>JAWRVZ010000094.1:0-425000 GCA_037043235.1 Rhodeus uyekii | reverse complement strand
GACTGTAAGCACAAGCTATATCCCTCCTGAAAAAAAAAAAATTAAAGGGGAACAAAGATAAAAAAGAAAAAAAAACACATGGTAGTGGTTTCCCTGTAGACTTCCAAATGAAAAGAAAAATGCTTGCCAACCAGAGACAAAACAAAAATAACACTTCACGGAGCCAATGAAACCATAGTATGCTTGGGTGTTTTAGCCTGGGTGTCAGTTGTGGGTCACCTATTTTCAATAACTTAGTTGCAAGGGGTTTTAATCTGCCTTATGTTCCCATCTTCACCTTAGGTGGGTGGAAGTGTAGTTCTTTAAAGGAATAGCTTGGTTCATGTGGCGACTATCAAATGTCTTCACATAAAAAATTTGTGAAAACTCAAAAAAATGTACCAATGCACTTCAGTTTCCAGTTGAAAAGAACACTTAAAATTGTGATTACAAGGGCGAATTACTAATTAAACCTTAAATGCATAAATGTTTACAATAATAATAATAAAATAACACTCCTGATATTAGAGTACATTCAGCGTTTGGCTCATATTCACGATCTCAAACATATTCTCAAAACTCGTCATGTGACAGTGACACTAATATTTGATTGCGTTCAGTACTGGCTCTGCAGTAAATCGCTGAACCATTTCAAATTTGGTGATGATACTTCATATTCTTTTGTTTTCTGCCTGCTGTAACTACGAGGGAAAGCTCACTTCATCATTGTGTATCAGACATGGCCATCTTGTGGAATAAATGTGAATTTATTCACTTATTCATCAATGATTCAATTACTGTTGTAAAGAAAAAATATACTATTATTTAATAAATATACACTATTACACACCTTGGGTCGTTTGTGACCCTGTACAATTTTTACACAACAATGAATGGGAAACAGGCATTCTTTTATTATTTTATAATAATTTTCTTATTCTATTGTTTATAATGAATAAATTACAGATTGTTGTTTTTTTTTAAACGCGATAAACCTTTTACCGCCACTCACCAGACATTCAATTTCTGAACTCTAGTACAGCAACCAAAAAAAAAAAAAAAAACGGATCCACGTTCATCTGTTTCCATTAAACCGGAACATGCTTTTAGCTCCACTCACTGGACAACTCACTTTGAAAGTGTTGCAGAACGTGCAAGAAGTAACGTAATATTACTTTTTCAGAAATGCCACAGGTACGTTTTCCAATGGGCCTGGGTTGTTCAGTGATCCATACAAGAAACACTAAAGTCATATGGGTTTGGAGTAAGTCTGGATAGAATTTCAAGTTAACGGCTCATTCAAGAATTTCACATGGTCCCATGTGATCGTGCCAGAGCATGAGGGGTTTCCTGTTGCATTATGAGATTGAACCAGCATGACCGATGACTTTGACAACACCGCAGAACTGAAACATCTGGATCTGTTCTCCATCGCCAGGCATGTATAATCAAATATAAGCATTGAGTAATGAAATATACAGCGACTAGTCACGGTCACGCAACATTGATAAATGACCAACTGACTCCTGATGATGCCTGGTTACACCTCATATTCCAAAGAAACATTGCAACCTACACTTTCTTAATAATTACAGTAAAATTGTGTAATTTTATTACAGTTTAAAATAAATGTTTTCTATTGTATTCTATATATAAATTGTAATTTATGTGACGTCAGTTTGGTCAAATCCCCATCAGTTCCAACTACGGGTCACTAGCTAATATATTCCCACATCGCAAACAAATTGACCATCAAAATGGAATTTGCAAAACACTTGTTCTTGAACGATGGGTCAGTACCCAGTTTAATTGGACCAACTTGCTTCTCAGAATCACAACCTGTAAGTATGATTAATTATGAATGCGTTTATTTCCTATCGGGTGTTTTATATTGTGTATGTCTCCAGCTAACCGGGTAACTCATGTCATTACCGTCTTACTGAAACAGCTGCGGGCCTACTATTACCTAAAATGACTGTCTGTCATTCATACTACTTTCAGTAAGGATGAAGGATTGAGCAAGATTTGTTTTACAAACTTTAATGTCACATCAGTAATTCACATTAGACCTCGGCTATTATTGATACCGTTAATACAGTTCCCATACGTGCAGCGCAATAAAATAGAAATATACACATTGGTTTGTTGATGGACATACACTTGTTAATGCTGATAGTGAGGAATTACAGCTGTAACATCTAATAATATACCTCAAACTGAGGAGCCTGAGTAGTAACTGAGTAGAACAAAATCTGATGTTTTTTTTTGGTTTTTTTACCTTTGATAAACATGCACCTGATGTAGAAGACCTCCAAAACAAAATAGGAAACCTCCTAAACAGGAATCATAATAGGGGCACTTTTAAATTTCTGTGATCATAATTTTTTTACATTGGATACATTTTTTCAGGATTCTTTGGTGAATACAAAGTTCAATTGTAAAGCATTTATTTGAAATACAAATCTTTTGTAACACTGTAAATATGTTATGGTCACTTTTGATCAGTTTAATGCGTCATTGCTGAATAATACTGGAAATTTGATGGAAATTTATGTTTTTCACAGCATACTAGGAATCATTCACCTTTTTTCAGTTTTTTCATGTAAAATTTAATGGCTTTCATGTAATGGTTTCTTTATAAAAGAATACCGGTCAAATCAAAGCAATCTTTACAAAGAGTTACACCAAAGAAAAGAACTAAAGAGTCTGATCATACAGAAATTCATACATTATACTTTATTAACATGTTCCTGGTATTATGTAACAAGATTTCATTGTAATCTGTAACCATAATGCAATAAACATTTCAGATACAGGATGACAGAGTGAAGCTGCGTTTATATCCGTCTTCACATTCAGGAGCGATGATTGACTTTTTTCAGAGGCTTGAATTCACAAATACGAATGACTCACCATGGAAATGAAGTATTATCTAGCGAAACAAACAAAGGAGAAGCTCAACTCTCTCCGGTTTCGCTAGGAATGAGATGGCAGAACTAAGCAAATTGCTGCTGAAAGGAGCTCTGGGAGGGGCGGCGGAGATGCACACCTGTGGTTTCTCCACACAGGAACGCTTTTGTAGCCAATATCTCAAGAAAGATCTTGAGTGATCATCAAACACACTCCCAACAGTGCTGGAGGTCCATTCTTCACATTTAAACATGTTATTAAAATATCCAGTATGTGAACTACACTTAATTAGCCAACAACACAAGGAACAACACAAGAGAAACAGCTACCCATCTGAATTTTTCATGAATGAGTGATTGTGTGCATTTCTGCCCCAGACGTCCAACCATCTCTCTACTGCTGTTTGGAATGCAGTAAGTGATGTTCTCTTCGGTCTGGTATGTAAAAGTGTTTGGGAGCTTTGGGTGGATGTGTGCTTGTTTAGTACTGAAGACTCCTAATGGCTCTTTGCTTTGCCTGTGGCTCCAATGCAAGTCTTCAGAGCCTCATCTATCAACAGGTCATTTGGCAAGCCCTTTCCTGTCTTTACGACTCAAAAGAAAAAGTAGAAGAAGTACTAAAACACAAAGTGAGGTTTTCCTGTGACACGATAGGATGAAACAGGGCAAATAGAAGAAATGTGAAATGTCTGTAGCGACCCCAATCTGTATCTAACATGAATGGATCTCTATCTGTTATGATAATATTAAAAACTCCTGATATTAGAGTAACAATAACAGATGAATAAAATAAAGCATATCTTATTACCCTTTGGAGATTTGTTACCCTTAGTCCTGTTTGTTGCGTCACCTGTGCACTTCCTGTGTGTAAGGTCATTTGTCACTTCCTGTCTGTCATGTCAATGTTTCACTTCCTGTCGTGTGTGTGTGTCATGTTTCACTTCCGGGTCCCTTTTGTGTATCTTCCGGTGCCCTTCCAGCACCTATCTTGTCAATCACTTTCATCGTTAGTCTACCCAGGTGTTTGTCACTCCCTTGTGTATAAAACCCTCTTGCTTTTCCCTGGTCTTTGGCGGTTGTTAATGTTGACTTTATTATGTTGTTTTTGTTATCCTTCCGTGGTTCTGGTTCTAATTGCACTACTTGTGCCGTTTTGTTTTGTTTTGGGTTATGTTAAAGTGAGCTTCAATTTGGAAACCTGCCTTGCCTCCGTCTCTCCGTCCCTCGCATCGCAAAAGCCCCAGTTTCGTAACAGAACAACCGACCGGGTTGGTCACCCAATAAATACTTTGCAGCAGCATGGATCATCTGGAGAAAGTCCTCCAGATAGCCACGGATAACCCTGACTTCCAGGAATTTTCTGCAAAGTTCAGGATTTTCGCCATCTTCTCACCCCTAAACGGTTCGGAGCTAACCATCTCCAGCTTAGAGACCTCCCTGACACTACCGGCTTGAGTTGGCAGCAAGCTGTTCACGAGTGTCAGGTGAGTGTCTTGCTGCGAACCAGTCAGCAAAATGCTCCCGAGCTCCACGACCGAGTCTACGCTCCCAGCACCTCCCTGGATTCCTGTACTCCTGGCGCCACCGTGGAAAAATGCGCCACCTTGGCCCCCGGAACTCCCAGCACCACCCTGGGACACTGAGCTCCTGGCCTGGCCCTGGAGGCCCCCATAAACTTTTGTGTGATGTGCTAATGTTCCATGTTATTTCATGTTCTATGTTGTCTGTGTTCCAGGTTCTATGTTGTTCTATGTTCCCTCTGGAGCCATGTTCTTGTAGCCTTCGTTCCATATTAGTCTCATTCCTCGTTCTGTTCTGTCCCCCTCCAGGTCCCCCGCCCACCCTCCTCAGCTTGTTCTTCCGGGAGGGCGGGGGGGCTAATATTACCCGTAGTCCTGTTTTTTGTGTCACCTGTGCACTTCTTGTAAGGTCATTTGTCACTTCCTGTCTGTCGTGTCAATGTTTCACTTCCTGTGTCTAAGGTTAGTTGTTACTTCCAGTTGGGTATCATGTTTTACTTCCGTGTCCCTTTTGTGTATCTTCCTGCACCTGTCTTGTCAGTTACTTTCATTGTTAGTCTACCCAGGTGCTCGTCAATGCCTTGTGTATAAAACCCTCTTGCTTCTCCCTTGTCTTTGTCGGTTGTTAATGTTGACTTTGCTATGTCGTGGTTATGTTGTGTGGATGCTATCCTTCTGTGGTTCTGGTTCTAAGTTTGTTCTGAGTTTATTGCACTACTTGTGCAATTTTGTTTTGTTATTTAAAGTGTTTTGTTTTCGGGTATTTTAAAGTGAGCTTCAGTTTGGAAACCTGCCTTGTCTCGGTCACTCTCCGCATCGTACATGCCCCAGTTTCATAACAGGTACAATTAGAGCAGATGTTTTATACCATCATCATCAGAACACATTTCCCAGTGCATTCAGAATCTAGCTCATATTTGAGATCTCAAACATATTCTCAGAGTCATTTCAACATCTTCAAAAATCAATATTTTGATTACTGATAACTTCATCAGATCTGAAGTGAGAGTGACACTAATATTTGATTGTGTTCATTACTGGCTCTGCAGTACATTGCTGACCCATTTCAAGTTTTGTTTAGGATTCTTTCTATTCTTTTGTTTTCTGCCTGTGATAACTATGACTGAAACATGACTTCATCATTGCAACTTTGTGAAATAACGGTGAACTGCACTTATTCAGTCAAAGACTTAATTATTGTTAAAATGATCAAAAAATATATATATACTTAGTGAACCTTTACAATTTTTACAAAAAAAAAAAAACGACAAAGAATGGGAAAACAGGCACTCTTTTATAATTTAATTATTAGTTGCTAGTTATATTGTTTATAATTAATTGAATGAGGAGTACTATGAATTCTGATGTGTAACTTTCAAGAATGAATGAGGAGGACGACGGTGGTGAACAATGTCCCAAGTCACTAAAGACCTGAGGTATGCGTTTAAATGCTAAGAATCATTTTCAGAAACTGAAATGGAGCATAAATAAAATAAAATAGCATATGAAAAACTTAAAAAAACAATATTGTCTTAGCAGCTCACTGAAAAAAATAAAAAATTATCAAATCACAACTTGTTTGTCTTTGAAACAAACTGAATAGAGGACTTCTCATGTGAAACTAAAACTTTTGCACTAATGAAGAAGACTACCTATAACCGCAACCATATATCCCCATCCATCTCAATGCAGTTAGCCACAAAGCCAAAGTGTGGTGGGTTTTTACCATAAAGATACAAAGAAATAGTTGTTCAAATGATAATAATAACAGGCCGGAGGAGCAATGGCAGTGCAGCTTCTGTAGCTTCTGTATTGCTAAAGGCTCACCTGCAGACTGCTGCTTAACAAGTCACTGTTGTTAGATGCCACAATGAATTCCAAGCAAAAACAACAAGGCCATGCTTAGTTTAGGAGCAGATCAAATGACCACAACCCTCTATATGCTCTCTCTCTCTCTCTCTCTCTCTCTCTCTCGCTCTCTCTCTCTGGAAAGTGTCAGGAAGCTGATAAATTCTTAATCCTCTCTTCACAATATGCACCTATTGTTCTTTCTCATAAAGGGTTTCTGTTCGCAAGAGCACATGCAACCCTGTTTGCATTGTTCTAAAAAGTGTCAAATGGCTTGTGTGTGTATGCACGCGCAATGAGCTTAAGTAACTCACTGATTATCAGGGGGGTCACATGTTTAGGTCATATGTTTCACAAGGAGAAATTATAATTTCCAAACAGTGTTAGAGGATTGTTTACTGGAGCTGGGCTGTGCTTCTGTGGGAATTTGTGTACATTTATGTATTTTGCAGACACTATTATACACGCGTGTATTAATGGTATAAATTTTATCAGTGTGTGTTAAATAAATTAATTCATAAAAAAAATTTTTTTTTAATAAAAATAAATTAATAATTTAAATGAACACTGATAAGCAAGAAACAAATGTAATGTTTGTGTATACTTAATTGCATGTGACTTAAAATGAATTATAGTTTAAACATATTAAATGCAATTAGCTGAAATTTAGAGTGCTCTGAATATAACTTTATATGTAATTTCATCTTGAAATATGGTTAAAGTGTACTGACAGGCTTTTATGAGAAACTAAAATGTACTTGAAATGTAATTTCTATTGAAATGTATTATACTTAAAATAACACATTTATAATAACGAAGTTGCACTTTAATATACATTAAAATATATTAACCTTAAATGTAATATCAAATTACACACTACAGTTAAAATTATAATCAAGTGCTTTACAACTAAATACAAATCTATGTGAAATGTATACTATAAAACTTTAATTTCATGAAAGTGTACTATTTTTAAATGTACTTAAGTGGCCTTTTATTTCATTGATATCTTATTATACAGTTATTCATAAAAAAATAGATGTACTTTCATATCTGAAGTACACAACAATTCATTCAAGCATATTCAGTACAATTAAGTGCACTTCTTTTTCAACACAATAGACCAGCTTAGTGGCATGTTAAGACCAGCAAACCACCATAGGCTAGTTTAAGCTCTTTTTCTTTAGCAGGGGAGTCTCTTAAGCTGTTCCGCTCCACTGCTTTCAGACTGAACTGAAAAAGTGCCAATCTGTCAGGCAGAGCTAGTAAAAGCAACTGACAGCGTGCTAGTCTGCTGGTCCTCAGAGCGCGAGTTGTAAACACACACATGCAAACAAAACAAAACCAGGTTGGATCTACCTGGATATGAGTATGTGTTGAATGATTGGTTGTGTCCTATTAGCATGAAAAGAGCAACTGTGCAGAAATGGATGTAATCCTTATGATTATGAAAAGCTTATGGTAAAGTGTGTGTAGAGTAGACAACAGCCCCATTCAATTACAATGCTGTATATACTCTGGAAGAATGGCCTTAAGACAAACAGCGACACAAGGATATCGAAATGAGAGCACCACAAGGCAAACAGCTTACCGTATATACACACACAATCACACTGCATCCATGAATGTATATGACAGGAGCTTTGCATGGCTACACATCCTGTCACACGTGTTTATACGCGCATGTCTTTGTGCTGCGGGAATTTAACGTGTGTGTGTCATCCGATAAGCGGTTGAATTGGGTCAGACTCTTTAAAACAAAACCGCAGTTGTTTCTACACAGAATCTCCATAGGTACACTAGAAAGATTTTATCGTATTTCATCTCTAATCTTTCCATCTGTTTATTTCTCTTTTAATCTATCTTCTGTGCTGGAAACTACAGCTAAAGGTAAGTAAACCACCAAATTGCTGTTCAAGCTTTAGTTCGTGCTGATCTTAAATCTCCAAACTAGTTTTGGTAGCTGTTTTTTTCTGCAGGGCATCAGCAAAACTGTGATTAGATATTGAGCCACTGCCTTTATTGTTATGATAATATGCATTAGGCATGGCAGAATATTAAAATATTGAGTAACATCATTATGACATCACGTCTCACCTATAAGCATCAGTCGACCAGCTATCCACAAATTTGTGTGACCTGATGAAATTGCTTAAGTGCAATTGTGTGTTTGACTGCAGTGATTGCACACTTGTAAGATAATATAATATAAAAAACAAAATAAAAGGCCACTGAAGTGTGTTTTAAGAGTACACTTTCAGAATCATGTTTCTTAACAGACTTAAATTCACGTTTTTTAAAAGTGAGCTGTATTAATGTCAAAATAAAAGTTTTACTTACCATCCGATTTTCTGTTAAAAGTCTTAAGTGGCCCAAAAATATATATATATTTTAATTTAACTGCAATCAAAATTCAATTAAGTGTCCGATAACATTACATTTCGTTTATACGCATGTATATTCAATAATATCGCAATCTCGGTTTTGACTGAGGTGGTGTTTAGCAGCTTTTGCATATGAAGTCTTGATATGCTATCGCTTGTTTCTGCATGTTCTATGCCTGTGTTTTGATTAGGAGCTTCAGTATTCTTTCAGAAGATGCATTGAAAGCACAGAAAGCCATTAAAACCAGTCTTTGGCAGGGAAGCGCTTTTTCATAAAAGACGAGATAACTCAACAATGGCAGGAAACGAGTAAAAATATATTATTTCCATAATAAGTCTTTTTAAAAGTATTTTAAAGTTCATTTCCTATTGAAACTGGAAGTTTGATGGAACATACTAAAGGGCTGGTCAAGGGCTGGACTTTCTCTTTTATAAATAGCCAGTAAAATGAAACAATGAGGGCTGGTTTCACAGACGTGGCTTAGATTAAGTCAGGATTAGGTTTTAGGGCATTTAAGAAGCTTTTATTAACTTGTCATAGAAGCTGTGGGTGAGAGTCCATATTTTCAGCAGCCTAGGATTTTTGCCACTAATTTTCTCTATATGCAATCAGAAATCTATTTGATGGAGAGAAAAATTAAACAAAATTACATTTATAAAAGAATTAAATACTCGTTTAACTATGAACGTTATTTACAGTACATACAGTACATCTAACTAGGTATGCTTTGAACTGAGAACTCCTGATAAAATCTGAAATCACTTGTGAAAGTCCACACCACAGAATTCATACTTGTAAGTCTGGTTTCACAGACAGGGCTTAAATTAAGCCAGGATTAGGCCTTAGTTCAATTAAGACATTAAAGTAGCCTTTAATAAAAACATTACTGATGTGCATCTTGAGACAAAACATGTCAGTGCAAGTTACTTTCAGTTAAGACAGCCCAAAACATGCATTTTAGTGAGGGACACCAGACAGAAATGTGTCTCTTCAGCTTTTAGTGTCATATGTTAATGGTGGTTTTGACTCACAGATGCGTTATTCACAAAATAAGAAACAGGCCTATAGTATTTCTCATGGTTTAATAATAAATGCAAGAGATATGCATAAGTAAAGCGCAGCCATTTTTAAAATTGACTTATTAAATACAGAGACACATGTGTTTGAGCACATGAAAATAAAAGAGCTGGACAAACTCAGTGTGTGTGTGACAGTGTCAAACCGACAGTTGTGTTAAAGTGCCTGAGGCATTACTGAAAAGAGTTTTGCATTACTGAAGAAGAGATTCTGAGGAAATATACAGTGTATTACACACACACACACACACACACACACACACACACGCGCATTACCCACATGCAAACACAAAGCACACTCAACTGCATATATTTACTGAGACTGAATGATACAGTTAAAATAATAAAGATACATTTTTATCTGCATAAAAAAACAAACTCTTAAACATAAAAAAAAATGTCTGTCAAATCCAACACACGTTAAACGATGTTCACTAACTCAGCAACGTTTTTCAGTTGGACTGGGGTTTATTCTCTTTAACATGCAAAATGTTAAGTATTTCACTCAGTTTTCTGATTATTGCGATTTAATTTCAACGAGGGAAATACAAACTTACACTATACTTGTACTTATGCGTTATGTATTATGCACATTACCGTCTCTGACAGACAGTATGTTGAAGCCGATCGGGTCGCTATTTTCTCGGTCGATGACGTAGTCAAAACTTCCGGTAGTGTGAGTTTACCAGGAGATGTGTGTACTTGCGGGACCTCTGCTTCTTGTAAATACTACCGTGTATTGTGCACATTATTTTTTGACAGACATCTTAATAATCAAATGCTGTGGATTAAAAAACAATTGATCGAAAATGTAATAACTATTTATTTCTTAGCCGGCAAAGTATTTACTTATGCTTATGAGTGTTAAGTTGATGTTTTAGTTCAAAATACTCCAACCAACATGTTTTTGATAGTTGTGATAATATGCGTGAGGTTGAGCTATGTTTGATTTTTGGGTCATTATGAAACATGCTGGAGACATTTAAAATGCTTTTTGCACATATTTATTTTTACATAGTTTACTTTGTGGCTTAAATAAATGACATGTATCTCAGAAACGTACATTTTTGGCTAGTCAAACTATTACATTTACATGTATTAAATTTACAAAATATTAAAATGACTTAATGAAAGTTAATTTTTTACCAGAAAAAGAGTTTTATGCAACTCCCAAGTTATATTACTGTCTCTTTTAACAATTTTAAACAAGTAAATGCAGATAATGTTATAAATAGTAATGTAAAAGTGTTAGATTTTCACTATTGTATGTTATATATTACAATATGTTATATATTGTTATGCTGTCATTGTATCGGTCGCTTAACCATTATATTCACTGACCATTAAAAAAAACTACTAATTAACTACCAATAATAGTCTATTATAACAATCAATAATCTTACTGTAACACAGCTTGTAGTTCGGAGAGGAAGGAGACGGGAACCGGAGATCATTTAAAACTTTAATAATCAAATAAATAATCGTTCTCTCACGTCCCTCGGCCACCCCCTGATCGCCACGCGTACTTTTACTTTTTAACACCAAAATCATCCACTTTTTTCCTTGTGGCACATTCTGATCTATAACACTCAAATGGCTGTTTCCATTCCAAACACTTCCAAACATTGCACAGAGGACATAATTCACTGGAAAACTTAAAATCATCCCTCCAGAGACTCTGAAATCCGGATATGGGGTGAATATTGATTAGCTCAATGATATAATCAAACATGACAGCAAGTTTGTAACCCATCCAGAATCTCTGAGACTGATAACGTTGTCTAAAACACAAGCAGCTGTTGGCCGAGTGCTAACACACTCGCAGCTTCATTCAGCCACTGCAACTGAAAGAGATTTCCAGGGAAAACGACACCCAGATACGTGCCAGTAAATGAGAGAGATAGGCATAGGCACAGACAAATAGGTGAAGTAGATGGGGGAAAAAAGGAAATTGTGTGTGTGTGTATGTGTGTGAAATGTGTGACAGCTGTCGTTTTTCTTTGCATAAGGAAAAAAAAACGTTCCTGCAATCACTTGACAAGTATGACAACCCTAAGTGTGTGTGTCCAGGAGAGAGACGTAGTTGAGATGTCACACAAACAAGCTGCTATTTCCCACATCCGGTGTAGATTTAAAGTGCTAAAAAAAAAAGAAAAAAGTTTGAAACGCAAATAAAAGGTACAAGTGTATTTTAACAACGCACACTTCTCTGCACAAAACATCTCTGTTCGCACATATTCACGCAGGAAGCTAAAGAAACGTCCTGCTTTCACAGTTTGTTCAGGCGCAGTAACTAGAGTTACTTAAAATTCAAAGATCCAAATGAGAGTCGTCGAGCAGGATGCAAAAAAACAAACAAAACACTCACATTCAAATGCTTGAAAATGTGTTACACGAGCAGGAACATGAGAGCTACTTTCCTTCTTTCTACTAGCACTAAAAAACATGTAGTTAGTAGCTTGTGTTGCTCTTTCAATTAAGTAGCTTGATTGCAATTTAACAATTCAAACGACATGCTTCCTCAACCCAGGAAAAGACTCCTTTCAGTATGTATTGTTCAGATGTGCACAAACACTACTACCACTAATCTACTGTACAATACATTTTCACAGGCAACATTGAAATAAATGTACAATTTTGACGAAGAAAGATGGAAATGGCTAAGAGCCATGAGAACGTCGCGAGGCAGTTGGAGTGATTGATAATGAGCGCCACCTGCACGCCGCACCAGCCTCGAATCTCACGGAGGAGTGAAGTATAAAAGCAGGAAGGACGCCAGTGAAGGACGAAAGAGGACCAGGCCTGGATTTTACGGTGTTGTGTTTGTGTGTGCCAGTCGTCTGTGAGGGTCTGCAGAGTTTGTTTATTCATTTTGATATTAAACTAATATTATTTTGATATTATTCCAAAATGTTCCTTTTTCTCAAAACAACATATTCAAAAATCTTAATTTTATTCTTTGATTTATTTACAAATTCTAATGCACATACACACACATTATATATATACACACACACACACACACACACACACACACACACACAGTTACTTTAGCATTACAGGAAATAAATAAAGTCTGTCACAATCATGCATTTTACTCTGATGATCAAATGCTATGTACAATTACGTTTTGTTCATGTCACTTAGAGTGAAAGCCTAATACATCATTTTTTACTTGGAATCGTATAAAGTATAATTAAAAATATTAAATAATGCAAATGATAAACTTTAATGGTGTGAAAATGTACAATATAATGCAGTCTGATTAAACCCACCAAATAATTTAGACCCACTTTCAATTGTGTATGAAAGAATGTGACTATGACTATCGTTGTGTGCTTTATAACTATTTGTATACCGTATTTTCCCGCATATAACTCGCAGACGCAGATAATCCACACCCTCATTAGCCCGCAGGTTTTGGGGTTTTGTGTAAAAATTGCCTGCATAACCCGCACCCTTATATAACCCGCACCCATAGTTTGATGAACTTTTTTGTGTAAGTTCACATTTCGAATTTCGAATGTTACTCGCATGACGTCAATTACCCATAACTGTTCAGGCTCGGTAGACAGTGCTTGTGCGCGAAATTCACACAATAGGAAAACAAACACAAGTCAGAATCAGAACAAAAAGAAAAAGCAGTCTCTCCCGCTGCGCTGTGCACGTCCCTTAAGAAGCGTTTCTACAGGTGTTGATCATCGGATGAGATGAGAAGAGCCCGCCCTCATGACAGCACAGCCAATCACGTCTTCTTGCATGATTGACAGGTCAGACAGCCTATCAGCAGCAGCTGTCAGAGTGATAGTACAAGCACCAGAGACAACAACCCTCGCAAGAAAGAAAAACAGAAAGACAAAAAAACTAAAAAACCTTACGTCCTTAGGGACATAACAAATATATTGAAATATTATGTGTAAAAAAATGTGTGATATAACCCGCACCCTTATATAACCCACACCCCCTGCGGGGTTGGTAAAACCTGGTATAACCCGCGGGTTATATGCGAGAAAATACGGTATATCTGTTTAATATATACTCATCAGGTTGTGACACCCATGCTTCTACCAGAAAATAACATTTGATAAAACTTCTTCAAAAAGTTACATTTTGGATGGCAAAATATGATTAAAATTTAAACTGCACAGTTACTCCACAATCAGATGATTAATCAATAATCATGACAAGCCAAAAAGTATGCTCTGTCTGGTTTACTGATGAAGCCCTTATGATGCTTACTAGGAAACCTTTATTCCAATTACACGGTTGGGTCAAACTTAAACACCAGCGATCAAAGCAAACAAACTGATCAAAAGAGAGAAGTTTGCCTTTTTCCTAAGGCTTTTAGGGCCAAAACTGCTGCTCGTGCAGATTACAAGAAAACGTGGCTAAATGAGCTCCTGACATCCTCGATATTCCCCACATGCGCGCGCAAGCTGGCGAGTGCGTCTCCAGGTTAAACGCTAAACGAGTCTCATGCGAGCTATAGATGAACAGAATGTTCTCGGTTTAAGCACCCAGCCAGTTAGAGTCTGTTTTAAACAGTTAATCTTGTTAAGAGAATGTTATTATAGCCACAAATCCCTACAGTCAAAATAACTTTAAAATGCACTAATTAACAGAAGAAGTGGGAGAAAGCTTCAGTGAAATTAATTAGACACTTTTAGCGAGCTCATGCCCGAACGTTATTAGCAACTGTCCCTGAACAAAGAAATTAAGAATGTCAAAAATATCCTGACTGACACAAAACTATTCTTGATCATTTCTCTTGGTATATTCGTGCGAGATGGAGCCTTAGTCAGGAGACCACCTCTAATGCGCATGCAATAAACCACTGAGCTACATATGAGGGAGAACGGTTTTGCTCATTTAATAAAAGTGAATGAGCTCCAAAACCTTCTACAGGGGTTCTATATAAAACCCTACGGTTCATGACTCAAATTTAAAGAGCCCTTTATGCCAAAAAGACTGTAAATAAGGAGAAATGTCAAAAATAAAGCAAGATTACATCCACTGAAGTCAAAAATGATTGGCTAATATTAGTTTCACCACAAACTGCATGGTTACATCAGCAGAAAGTTGAATCATTTTTGAAGAATTCTCAACAAATTAAACATGACAACTTGAAACATCATTTATGAAAAGTATTCTGTAAAAAAAGTTGGAAAAAGTTAAAGCTTCATTTAAGAAAGATTATTTTGCTGAATGTACATGAACTTGCTTATGACACACCTATTAGGAATCAACAAATGTACTGAAATGATGTGAAAAATGCACAGAACGGTAAATCCGTGGCCTGGAGTCACTATACAAAATATTCAGAAGCTGGAAAATAAGTCAGGTATTCCAGAGAGATGTGTAAAGGATAATACCAAAATAAAAAATGCTATAAAAGTCGCAGACACACAGCGGAGGTTTTTCTGGTATGGAGGAACATCAGAATACAACTGGAGTGAAGACGCAGAAACACACACTGCTTCAGACGGCACAGTTTCCTCAGGGTTGCATCATGGCTTAGATGTAGAAGCTCAGGTTATTTATTCATTGTGTGTCTGAGAGGGAGTGTAGGTATGTGTGTCAAACTTACAGATACACACAGACATAATAAGGAAGGGCATTTTGATCCTTTTGTCTTCTCAAGTCCTCGAGTCCATCTGCCCTATACGGTTTAATTGTCGGTCTGTGTATATGCGTCAGATGGATGTTTTTGCTTGTTAAACATGTCCTCCTGTCCTGTGTTTGCACCATTTTAAACCTGTTCAGAGTGTTGAATGCTGCTGCAGTGAAAGATGTGTGTTTTAGTACTGACACTGATCCACTGTGAAAATGTCATAAACGCTAAACTAAAAAAGTACCATTTGATCTCTTGAATTCAACTTAGAAATAATTGGAAGAGAAAAGAAAAGAATACTCCATATTGCATCCTTCCATCCAGATGTGATAAACTCTAAAAGTGTGTGTGGCACAATATTTACATTGTCTTTAAATTTTTTTAAACTATATTAAAAGTAAAAAGTACTGATCAAAACTTCTTTTTTTTTTTTACTATTAACAGTTCCTATTGCTAATTATTATTCATAAAAATAGTTCTCTATTTTATTATCATTTTTATTTTTTCATTTTATGAAAATGTTATTTTCAAATATTTTTTACATTATAAAATATATAATTTTGTTCACTCTTATGGTCACAAGGCTGTATATATTTGATCAAAACTACAGTAAAAAGTATTAGACACTAATATTGTAAAAAAAAAGCTAAATATGTGGTTATGCAATATATAAAAAGTTATACATTTAGTTTAATATCTAATAATCAGTTTTGTTATTTTAACATTATTTATAGATTTTAGCATAAGGTAGTAGACGTGTAAAGCATAAAGTCACTTAAAACATTTGTCATTTAATTTTTCTTCTCAAGTAAATGGATTTGGATTTAAAAATGCTTAGACATTGACGAACCCCCAGTAAGAACATGGTGATGGAAAAAATATATACATTTCAAAGCTTTTACATTCGCTCACAAAACCTTATAGGTTTCTTGGGTGAACACAAATGTTTCGGAAGGGGATAGAAAGGTTTTTCGAAGAACGTAAACATTTGTGAGATTATCCAAAGGGAGAACCCAAAACATTTTAAAGAAAACACAAAATCATTGACATCTAATTTACCCTGCCATCTCATATTTTTTCACATCACCATGTCCCTTAAGAATCCGTAGACATTTGTACTCGAAATCAAGACAAACGTAGTAATTAAGAAAATCCTTTTTTGCAGTGAAACAGGATTTGCGATCATCTTAAAGTAGGTTAGTAGGTGAGATAGAGAGAGAGATGTTAGGCTGTTTGGGATTATACTTTGATATAAGTGAACGTCTTTTTATTTTTTTGCAAACTCAACCTTGAATTGAATCTGTTGTTAAATGTTGTTAAATACAGACATTATGGTAATGCTCCACATGTGGGAGGAATGTCACAGGCTCTAGAGACTCATTCTGTATGATGTGCTGCGATACGTGACAAACACTGAATTTTGGGTGTTGGTACGCAGACACTTGATTCCGTATCATACCTTACACCAGAGGTTTTCAAAGTCTCAGACAGTGGGCCTCCCTTTTGACACAACTCACCCAATGCCGCCCCCCACTCCCCTCCAAAAATAACGAGACGCGATTGTTGACGGGGGGGGGGGGGGGCGGACGCGATACGCGATTGTTGACGGGGGCACTTGAAGTGAACGACGCGCTTGCAGCTGCAACAGAATTACATCACAGGCAAATGTAAAATGAAGGAGGTTTAATACAAGTTCGGCGAGTTATTATTAGACTATCATTTTTTTACAACTCTCCGCGCCTCCCCTGGCATGCTCTGGCGCCCCCCAGGGGAGGCGCGCCTCACACTTTGAAAACCCCTGCCTTACACGAACACTACGTAACTTATGTAAACCTAAATTAACAAAACTGAACATAGCTTACTTTTTTTTTTTACTTTTCTATTTTATTGTTTTGATTTTTTTCTTCCCTTTTTTCTCGACTACCCTCACTTTCACTTGGCGCAGACCTTTTAACGGAATACCTATCGAGGGAGATTTATTTCTGTCTCCCATTCAAAATGAGGGTTAACGGTTCACCCTCCTCCCCGCCACTGCTGAGCTCTTGCAACACCTGCGAATGTTCCATCGTCTCAAAAAGAGAGAGAAAATCAGCAACTCACGGGCGATGCGTACAGAAGTCAGCGAACACGTGAAGTGAACGTGTGTCGGCATCAGTACGCCTGCTCGTATCTCGAATATTTACTCTTATCTAGAATAAAAATCTTCCCGAATGCTTTCTCGTATCTTGGAATACTCGTATGTAGAGACACTCGTATCTCGAGGTATTACTGTATACCAGTGGTCCCCAACCTTTTTTGTGCCGCGGACCGGTAAAAGCGTGATAATTTTGCGATCCGTGGCCTGGTACCATTTCATTGGAGACCGAGGGTTGGGGACCACTGCTGTATACCATCTATAGAAAACGATACGGTCACATTGTATTATATGTATATCACGTATAATATTTGAAGATAGATTACAGTTACTACATTTCAAATTCATGTGATTTCAAATAGTCAATTGTGCATATGTGAGTTTATCAAAATATACATCCATGAACAGACTCATTTGAACCCAAAGCTGCCTCAGAAGTTTTAAAATTGTATGAACCTCATAAAAAGTAAGAACTTTTTCACATGATATTTCAACCTCTGTGATCATGCAAACTGTTTTTGTAAAACCTTCTAAAGAGAAACACATCGTCCTTCGAATTTCACATGAAAATTCACATTATAATCAATTCAGTGCTTCATGCTAACGTGTAGACATCAATCTACCAGAGAAGCTTGAATAGTGAATTATCATTTCCTCTGAAGGACAAAAACAATCATTCAAGTAATTTAATTAGAGCAGAAAGATTCAGTATCTTCAGAGGAATGGCAGTCTTTAAAACATGAGTGTTGTTTTCTTTTTTCTTTATAGCAGTTCAGAGACTAAAAATTGTGAATATCTGTGTGCTTTTAAAATCTCTGAAGCTTTAGGCCTGTGCAAGTCTATTAGTCAAAGCATATTGGGGAATCTGTGCGCATTCCTATTGTGTGTGCACTTAGACTGGTGTGTATTGAGTGGAAAACAGAACAATGCAGAACATTAGCGTTTCTAATTAGATGAGGAGGAATACATGGATACCTACAAACAAATAATTACTCTGTTCATGCTATTACACATCTTTATGTCTAATTTGCTCTCAAAATCCCACTGCCTGATTCCTACTTCGACTGATCTCTGTTATTTTTTTACCCAGTCAACAATTACGTTACTCCCTGTGCAACATCCGTGGCCAAATTTCCTCAAAATTGATGGTGGTACCTCTAATCGCCCATTATGGTCATTTTCAAGGAAGAGGTACACTGGTTTAGCTGAATTACAATTTTTCTTCATTTCAAAAACCTATCGAGCCTATTTCAAGGAATATAAACATATAGGCAGACAGACAGACTGACCGAATGACTAGTAATGGCCAAAAGTCTGGGTTCATTTATTTATCCACAAGTTCGATTAAACTATCAATATATGAGGAAAATATTTTATATTATTTAAAATATGAGGAACATGAGGGAACACTAAACTTGATTTATGTCAAATAAAAAAAATGCATAGAAAAAACATGGAAAAGCTTATACTGACAGCAACATAATCAGTTATTAATATTTCTTTGGAAGTACAAGACTCACCTAGAGTTGCAGGCTCCAGCAGACTGGCCAATAACAGCACTTGTAAAACCCCCATGGCCCCACCCCTCATTCTGGATTGGCCGATTTGTGTGTGGCTCCTCCCCTTCCAGCAGATTGCTGAGGTGAGTATGTCGTGAGTTCACTCAAGATTCCGAGTAGACCTTTTAGTCCGGCAACTATAAAACACCTATAAACACAAAAAAGAAGACACTTTTCTTTAGTGGTCAACTGGTATGGGATTTTCAATGGTACAAATACACTGAAAATGTTGTTTACGCAATATTTACACAAATTCAAGCACTGCACTCAAAAATTAAGATTTTTCAACAGGCACAAGTGACAAATCACACCTCATGGGCCTAAATTAGTTTTTTAATTTAAAGGTCCTTGGTAAAATAAAAGAAAAAGAAAAGAGAAGGGTTCGAACTGTACCATTCTCCTCCCATGTTCATCTTAAATCTGACGATTATGTTTTTTGTTTTTTTTTTAATAACACGTATAACAAAGATAGAGTTTCGCTAAACTATGTTTCTGTCAGTGGATCCACATTCTGGCTTCCCAATACATTATAACAGCGTTGATGAAAACAAGCAATAAGAAGTGAAAGAGACTTCAAGCGCGTGGTGAGAAGTTTTATGAGCGCACTCATCCGAAGCACGCATGCAGAAAGGCTAAAACAGCGCACGAACATCAAGTATCAAATAGTGAGTTTTGCGCTTGAACAAATTCACACAAAAATTGTCAAAATGCCTGAAGAGTATCCTGGTAGACATAGCCGGTTATGTTTTAAGTGAATATAAAAGATGAAAAAGACTGTGCATGTGTATCAGTATCATTGTATTGTATCCATGTATCATCTCTTAAAGTGACAGCAGCCTAATATTCCTGGTCTTGTCTGTTTTTTTATGTTAATCAAACAACAAAAGACAAGAAAATCACTCAATACTCTTGACTGAAAATATGTATATTTAATGTATACAGTCATATATGCCATGTTATTCTTCATTAGATTATCAATTTTTGTACTACCTGAAAAAAGCACTGTTTATTCTATTTGTACGTTTTCTCTATTGTAATGTTTGTGCTTTTGCTTGAAGTTTATTTGTTTTTATATTCTTTATCGTTCTTTACAGTAGTTCTTTACATTGAAACCATGACCCTAAAAAAACGTGATACAAACCATTACACCACTAATATATACACCATCAAGGCTTAAACATCTCCAATTAAACCACCATCAAGGAGCTACACAGTAAGAGGTACTATAAAGTATCACTGTGCTGCCACTGTTTGTTTTTGGAAAACAATAATTCAGTGTTATACATCATAGTACCACATTATTACTGATACCAGCATACTATGTTAATGTGTCAATGTGATTGCAGCAACACAGTGTTTGACGTTGCTTCCCTGAAGAAGAGTGAGCGATTGCTCCGGACGGCTGCTGACAGTGATGGAGAGTTCAGGGTGAAAGGTCACCTGACAAGGACATTTTCAGTCATCAAAAAAAAACAAAAAAAAAAACATTACAAATATTGTTTATCAGGTCAAAACAGTTGTGCAATATTCTCCTGCAAGACGTAAAAGAATAAATAACTCCAAATGTCTGTGTGGGAACTGATATGTGGAGTCCCGAGATGCTTTGCACCATTGCTTCAGTGTTAATTAGGAAATAACACCAAATTATGATCATAACAGGCATAGCCAATATAAAGCCTGTATCTAACAGACACAGCACAAGCGTCAACCATTTTCAGATTTAAAGCTATGAAGTGGTGTATTGTGAGCCACATAACGTTATATAAACCCTGATTGCAAACAAGATTTTCAACACCTCGCTCTCCATATCTCACTCGCTCCTTTCCTTCCTGTGGAATCCCGTTGTTTTCGTGGCACTTGGGATCGGGCTGATAAAGGATCCTGTGGAATGCCGGAGCGCTCGGCTCGCTGCACTGGATATGAATAGGTGCTGATGTTTACAGATTCTTCAGCCCTGAAATCTCCAAAGCATTTCAGACTGAGCAAAAGCAAATACTGGAGCACTGAACAAGACATGACCGATGTAACCATTTATATAATATAACTTCATATTTAACATCTAATAAAAATATTTCAATTGCCAAACACGTATTTTAATCGTCATTGATTTAGTTATCAGTAACATTACTGTATTAAATACACATGCCAATTTCTTTTACATTGACATTGATTTCATATTGTTTTCAACAAAGTGTTTCAAAGTTATGCCAGTAATATATTTTGTAAATCTAAAGTAAATATAGATTGAATGTGTAAATGTACAAATCCTTTTTTTCTGCATGACCTGTTGCATCACATTACTTTAACTACAGTAATACCCCGGTTTAAGAGTGACTTAGTATACAAGCAAATTGGTGTACGAGCATTGTATTGTAGTGCAAGCAAATTTTTCCCTCGCCCACGCGCATTTTTTTGTGGCAAAACCCTAACGCTCAGCATCTTCACGCGCATTTTTACTGGAAATATCTTAATGACAGCTTCTCACAAAGCCCATCACCCCTTAACTCGTTCATTCTCTCAGCGTCGCTCAGTTTGGTTGCATCATTCACCACAGTGATACTTTTATAAGTGATTTATAGCGGTTTTACCCCATGTTGTTAACATTAATTGTGATCACTATTGTTCACATAGTGAAATATATACGTACAGTACAGCATATAGACAATGTCCCTCAAGATGAGTAAGAAAGAAGGTACGAAATTCTCCCCATAAGCAGTAAAACCCTCCTCTCGTCTCCTTCATGCCAGCAGCGACGCTACTCAAAGGTAAAGTGCGTTACAGTAAATTGTCAAGTATTTTTAGAGTTTAATTGTCAATTATTAATTAGTATTTATATGAGATCTTAATGGTTATAATTTTAACTGTAATTAATAGGGTAAAACCAAAACAATAATTAAAATGGGCATTTATGATCATGCGGAACGAATCAAGTGATTTTTTGTGCATTCTTATGGGGAAAATTGTTTTGGTGTACGAGAATTTTGAGTTACGAGCTTGCTCTTGGAACGAATTAAACTCGTAAACCGAGGTATTACTATATAGTTTTTTTCATTATTAAATGAATATTTTAAAAAAACAAAACATTTCTGACTTTTTCAAATAACAACGTTTCTAAACCTTAAATTCAAATTTAAATGAAAGCTGAAAAAATATTTGGAGCTAATAATACATATTTATAAAAATACAATAACACTGGTTTAAAAACATGGAGTCAAAATGAATGGAACACTGCAGTGTTTTTTATACTTCATGTGCCTAGTAATCTTGAATAAAAATATATGCCCCTCCATCCCCATCTCCCTTCCTTGCTCGCAGAGATATCTCTTCTCTGATGAGGTTTCCTGGTACGAGGACGGGACAATCTGTCACTCACATGAGATCAACCAATAGCACACCAAAGCCATCCAATCAATTCCCTACATTTTCTCTTCTTCCAGAACCATTTTACCGGAATGTTTTTTTTATTGTTTTTTTTTATAAAAATGCTCCCATACTTTACACAAGGTCATGTTTTTGGTCTCCTCATGCTTTTGCTGAATGGGAAACAGTACCATGACACATTCAAAATTGTGTGTTCACTGTTTACCAAGTCATATGTGTTTGGGACAACATGAGAAATCTTTTTCGGAACAAACTGTACCTTTAGAATGTGTGATTTTACTTGCAGTCATGATGGTGAAAAAACTGTCTGTCTATTTTTATGTGCAAAAATGTTGCTGTGTGTGCGCGCATCTTCTCAGTAATGTGTGCAGAATGCGATAGAGGAATCAGCCGATTAGAGCAGAGAAGGGCATTCTGGGAGAAACACAGTAGCAGGCGAGGGCTGAATCCCCAGTGTCAGCGAAATCGCTGGGCTTTTTTGAACCATGATTCCCTATCGCCAGCGAGTGCATTGGGCTTGTTGCTCACCGACTGAACCACAACTGTCGTGCAGATCCAGAGAGAAACAGAGCAAAGACACACACACGCACCATTATCATGTGCACATGTGACAGAGGGAGTTGTGAAGTCACGTACAGTACGCGAAAATCATGACACGTTTTAAACACGCATGCTACATAAACAAGTGGCAGCACATCATCAGCTGTGACTGTGGGATTTGAGGTAAATGTGTTTCTCTAAGTCTATAAATGAGGGTGAGATTTTTCAGAAATTATCACGTGCTGTTACACCTCTCATGCGATTTTACCAAACTAATTCATTCCCACTTGCGCGCACTTGGTGTCTCTCTCTCTCCTTTCAAAAACAAAATCTCCATGATTAACCGTGAAGTAAAAAATCCTTCTTTTGAGGATTGAAGTAAATTTGGGGAAGGTATCAGGCCAGAAATATGTTCATTAGCACAATCTAGTTTTGGATCTTCTTCAAATAAAAATTACCACAGGAAACATTTTAAGGTCGCACACTCGCCAGTGCTAACATATGCTCAAACACTCACAAATGCAAACAAACTCTGGAGAGAGAACAAACTGCTCTGAATATGACCTCTTGGCACGAGCTACGGCTACATTAGATGCTAACACAACTGAACTACTAATTCACACACAAAAAAAGAATAAAATACAAATTTGACCAGCCTAAAAATAAGGCAATCTACTAATTTGCTCCAGTTAAGTCAATTTAGATCCGTTTGTCCATCCAATGAGCAACAATTAGTCTACTGAACATAAAAACTCTTGCCAAGACTGTTTAGCATTTAGCAATGCAGGAGGCTACAGTCCTTGTTCCCTTTCAAGGGAACCCGGTTACCTGTCAGATTGCCCCAGTGCTGGAGTTCCTGCAGGACAGATTCACTGTAGGTTTATCCCTTTCTACCCTGAAGGTTTACATGGCTGCTATAGTGCTTAACACGTACCTCTGGTGGTATTTTAATTGGCAGAAACCTATTACTTACACGTTTCCAAGGCTGAGGTCAGCAGTACGCAATAAGGTTTTAACCTAGGATTGATCTCAGGTGTTTCGAGGAGGTTCCGTCAAGTGTCTGACTTTAAAGGTCTGTTGAAGACCTTCCTTTTCCTTACATCCCTTAAGCTTAGGAGATCTTCAAGTCCACTAAAGTGGCTCATCCTTCGTACTGCAGGCGTTCTGTCCTCCCTTCATGACCAGGAAAGGATCTGCTGTGACCAGTGTAAGCACTGGAAGTTTATGGGTTTATGAGGTGGCATTGGCATTCTCATTCCCCTGATGTTTAGACGCAGCACTAGTTCCCTTGAAAGGGAACGTCTCAGGCTACGTATGTAACCCTAATTCCCTGAAGAGGGACCAAGACGCTAAGTCATTTTACCACATTTCCTACATGCCTGCCAGGCACCATTTAAGCTTCAGACACCATCTAAGCTGCCACTTCTGGTTTCCAGCGCACCTTTATCCTGCTGGTTCATGACGTCATCATCCCGCATGGTGAATTCACGCTTCAAATTCGATTTGTGCTTCACAAGTCAATCACGCTAAAGCATTCCACTAGTGTTTCGATGCAGCATCTCATTCCCCCTTTCAGGGAACTAGGGTTACATACATAACCTGAGACGTTCTTTTCTCTTCTTTCATTCTGTTTGATTTCTAAAGCTCTTCATGATATGAACATGTATATACCTCAACAACACTAATGGTGTTGTTGAAAATATGAACTTTGAACCATATGACAGCTAAACAGCAGTGACAACAACAGCTGCAGCATACATTTAATCAGTAAACGCAAAGCAATGATCATTTTTTACAATAGTTACCACATTTCTTTTTTAAGCTGCAATGTACTGGGAACTGACATGACATTGTTTTACATAAAGCTGTTTGTTCAGATAACTCAATATGGAAAGTTTGGACACATACGTGAGAATCTAAATAAAAAAGCATGTTTAGAGAAGGGATCTGGAATATATAAGCTGAATATATATCTATAAGCTGAAATTTGAGGGTGACCAAAGCCCCCCACCAGTTTTTTCTTAAAAAAATATATATTTTGACAAAACCCTCACCCTCATAACATGGTCACGTTTTGGGTCACTTTATACTTTGCTCTCAGCCAAACAGTAACATTTCATGTCAGAAAAATGAGCGGTTCTTGGTCAAAAGAATCCACAAAGTGGTGACGACTATATTATGCTTGTCAACAACCTTCATGCAACTACTAAAAATAACACTCATTCTCAGAGCTCTGGTAGTGTAGTTGGGCAATGATCAAATGTTCAATAAATGGCACAAAGAGTTTTTTTCTCACCCATACATCTTTAAATGAGTGTTATCTGAATATCTATGTGTGTTTGTGTGTATGTAGGACAGAGTCCATATCACGATAAAGATCAGGGTGTGTGTGTTGGTTTCCTCAAATAGTGAGCCGTGGACTGTGGAGCAACACAAGCTTTCATTAGGATGATCTTCACTCACACAAACACATACTGAGAAACACAATCCTGCGACACAAATGTTATCTGATGGGAGTTGAATGTTACGCTTCCACCGCACTGAATAACCTGAATACCTCTCAATCCTTAGTGTGTTTCAAAGACAGCGCTCTATTGATATTCCTCAAACAGGTTAGTTATCGCCTATAGTGCTGTGAACGCAACAAAGCCTAAGCTTTAAAGGGATAGTTCACCCAAAAATGAAAGATGTCATCATTGACTGATCTTACAGACTTCCTTTCTTAACACACACAAAAAGATATTTAGAATAATGTTGGAAACCGAACAGTTTTGGTTTGGTTTGAATTGAGTTTTTGAGAAAATTCTATTAACAATATCCACAGAGCACCCACAAAACTTAATTTAGACAGTAGAAAAAAACAACACCTAAAACTATAAATACAGCTTGCCTTGCAAGCAAGTCAAACTCATTTGTATTGTGCTTTCACATAAACATTGTTTCAAAGCAACTTTAATGATAATCATGATGTTAATGTTAATACAAATTAGAGCTGGGCGATAATATGGTTTACATTTTGCGACAATACAAGCAGCTTATATGTTTTGTGCTTTACATTGGTGTTCGGAAAAGATGCATTTAAAAATAATACACTACAATATTGTTTTACTCCCTAAAAAAAAAAAGTAACTAATTACAGTAATCCCTCGCCACTTCGCGGTTCAAGTTTCGCGGTCTCAGTCCATTGCGGATTTTTCAAAAATAAAAATTCACCGTGATGCGAGAGAAACGGTTTCCCAGAATGCCAGACAAAGAGAGAAACTCTCTCAGAGGCTTTGTACACACCCACGGGCACTTAGACAAGACACGTGATTGGTTCCTGGCGCGAGATCAACCAATGAGAGCACAAGTGTATGTATGTATCTCGTGAGCTGATTGGCTGATCCTACTTCGTGGATTTTCACCTATCGCGTGGGGTTCCGGTCCACATTAACCGCGATACACGCGGGATCATTGTACATAGTTACTTTGTATAGAAAGTAATTTGTTAAATTACATTTGTGTTACTGTTTCTCAAATGGTCTAGGCTTGCTTGATTGATTTTTTTTTTTTTTAAAGTTACATTTTTTGGAAATATAAAGACAAAAGTGAAATGAATAAGTCTCAGGCTGAAAGAAAACGCTAACCCACTCCTGTATAATAGAGCTCAAAAAAAAACTTTCAGCAGTGCTACCATTCTGAATCTCTTGGTTTACATTAAATTGATGTAATTTCCTTTGACTTTGGAATATAATGGTTACTTTACTAAAAAGTGACAGACAAATGTGACCTCGGAAGGACTGAGATGAAGCTTTTTATATCAGCAAATAAAACGAACAAAAAAATGAAAATGCTCATTTAAAGTCATTTTTTCTTAGTATGGTTTTATTAGATCATTGAAAGTCAGCAGCAAAGACATTGGTTAATAAAGTGAGATGAAAAACATGATATATACAGTATTTGGGTAATCTGACATTTAATTATTGCAGGTTTGTGTAATATTCTGAGTTTGCATTTCACTGTTTATATTATTTTTAGGAATATTGAATCTGTGAGATGAGTAAATGCATGCTCAACTACAATAAGCAACATGTTCGCACAGTGCACACAACGCCTCTGCACTTATTCCAGATTTCTCTCAACACAGGGCCAGGAGAAATGTCAGTCAATTAAAAAAAAAACTATGTGAAAACGAAGTAACTTGTAGTACTTATTTGAAAAAACGTTAATCAGATATTTTATTGTAAATTTAAAAGTGGGGATGGAAGTAACCGGATTATGTGACTGACGACTGACATCCAGCACTGCTTTACGTGAGTATACTGTATGTATGCAAATTAAATTGGACATACTTTACATAAATCCATCACACTTTATATATTCCAACTTCATATAAAGATCTGCTGTATAAAGCACTGATGTTTCATTTCATTGATCTAAGACTCGCCATTGCCCAAGAACACACACACATACACACACACACACACACCAGATTTGCACTGTGCTGCCACACTTTGCATGATTTTCCATAATTCAAAACAATTCCTCTAGACACACACTGCCATTCAAATCAGGGTTCACACACACAATCACAGTAAGCTTTAACACATGCCTTGTGTTAATCCTTTTCTATGCGTGTGTGTGTATTTATATTTGTCTTGAGCGTCCAAAATGCCCACTGTCGACTGGGTCCCATTCCATAATTACACCCTCTGAAAATATCAGTGCAGTAGCTAATTGGTCTGAGTCATTCAGCTCGTGTGTGTGTGTGTGTGTGTGTGTGTGTGTGTGTGTGTGTGTGTGTGTGTGTGTGTGTGTGTGTGTGTGTGTGTGTGTGTGTGTGTGTGTGTGTGTGTGTGTGTGTGTGTGTGTGTGTGTGTGTGTGTGTGTGTGTGTGTGTGTGCTTTGAGCAATCAGTGATGGTAATTTGTCTGGTTTTGATACGGTTCCCTTCCAGGTTGTGTCCGAAACAAGGAACATACTGCCAAACTTTTGCATTATACAAGGATGTTAAGGCATTAGGGCTGAATCGAATGTTTGTGTAACCATATGGCTTCCAACTGGTCAGTTTTTGATAGCAAATACGTAGCTTCCATCCCTTGACAGAATGGTTAAAAAAAAGTTAAATAGTTTATGTCAAGATGTCATGAACATTAACTTAAGATTTTATTCCAAATATTTATCAGCTCAAATAAGTGTAATTTATAGCATTGGCGTCACAAGATGGGAGGATTAAAGAGGAAGAATAGACATTGCCTTTTTTCTCTCTTTATTGCTATTGTTATTTGGCTCATGTTGATATTCTCAAATTTGTTGGCAGACCTTTCGAAATTTCTTTCTCTATTGTCATACTTCATAAGCAACATCCCTAAAATGATCAAATAAATGTATATTACAGTCAAGTTTTAAAACCCTGTTTGTTATTTGGCATGAAATAGTGTTTGTGCTCTCCAGCCAGACCTTTTCTGGACCTTGCCAAACTTTAATAACCCTTATGTTTTAGTATCGATAATCACATTATTAATGGTGTTTACTTTTGTTTTTCATGTTAGCATCTTACTTATGACAAAAAGTGCTCAAATCGAATAATTATGATTTCTTTCAGATATCTAGCCCACGCGCAGTTGACACAGAATGCATAAACAACTACTTAAGTACACATTTTAGTAGTCTGACCACAGTTCAGCTATTTTCATGAAACCACAGCTTTTTCAGTAGATAGATACTTTTCCAACAATTAGCATTGTAGCTTGAACAAATGCCATGTCGTCTTTTAACCCTGTAAATTCTAATGTATGAAATCGCAGTCAGTAAGAATCATATTTGGCTTCATCATCAGTCTTTTATGGCTCAGTGAGAATATGGAGCTCATGATCGAGGTGGAAAAACAATTTAAAGTAAGACGACTGAAAATATGCTGCAGATGCTGGTATTTATATGAACAAAAAGATGAAATTCTGACAAATTGTAATGTAAACCAATGAAATCTTTATAACAGTGCAGCAGACTACTTGCATAAAATGCATTTAAACATCAGTCACTCTATATCTGACAATAATATGTCATAGTTTTTATTGTTTGTTTGGGCATACAATGCTTATAAAGCAAATAATACAGGAGAAAAACACGAACCATGACCCGAAGGGTTTTACAATTATACTAAAATAACTTTTAATTGGTAAAAAAGTATCTGATGACAGAAAGCATGTAGTAGATTCTGTACAACCATTTCTTTTGCACATTTTTGACCATGTTGATAATTTAATAAAAAGTACTGTCATATTGTGACATCACAAAAAGTGAATCATTGTAATCCATTATAATCAGTGATGCTGTCTACACTAGACAAATTCCTGACAGTAAACAGAAGCCTCATTCCATTTGTGACGTACTTAAGGAACTCGCACTTCTTCTGAAATGAAGAACAAATGGATTTGCAATGGTCTCTTTGCAATGTCCAGTGTAGATGTAACTGGTCCTACTCGACCCGCTCCGAGCGGGACTCGATCCGGCGTCTCCGGCATGGGAGCTGGCATGCTAACAAGGACGCTAATCTCTTGAGACCAGGTAAGATTTCCTCAATATTTCCAATTTGCTTTACAATTGAACAAATTGGAATTTCTAATTCATTTTAGTCAACTAGTTCATTTGGATAGTCATCTGGGCTCACGTGCCACTGTATAACCCGCTGACCCTGACATTTAACCTTCACAGTGGTGGACATTTGGCATCCTTCATCCTGACACATCTTTCACGGACCGGATTCATCCTTGGGGGGCCAAAGCAATAACACTTTGTCCTGATGGACAGACTGAGCAATAACCTCTCCTCACTACATTAATGTATTTCATACATGCACCGAACAACAGAATGAGCTCTGGGATGCGGCTGCACCAAGACGAGATGAGCAGATGGAGGTATAGAGGTGTGTTAAATAATGAACAGCAGCTGATCCCACATCACATGATCAGAGCTTGCGCGATTGGATGCTGGCAGTGATTGAAGAACCCAGTGTCCAATCAGACACCCCACGTGGAGGACCATATTGTCCCCTCAGCGGGAGGAATGCAGCAAGACAAACTGCACCCAGATCAACAGTGTGTGTGTAGAACTGTAAAACTCTGCATGGATTTGTCTTTCAGTCCCTTAGCAGGTGTCTTTTAGCCAACTAAGTGCATAGAGATCAAAGTACAACATAATCCATTGTGTCCTGCGTATGTGTATCAATCAGTTTTCCTTTCAGTTTCAACTGAGGCAGATTCATTCGAATCAAATTGTAGTGCATTGTTGTCATTTATATGGGGAAAGAAGAAGTATGACGGTAAAAAAGTAGGAGTGACGCACAAAGTAAGAAACAGAATAGCCAAATTTCTCCAGTAAAGGAAACAAAACTTGCTGAAAACCATTTGCAAACTCGCAGGGTGTGAGTGACTCATATTTCGTCTCGGCTTTAACGTGCAGCTACAGCACCAACAACAGATCATTTAGCTTGATTTTCTTTGTGTGCTTTGTGTGAGTGTTCACAGCATTTATGCTAATTGGAAGATGGATTATTTTTTATCATGTTATTATAGGACAACAAATTGTCGGAAGTACCTTTCTAGTGAACACCATTAAAACCTCACTTATTTTAAAATCATATTCACACTCGCACACACGTTTCTGCATGTGGGTTTCCATGTTTTATGTGAAAATTCCATAGATGTACTGTATTTTCCCGCATATAACCCACTTACGCAGATAATCACCCTCATATAGCCCGCGGGTTTTGGGGTTCCGTGTAAAAAATTGTTGGCACAACCGGCGCCCTTATATAAACCGCACCCTTATATAACCCGCACCCATAGATTGATGAACTTTTTTGTGTAAGTTCACATTGCGAATTTCAAATGTGAAATTCGAATTACGTCAATTATCCATAACTGTTCAGACTCGGTACACAGTGCTTGTGCGCGAAATTCAAACAATAAGAAAACAAAAACACAAGTCAGAATCAGAACAAAAAGAAAAAGCAGTCTCTCCCGCTGTGCAGCAGCGCGTCCCTTAAGGAGCGTATTCTACAGGTGTTGATCATCGGATGAGATGAGAAGAGCCCGCCCTCATGGCAGCACAGCAAATCACATCTTCTTGTATGATTGACAGATCAGACAGCCAATCAGCGGCAGCTGTCAGAGTGAGAAAAACTAGCTGTCGCAAGAAAGAAAATGCCGCAAAAAAAACCTTACGTCCTTAGGGACATAACAAATATATTTAAATATTATTACGTGTAAAAAAATTGGCATATAGCCCGCACCCTTATATAGCCTGCACCCTCATGAGGTAAAAATGTTATGGTATTACTATTAGTTGGGGGGGGGGGGATATTTGGTCCCCATAATATAGCAAAAGGACCACACACACACACACACACACACACACACACACGTTTATCAGATCAGCAAATGGATGAACTAAATTAATTATTAACTAAGTATAACTATTATTTGTCGCTTGTTTGTTTAATAAAGTCAACATGAAACGGCATTTGCAAACTTTTTCTTAGTTCAACAGGATAATTAACAAGCTAAAAAAAATAGGATGAGACTTTATTTCACAAATTGTGAAAAGTGTGCGTTTCATTCCAGACTGCCATTATGTCATGACAAGTTTTCAGAAGCACTGCACTGCACTTACAACAGTAGCTTAAAATAGTGCCTAAATTGATATTTAGCCACTGCTTAACCTTTCTCTACATCCGCAGAAAGGAAATTTGTTTCAGAGGGAGAGCAAGTAATTATATTTTGCTGAAAGATTACCAGGACAAACATCTTCTTATACTCTAACAACATACAATGATGAATCACGTGCAATAAGACCAGCAACACGTATTAAGAAAGTACATTTGGCCAATATTAAATCCAACGCAGGGTTTGATTTATTTCTGTATTTATTGTTTTATGAATATGCAAATTATCTGGGTAACACTTTACAATACGGGTGCACTAATAATTATGCACAGACTAATGCACAAATAATTATGATTCAATGTATGCCTCATGAAGACCTAAAACCAATCGCTAATGGTTATTACATTAGCAACTCAAAAAGAGATTAATAGATTAAGTCATATATGAAATGTTACTGCAATCAATTTACAATAATATCATTATGATATGACTGTACATGCACATGACTCAACTCATTATTAAGCTTATATATATATGTATATATATATATATGTGTGTGTGGTTTGGGGTTTGAACATGAACAAATAACAGAAATATGAGGCAACTACAGTAAATTCTTTGAATCACCAACTGATGAGATCATGGAGTGATATTTTCACTGTGCTGCCGAGCAACAATTTTCAACCATTGTGATTCCATCTAAAGGGAAAAAATATTCTGTGGAAAGTACAGCCATTAATCACAGCGACAGAGAAAGAAAGAAAGAAAAGAGAGAGGGAGTGAAATTCATAATGAAGGAAAGCATTGTCTATTGTTCTTCATAATCAAGAGCCAATGAGATGCTTTCTAATGGATAATGCATCAAATTGATAATAGAAATGAAATATTTTCATGAAACAGTCTCAAAGTAACTAGTTTAGAAACAATCAACTTATACATTTTCGTTTTAATGTATTTCAGCTTTATATCCAAGCAACGTGTAAAACTTAACTATACTTAAATACCCTATAAATATAAAGAAAATTCTGGAAATTTGGAATAAAAAAGGTAACTGCAACTTTCTCACATTATTTCTGAGTTTATATCTCATAATTTTGAGACATTAACCGATTAATCTAATAATTCCAATTCAGAGTTTTCCCTCACAATTTTGCAATTGTCTTTTTTGTGCAAATTTTAAGAAATTTATATTTTTTTACTTCGCATTTTTATATATAAACTCACAATTGCAAGATATAAGGTTTAAAATGTGAGGTATAAACTAGCAATTCTGAAAAGAAAAAAAGTCAGAATTGTGCTGGAAAAAAATACTTATGTTTTATTTTATTCCATGGTAAAAATTTACATTTGGTATTTTTTTCTTTGATGTGCTTTCAACATTTATAACATTTATTTGAGCATAAACTACAGTAAAAAAGTAATATTGTGAAATATTATTATTACAATTTAAAATAAATGTTTTCTACCTTCATATTTTTGCTTTCTGCATTACAAAGTTGAATTTTTTGCATCATTATCTTCCTTCATAAATCATTCTAATATACTGCAACAATACAATTGTACTGCTTAATATTTTTTTGTGGAAAACATGATACATTTTATTCAAACTAAAATAATAATGTTTTGATGGAGCCACATAGCCACTTATAGTAGACAAAATATTAAATTGGAATAAGAAAAAGCACTTTATTATTAAGGACACTGATCGCCTAGTTCAGTATGACTTAATAAATTGCTCCCATTATAAATCAACAAAGACGTCGACATGGATTACAATGGGTTTACAATGGCACACAATGATGCAATTGCACCGGATTTATTGCATCATTGTGTGCCATTCGCTTCCAGTCTACGCATGGTATAAAATAATGACAAGATCTGTGATTGGTCCATGACAAATTACAGCCAATCAGAGATAACATGCCTTGAAAGATTTTGGAAGTCGTGGAAACTGAAAGTTGGTCTTGAACAATTCAGGACTCAAAAAAGGAAATAGATTATAGTACAAGGAGGAGATGCGCACTTCAAAAGAAGTTATTTTACCTGCACATATCCACAAACAGACACACACACTAACAGAAATGCACCATATCTCTTATTCCATTTCTTTCTGTCTTATCTGTCCTCTTTCGCTCACACTCTCCGTCTGTCCTTTGATGGTCTGTAGGGAATGCGGCCCTCTGCCTGAATAACTTCTCCTCCATTCAAATTCAAAGCGATCTGTGGCTGAATGCCGCTCCCTCTTCACAGAGGTTTTTATTGAGTAATATTTTCATCTTTTCATCTATGGGAAGATTGTAAATCGCAGAGCTTCAGAGTGGGAAGAGAGACGGGCAACAGCGTATAAACCCTCCATCCTGTTCGCTCTCACGCACGGCAGATGTATAATAAGACATGCAGAAATGCTCATAAACTTATAAACAACTTTTCTCTCAGTAGGATCTCTGGAGAGATGTGTGTGTGTGCGCACGTTTACGCTAAAATGGCCAGGGCAGTTTTTCAAAAATTGATGACATTCATGCATACATTATGCAAAACGTTGTCCTTGTGCCAAGTAACACGTCTATGGAATAATGATCGAACTGATGTTGTTGAACCAGAAGAGAATCCCAGCATCCTTTGCTCTCGCTGAACATTTTGGCCAGGTGAACAAAATAGAGGAAGGCGTTTTAAACCATTGTCTTTTTTTTTACTTTGACAGTAGGGCTGTGTGACTAAGCAAAATAAAACGGAAATTGTACTGCTTAGTGTGATTTAGAAAATAAAATCTCAAAATAAAACTTCAATGGTTTAAAGATTGAACAAAGAAATTAAGATAAATATTACTATAGTAATACTATAGTACAGTTGTAATGTAAAATTTATTTTAAATTATTTAAATTAATTAAATTTTTGAAATTATTTTTATAATATATTATCAATACATAATACATGTGATGATTGTTGATGTTATTGATTTTTCTTTCTTTCCTCATTTTCTATTTTACAGTTGAATATTTATATATATACGAAATAATAATATATATGTATGTGTGTGTATGTATATGTGTGTATATATATATTTATAAAATAAAAAAATAATTATATTAATATATTAAAAAAGAGAAAATAAATATAAAAATATAAATATATATTTTATATTTTCTCTCTTTTTTAATATAACTATGTTTTTATTTTGTGTGTATATATGTATATATATATATATATATATATATATATATATATATATATATATATATAAAAATAAGTATTTAAAAAAAAAATATATATATATATATATATATATATGTGTGTGTATATGCACATATACATACATATACATACATATACATACACATATACACATATACACACAAACATATATATATATATATATATATATATATACATACATATACATATACATACATATACATATACATATACATATAAACACACACACACATCCCACTCATAGTAAACTTCACTTAACTTCATTTAATTTTCACAATTTTTGTCATAAAATCTCAGTGACATTTTTTTCCCCCAATTTGTGCAGTCCTCCTAGGCAATTTAAATCACCATCCACTTTCATTTAATTAAAATGAACATCTCAAAAATTCTGCTAAATTTCCTGTTGGAATGGAAGTCATACAGGTTTGAAAGCAGCATGAGAGGGAATACAGTGAGTTTCATTTTTATGTGAAATATACCTTTAAAAGCTTTGAGGAATTCCAATGAGAATGATTTTCTTAACTTTTCTGAACTGCTTGACTAAAATCAACCCAATTAAAATGTACCCAGAGCGCCATTCTCAGCAACTTAATCGAGCCCATTCCTGCCTTGTTCCCGCTGATTTTGGCAGCTCATTAAACCCGTGGCCTGAACACATCACTGCATTCCAGTTACATATGTGTATGTACTGGCAGGGTAATGTTATTTTACGAAACATGCTAACAAGCAGACGGTGCCATGTTACTGTATTTCCGCTCTATGCTAAACAGCGAACGCTAAGGTTCAAAGAGCAAAGCGTCACTTAGTAGAGTTCGGTTAAACAGAGACTGTTCAGCACCATAAAACCGCTCACATTTAACTTTCAGGCTCTATGTCGGCATTTTAAACAAAATTATGAAGTAGCCTTTATGTGTCATTTGAAATCGAAGTCTTTCAAGGTGAATGCGTTAGGCGTTTCAGAGACGAGCGGGTCAGTGATCTAACATTCACTAACATTTCCAAGATGACGAAAATAGCTTAAATGACTAGTTTTTCAGAGTCAACATTTCCGCCATCCATTTCAAAACATTTGTATCAAATATGACATTTTGAAAGATGCGTTAAAGCTGCATAATTGATAATACATTAAAACAACTATCCCTGAATGTGCATGTGCAAAGAAATATATAAGTGTAGCTGTGCATTGTTTGACTTACTGAACTCAGAACACATCTTTTTGTGAAAAGACTTTTACTGGTAATACACTTTAACGGAAAATACTTCAGAGTAAACATGAGGGCGAATATAATATTGATGGACACTGAATTGCATGTTATTTACAATTGAAAATAGTTCAAATTTATATCAAATGCAATTAGCTGAAAATTAAAAAGATGCAGTGATGTAGAAGTAGGCATAGGTCTTCCGCCGCAATATTACGTTATGAAGTGACAAAATCCGAAACGAGTCGTTTTCTGTGTTTGGTTTCAATAAAAGCTGCTTTTGGACTAACTAGGATTTTTGAGTTCTGAAAGTTACAGGATGTTTTCTTATAGTACAATGACCTCTTACATGTAAAAAATTAATTTAACAAAAATTGGTTTCTCAATTTATAAGCCCTTTACGTTACATTTCCAAGTTGAAGTAAAGATGCACTTAAGTAATTTCATAAATACTTGTATTTTGTTTGAAATATGGTTAAAGTGTACTGCTGAATGTGCTTACAAACATTTATAGTAAACTATAGTATACTTTAAAGTTCCACTGTGGTGACATTTTTTATTTATTTTTTGTAGTTTTTAATGTTGTTTATAGGTCTATGTGGTATTTTTAAAATGCCTTAAGACAAACCATGAGCAAATGTATAAAGTCAAAACCATTGCAGAGAATTTTCTCTGTACAGTGATCTAAAGCCAGTCTCAAACATGGTTTGAAACTGATGGTGTTTCTTACATCACAAACTACCTTTTAACCAACCACATGCCGGCGGGCTTTAACATATCATTAACTATGACTGCTCTGAACCAATGGATTGTCAAGAGAAGCCAGGTTATCCTGGTATATTTTTCTCTTGACATGAAAAATCAGGTAGATTTATCAATATAGCGGGTGTATGATGTATATTACGATGGTATGATGAACTAAATGCTTGTTGGCCAAAGTGTTTCTAAAGGGCCAGTCACACAGTCGATCACGCACGAATCACTCACAGATTGGGTTTGTGCGTGCTTGTGCGTAGAGAAATTGACCAAAGTATTCCACGAACATTCGACGCATGTCCGACGCATGAATCACTGACGGAGCGCGTCCAAACAACGAACAAGTACTTTCAGAATCCACATTGTCAGGGGAATGAAAGCGATACGTGAGCCGTTCATGAGTGATATGAAGGTGGGGCGTCAATGGGGCGTCAAACCAGTTCCGACGCATAAGCACTGACGGCCCACGACACGTGTCCCGCGCATAGTCATGCATACTCGACGCATAAACTACGCACGCAGACTCATGTATAACGCACACGGACAGTCGTGCGTCGAAAAAAAAAAACGTTCAAAACTCAAAATCACGCACAAACCGTCTTCGACGAACATCCACTTACAATCACTGATGGTCCACCTTCGTTCCACCGACTGAAATACGCATACGACGCACGCTCCGCGCAGATGTGCGTAATTCGTGAGTGATTCATGCGTTTTCGCTGTGTGACTGGCCCTTAAGAAAGCTGATTTTTAGAAGGCAGCTGTCTGACTCTGAGATGGCGAACGGGAACATGGGTTGTGTAACTGTTGTGTTAACTGTTTGATAGCATAGTCATGCAAAAGGCTAATCATAATTATTATTATATGTCCGACGTTGTAAAGAGCAATACCATTGTTCAGCGTTTACCTCGGTAAGACTGAATCTCTGAGCTAGTGTGGTCTATCCACATATACTACAATTACATTTATGCAGACGCTTTTATCCAAAGCGACTTACATTGCATTCAAGGAACACATTGACATTGTAATCAGTTCTTGCTTTCTCTGGGATCGAACTCATGACCTAAGCGGTGTTAACCCCAATGCTCTACTGGTTGAGCTACAGGAAAGCTATACTAAATGAAGCAAGGGTGTAACGTTACATTCATGCTATTTTAGAGCATGAAGATACATTTTCACAGGAAAAAAAAAACATATGCTTAAGTACGTTAGTCAACATATTGAAATAAGTGTACTTGTTAAAAGTTTCACCAAAAATGATTAACACATTACAAAGCACTTAAGTACACTGACATGGCCGTTTAGTTTATGAATACATTATCTGCAAATACTGTTTTTTTTAATTCACTTAAGATTTAACGTACACTACAAGTGCACTTTCAATAGAATTAAGCATACAAGGAATCTTAACCACATGGCAACATGCAAAAACCTCAACATCCTAGCCTTAAAATGGTAATCAAACCCAATGTGGTAAGGACCAATTGGGCAGGGAAGTCGTTTTTCCATGCCGTTTCAAATGAATGAGATGGTTTGAGGTTTATTATCTCACGTGATGTGGGTCTAACTGCCACCCTTCCCCAACACACACACACACACACACACACAAAACACCTACCAAAGACACAGTCAGTCTCTCAGGTTGATTTGCCATGCAAATATAATCTCTAGTATAAAGAGCATTTGAAGAGGCACAAACCAACCAACAGATTCATCTACCACTAAACATGTTATTTCTCCTTCAAGGCTCATGAGATCTCAGTCATGTTTGTAGGATATCAGAATAAATAAAATAGTCAAATAGGTTTATTGTTTATATACATTAGAGGTATAGAGCTATGTAGATAGAAACGTTTGAGAGCTCTGACTTTGGATTACTTTTTTATTTAAAAAAAATAGGAATATCATACAAGGTTAGTTCACCCAACAAAGAGAATTTCGAAGATATTTTGAAGAAAGTTGGTAGACAAACAATTTTGGTGACCATTGACTTCCACTGTATGGGCCAATTTTGGTATAGTTAACTAAAACTATTAAAAATAGTTTTTGGCAATTGAAATAAGTTACATGCAAAACAAACATGTTTCAATTAGTTGCCAATGCAAGTACTAAGAATTACTACAACTGAAAAAAGGTAATTGTTTTTTATAACCTGTGAATAAAATTGGAGGACATTTCACAAGAAAATACTGTTTCAGTCTTTCTATTTCAAAATGTCATGTTTAACGCAGTCTGTTACTTGCTGTTGCTTTGTAATTACTTCTGAAATTTACAAGCAATTTATAAGCATATATTTGATTTGACTTTTCTATGTGCGTGTGAGGGGAAAGAGTGGGCGTTAATCTTGTTAAGGTGATCTGATCCTTGTTTAAAAGATCTAGGCTAATTGAATTGAAACAAAACCTATCTCTATGGAAACTCCATGGAGACTCCATTGAGGTGCTTTGAGATCTGAGAGACGAGCTCCACTTTCATGAGACGAGAACGAGAGAGACTCATGGTCTCTAGTGTGAGCAGATGCTGTGGCTCAATTAAACTCTCTCAATCACACCGCAAACATCAACATAACAATGAACAAGACAAGACCACTTTCTGCTGCCTGTCTCTCTCTCTCTCTTTCCATCGGTCTCCTTCTCTCTCAAGCAGGTGTAAATGAGAGCAATGTGTGAAAGCTGCAGGTGTAAAACATCTGAATCTTCCAGGAGATTGCTGACATTAATTAACCATTGGAAAACAATTAACATCACAGGTAGACAGTCGCTTACTCCGTCCATCTTTCAATGTTTTCCTCTCGCTCGCTCTTAAATTAAATGACGGGTTGGAACCTGATCTGGCGGTTGGTGCCCCGTAACAAAGGTCTGAAACTGATCTTACTCTCACACACGCACAGATTAAGCTCACCTGGTGTGTGTTACACAGGCGTATCTCATTACAGCAAACAGTTAAATAAGGATAAAGTTAAGCCAGCTACTGACAGATATCTCTGCTACTGACATACAATCTCTGTACCAAAAGCTAATGAGCTGGGGCCAGCTGTGTAACTTAGCCTAGTTTTGACAAAAATGGGCACCAAGTTACAATGTGTGCACTACTAAATATTTGTCCGTAACACCATTATACTTAGTTGAAGCGTAAATCTACATGTATACTAAATATTTAAGGAAGCCTCAGAGTAACGGTTGGAATAAAAATAGCAGACTGACTGGACTACATCAATAAGCTCTTGTTTTACACAACAGACTTTAATCCTTTATACATACATTAATCCCTCGCCACTTTGCGGCCTCAGTGCATCGCGGATTTTTCCAAAATATTTATCGAAAAAAAAAAAACTGCCATATCAGCATCCGTATTGCGGAAAGCAGCGTTGTTTCATCGTGATGCGCGAGAGAAACGGTTTCCCAGGATGCCAGACAAAGAGAGAAACTCTCTCAGAGGCTTTGTACACACCCACCGGCACTCAGACAAGACACGTGATTGGTTCCCGGCGCGAGATCAACAAATGAGAGCACGAGTGGATGTATCCCGTGAGCTGATTGGCTGATCCTACTTCGCGGTTCACATTAACCGCAATAAACGAGGGATCACTGTATATGATAATGCAGACATTTACACTCACCCACATTTTAAAAAAGAGAACGTTATGTAAATAAACATACTTTGTTAGCAGCTCTTCAACATGAACTTACCCTACACCAGTTCGCAACATTACGTTTTATATTTTGTATTGTAACTATACTGTAAATTATACTATAGGCTTTCCTGTAGCTCAAACAGTAAAACATGGCTTTTGCAACACCAAGGTTTTCTCGATTCCCAGAGAAAGCAAGAACTGATTAGAATGTCAATGTGCATCTTAAATGCAATGTGAGTTGCTTTGGGTAAAAGAATCTGCCAAATGCATAAATATTACAAATGGGCTTACAGGTATACTGTTAATTTACTTGCTATATACTTCTAGATCACTTTTTAGTTCATTCAAATTAACTTTTAAGTAGTGGTACACTCAGTAAACTAATACTTGGAACGCTTTTATAGTGCAACTGTACCCTTGAGGAAACTCGCGCTGCGTTGAATGACGACACTTTGGGAATGCTCTCAGTGTACAAGTGTCTGAAGCAAAAAACTAAAACTAATCCAATCTTAATTGCCGCTGCGTGATGATGTAACGTATGACGTAGCACGTGTCGGCGGAAGCGGAAGCTATAAAGGGACTACGGCACACAACAGAGACAGCTTCTGTTCTTCAGCATTGTGTTGAATATTTAGGAGTTTTCCTATTTAAAAGCTTGGCAAAATGGCAAATGAGGGGCAGTTCAGTGCACTCCACCCCCAGATTCATCAAAGGCGGGGACACACATCTTCTATGTTTACTCTGCCTGGGTGAGGAGAATGAGCAGGCAGCTCTCGAGGGGGATGTCTGTGTCCATTGTGAGTTGCTCCGCTCCCGCCTGGCCTTGCTAGACGAGGCCAGCCAGTCTCGAGTTCCCTGCCGAGACGGCGCGGAGTCTCAGGTTGTGGGGTTCGCAGTTGGAGCCGCTCTGCAGCTTCTCCCACTCACCTGGTGACCTGGCAGGAGCCCAATGCTTGAGCTATCTACCTCTGAGGAGGTAATCAGCTGGCCCTGTGAGAGGCAGGAGGCCCGTAAGAAAAATAAACTGGCTGTGTCTCAGGAGATGACTCATTGTCCGCTGTGTTCTCTCACACACATCCAGCTCCTCTGGGGCTCGATGCGATGGTACAGACGTGGCCGAGGCTATGCCTGTATGCATTCCCACCGATTGCTCTGCTCCCGGGAGTTCTAGGAAGAGTTCGCCAGGACGGGGTCAGCCTCTTTTTAGGGGATCCATTCCGCCCGACCCAAGTATGGTTCTTGGAAATCACCTCTATCCTGGCAGGCTCCCCTGGGGGTGGTCCCACTCAGGGACTTGTACTGCAAGTAGTATACTAGTAGTATATTTAAGGATGCTTACTTCATACAGTATATTTGGAAAGTTTACAGTACTTGAACAACTTAAATTTACTTAAACTGCATTAATAAAGGGATTTAATACTAGCAATTTACAGGAAAACTCCTCAAGTCATTCTTCGGTTGCATCTGTTTCAAAACAATTCATTATGATGAAATAAACCTCATCATCACATCATATGATATATCAGACCAGATATATCATATTCTGATTTGTTCTTCACATGACAATGTGCAACAAAATATAAATATTCACAACAGAGTTGCATAAATGAACAAAGGCATACTAAATAGCTTTCCAAGAGCTCAGTCAGTAGAGCATTGGTGCTTACAAACGCCAAGGTCATGGGTCGAATCCCAGGAAAAGCAAGAACTTATTCAATGTGTTCCTTGAATGCAAAATAAGTAGCTCTGGATAAAAGTGTCTGCCAAATGCATAAATGAAAATGCAAAAAACATTATTAGTTATTGTTTAACACACAAAGTGTCTAACAGTGTGGTTGAATCAATTGAAAGGGAACATTTGTTTGAAGTTAAAAACCAACCTAAAAAAATTATTAACCCTAAAAATATTTTTTTTTTTAACTTGGTTCCTCAAAGCTTATTTTTAGGTGACTTTTTATGTGTAGAGGCCTGATTCAGCCACAGACAGTTGTTTGTGAGAGAGGAACTATCTCTGCCTTCAGACCTTGAAGACAGTCTCAAAATGTTATCACACTGTTATTATAAAGCAGGAAGTCTGAGGATTGTGGGTCATAAGTCTGTTTTTCTCAAGGTAACACACAGGCCTCACATCTAATCCTATCGGAAGCACTCATGGATTTTACAAACATGTTCAAGATTATCTGTGTGTGAGTTGAACAACACCCTTTGAGTACACTAAATAAATCTCCCAGTGTCTACATTTCTGTGTGTGTGTGTGTGTGTGTGTTTAAACTATTTCAACACTCTCCACCTGCAGAACCAAACGCCCAGATATGACTAACAGGGTGTAAATCGTCCTTCTAACCTCAATTCAATCACACACCTCAAACAAGAGCAAACCCTCATCAAGAGTTTGTCTGGATATGTGTTTGAGAAACACTTCAGGGTCAGACAAGAATAAGGCCTCAGGGTTCAGGTTATGACCTTTTATGTCTAGATTACACTTACCCTGACTTGAAGCTTGAACCTTTGATCTATCATTCAGACCTTTAACCATTAAACTAGCACCAGAGAAACATTAACAGAGTTCAGGAAATACCAAAACTCGATTTAAGCAGAGTTCCTGTGTGGACTGTATCTAAAGGTCGTTGTTAGGAATGACATGCAATAAAGTGACTATATAGCACAGTCTCGGGTGCCTTCCCTAGTGAAAAAGAAAGTGTATTTAATATGCACTTGTAGTGTACTTCTAAATTCCAAATAATAATCTGGGGTGGTTCTTTAAAGTAGTACACTTATGATGCGTCGACTAACAAACTAAATGTAAATTACAACTAAAGTACAGAACATCGTTTTTTATTCAATATTACATTTAAAGTAAATGTATGTACTAAATTCCAAACTAATAATTACAAAAGTTTCACTACGTGTATTTGAGCATTTACTTTCATAGTGTCACAGTCTCCTTGTGTCTCTTCACACTTCCTGTTTCCTTCCGTGTACTTACAGTATAATTTCTTTCACATGTTGCGTCAATCACTCTTCTCGTTAGTCTCGTCACCTGTTTCCTTTGTATAAAAGCCCTCATGTGTTCCTTTGTCTTTGTCAGTTGTTAGGAATGTATAGTTAAGTGTGGATGTCCTCCTTGGTTCTCTGTAGTTTTCCGTGTTTCCAGGTTTTTGCACAACTGTGCACTTTTTATATTTAAAGTCTTTTGTTTTGAGTTTGTAAATAAAGCGAAGATTGCACTTGATCCTCCCGCATCGCACAACGCTGACACATACATGATTTATCCACACATACAGTCCTGCAATTCTGATACTACAATGGCCTTCATTCAATCACTGTGAGAAACAAATGTAGGAGTGACAAGAGTGAATGAGTGTGTGCGGGGGGGGGTCATGCTAAGGGTGTGACATTCAAGGGTCAGGAAACCATAAAACATTTTTGAGATATTAACAGATGTTATCTGTTGCACATTATTAAAAGAATGATATTAAAACAATTGAATATTATGGGGAAAGTGAATCTTATTTCCTCTCTGTTGTTACAGTGTAAAAGTAATTTACATTAATAATCACTCATCAGGACAATTCTTTTTAATTGTTTTTCACTTGCGTCGTGACTACCGATCATGAGATTGAGTAACTACCCATGATATCATTATCACATGAAGAGAGGGTATCCTTCAACAATATTATTTATAATCATGAATATTCATGCAAGTTACTCTGGGTGGTTGCAGAGAAACAGATGATTGACCTTCACAGTCGAACTGAAGTCATGTGACTACATGAAACACAGGAACACACATCAACATTTATCACACATACACTCATGGTTTTGTCAAAAGGGAACTCAAGGCTAGAAATCATGAATGCACATGCTCGAACGAGAGGCCATGAAATGTTGCCTTTGTTGGTTGAAGTACCACAATCCTCCGTTTCATACGTGGATACATTAAACACAGAATTTAAAAGAATCGTTCACTCCAAAATACAAATGTCCATCCATTTGAATCACACAGTGTTAACACGAAAACACTGCCCCCCCCCCCCCCCCCCTTAAATAAATCACTTAAATAGGACCTGCCTAACAAAGTGAAGTAGACCAAATTATTTTCTCTTCATCACACCACTGAAAGTTTAATACATATTTGTCAGTCATGCATAAATATACAAGCAAGCAATAGATTTCTGGAAAATGGCTTAGTTTATTCATACATTTAATTTAAATAATCATATTTTCAAAATAAATTTATTAAAATTCCTTATCAGCATAAATCAGTTCAATGCAAAAAGTTAATTTAATTTACTTTAAAAATGGTAAACTTAAATGTAAACAAATTGGATTTATTGATGATAGATATATAAACTTGGTTATTGTGCACTTAAAACACATTACTTTTATTTATACAATATATAATCTTCCCAATTTAATTTATACATAACTGACAAATATGCATCACATTAAGATTTTTAGTTTCTTTATGTTAAAACTGTGTAAACATATCCAATATAAACACATACACAGTACATTTAGGCTTAAATACTTTAAAATAGCTACTTATTTCAAAATATACTAAAATTGACTTGGTTGCCATGAACATCTATTTTATTAGATGGTTTGTATAATGTGGCTGATCGGAATGCATTTCTTAGGCGCTAAAAGAAGGTGAATTGTTGTGTTCCACAACACGGGCTTCAATAAAATAAACCTTTATACACGGTCTTACAAATGCAACAATTTTGGCGAGATGCACAGAAAAATAATAAATAAATAATTAAACAGCACAAGACATGACACAACAACCAAAACCATCTGTCTGAATAAGCACTGAAAGAATAGTAACATCTAAATTACTGTAGCTGTTCATTCATGTTTATTCATGGTAATATGTTAATTTATACCAACAAAACATGTTTTTTTTATGGTTTACATCTGGTAGAAACAGCTCTAAGTTAAAATTTTTGCAGTGGTATGGCAGTACCGATTGTGTTTTATTCTGTCTAAAAGCTAAAGCACAGCAAGTTTGACATTTTTAATGCTAGTTCTCAATCCTGAATGGCAGAACTGGCACTTGCCATTTGACACTTGGTCAGTTCTTATATTCTCATGTTTCCATAATGCATTTTCATGTGTTTTTATGCACCACAGAAAGGCAAATATTTGTTTGAAGAATTCTTTCAATGGGAATGGAAATGATCTGAGCAATGGAAAGGAAAAGGAGACAACAAATTGTAATCAATGTGTCAATGACTGTGTGTGTGTGTGTGTGTGTGTGTGTGTGTGTGTGTGTGTGTGTGTGTGTGTGTGTGTGTGTGTGTGTGTGTGTGTGTGTGTGTGTGTGTGTGTGTGTGTGTGCGCACCCGCGTTTACTTTTATACATTTGGCACCCGCTTTTATCCAAAACGACTTGCATTGCATTAAAGAAAGTGTGTGTTTGTGTTAGTTAGATCAATGTGCTCTCATGCTCCTGAACGGCTCTATACATCGACCATGTCATTCATCATCACAAACGACAAGACATTATTTTTAATTAAAAACTCAACTATAAATTGTGGGTCATATTTGTCAGGTCATTTATTTAAAAACAGAGGGAGAGCAAAAGAGACCATCAGATAAAAATAAAGATTTTCTGAAATATTTTCCTTCAGAGTACTGTATAATAAATGTGTGTTAGTGTGTGTGTAAATACTACGTTATGGGGACAAAATGTTCCCACAAAAACGGCAATATCCGATTTTTTTTTGGAAAACAGCATATAAATCATACTAAATTATGTTTTTATCACAACATCATATGGCAGCAATGTAGCATACTATAGTTGGAAATGTTTATCATAGCACTAACTTTGTCAAATTGCGATATTTTGTTCATATTAAATAGAAGGCAGCATTCAATAATTAGTACTCTTGTATCTCAACACAGCCCATGATCTGCTTCTACTGCTACTTCTGTCCCTGAAGAAGGTTCAGTCTCATTCTTGGACAAAAAAGTCCTTTATTGGACAAAAATCTATAAACACCCCTGGATACAGAGGAAATTATGCCATCAATATTTATGGTCAGATTTCCAAGACAAGCAAGTCTGTAAGATATAAACGCATATCTCTTCTAGAATTTATTTTGTCAACTTTTAGGAGTACACTAGAGAGAACGAAAAAGAGAGCGGGAGAGAGAGAAAGAGAAGGTGTGTTCGTTTTTGCATGGTTGCTCAAAGATATCGTCTGAACGCTAAAGTAGGATGTAAATGCATGTACAGCCTGTAGATAAAGTGCAAATACATGTCACTATTATGAAGCAAAACAAAGCAAGAAGTGTTGCTTGAGGGGCGGAGACTAATCTCACTGGCAAATTCACAACATTTGCATACGGTCATCAACACCTGTCACATAAATGCATATAGCTGACAGGAACAAGTAAAAATCAACTCTATAACTGCTTCATTTGCATACCGCATTGAAGGTGACAGTGCTACCTTAATTATGGATGCATGCATATTCATGAGGAAGATTAAACTTTAGATTACTTTAGCTCTGCTGTTCTGTTTACTTTGTGTGTTTCAAAAGCTGTTATGATGTCATATTCTTCTCCACACTGATTTTATTTTTATTTTTACTAAACTCAGCCTCATGATCTGGCAAGCTCTAATCTGATTGGTCAGGCATACACGGTTTATCTGGAGATGGTCATGTTTACAAGGCTGCCACGGTGAAGAGGAACTTATCACTGGCTTTATCAAGCGATAGGGCAGCCAGACCTCAGATGCATAAATAGTTGAGCCATAAATCTCTACTCGCATTCTGATTGGTTGTTTCAACGTAGCTTCCACAGCCAACTGATTTCACATATCCATTACTACAAATACATGAACTTTGTGTGCATGCAAATTCTTATTCTATCCCACCATCTACCCAGCACCAACTGCCTAGATCTACTATAGGGGAATAGTCTTCCTCTCTATTCATTCGTTCAGCATAAGCAATTCACACCTTTTCTGCAGAGGCAGCAGCAGCATTGTTTATTATTTAAATGATCCTATTATTTAAGATAAACCTGCCTCTAAAAACAAAAAGTACAGTAATACCTCAGTTAACGAGTTTAATTCGTTCCAAAAGCTAGCTCGTAACTCAATTCTCGTACACCAAACAATTTTCCCCATAAGAATGCAATAAAAATCACTCGATTCGTTCCACATGACCATAAATGCCCATTTTAAGTATTTTTTTAAAATTATAAATTAAAATATAACTTAATAACATTAAGATCACATATAAATACTGATTAATACTTGAAAATTTACTGTAACGCGCACTTTACCTTTGAGTAGCGTCGCTGCTGGCGTGAAGGAGACGAGAGGAGGGTTTTACTGCTTAGAGGGAGAATTTCACACCTTCTTTCTTACTCATCTTGGGGGCCATTGTGTACGCTGTACATATGCTGTACTGTACGTATATATTTCACTACGTGAACAATAGTGATCACAATTAATGTTAACAACACGAGGTAAAACCGCTGTAAATCACTTATAAAAGTATCACTGTGGTGAATGATGCAACCAAACCGAGCGATGCTGAGAGAATGAACGAGTTAAGGGGTGATGGGCTTTTTGAGAGGCTGTCGTTAATGCATAAATGCGTAAAAATGCATGCAAAGATGCTGAGCGTTAGGACTTTCCAAACAAAAATGCTTGTGGGCGAGGGAAAAATTTGCTAGCACTTCGATACAATGCTCGTACACCGATTTGACTTTCCATGCTCATATACAATGTCACTCGTAAACCGAGGTATTGCTGTACTGTATATCTTGACTTTAAATGTCAGGGAGACAGCGTCTTCCACTCTAAGGTGGTAAAGATTTCAAAATAAGTTTATTGGATATTTGATAATCAGCTAAAGAAAAGCTGTTAAGGTTAGACTGAATGTTTTCCTCTACATAATAAAGTTGACTTTAATTACAGTTGGATTAATGAGACCTTTACCTTTACTGAGTGGACCATTTCTTTATAATTAATTCTTCTGAAGCAAAAATAATTAAAATCAAGTATTTATGACAAAAACTCACAGGTTAATCTATATCTACATTGTCCATTTGCACAACTGGCCGTGTGATCATAACTGTGAAATTAATTTGCTTATTATTCTCTCCATGTCATAATACATGAACCACCACAAACCTTACAAACGCAATCAGTTTATTCCAGACCGACCAGAAAAATAAATACAAGTTGTTGAGAGTTTTAAGATCTTGATGCTGTTTTGAAAACTGTACTTGAGGACTTTGAATGTTACTGTACATTATATAGACCATTTGGTGTCTAGCTGATTTAGAGATGTTTTTTTTTTCCTGCTAAAAACTACTTTTAATGCACAGATTGATTCAAGATTGAGCACCATACCTGTTCGGTGGAAAAGTGGAGCGAGCGAGCTGGAGGCAGTTATCCAGTAGTTACGATTTATGAAGCAGATCTCAGCTGATGTAACATTCCAGAAATTCTCTTTCTCTCAAGGATGGATGGAAAAACACATAAAATGACAAATGCTATTCCATCTCTTCTTATGAAAAACTCAAGTTCTCATAATAGCAAACAATTGAACACAAATTACTTCTTTCATATAAATTGTTCTTTTGTGCCGTCTCATATCATGCGCTATGATGAAACATCAGGATGAGGATCTGTAGCAGCGCTTATGCCTAGTTGATCCAATTTGTTTGGAATTCATCAATAAAACGCCCTAACATTACCCAGCATGCACTCCAAACCGCTCATTTATAAAAGAAATCATCACACACACACAGAGTCATCAATTAGACTAATGTAGTGTTTGCGCCGTGTGTGTTTGTCCGCACATGCATTCAGGCTGTGTTTACTAATCGAGGGCCGAAGGGCAATGTTGAGGTGTCTGCAGAGCATATTCTGTCTGCCGTTGGGTGGAATGTGCATTACAGGTGAGTGTGTCCATCCAGGCCGCTATGAATGTTTTTTTTGTTTTGTTTTTTCCCCAAATTCAGTTTTAAATACCCCCAAATCCTGTGTTTGTTTTAATTCTGTATTCCATTTTAATGGTTAAGTTAAAATCATGCCCTGACCAACAGTTTATAAAAATTTTCATTACATTTTTTCTGTATTAAATTTTAATGGTGAAATAACCTTTCCATTAAAAAACCTAATAATTATCATAAAGCTTTTCTCAAATTGTTTTTGTCAATTTTTGTCAAATTCAATGTTTTATGTTTTAATTTAAATCTATAAATTAAATTTTATTAAATAAAAAAGCATGTCTAAAAGGTTTGAAATCAGGAAAAAGATTTACAAAAATGACATGCAAGGTACCAAAATGTATTAAAAACATTTTAATAGTGTTTCATTAGTTAAAATTTTTCAGTATTCTGCATTAAGAATTAATATAAATGTATTATCAAAAACAATGTTAATATAAAAAGCGCCGCACAACTGAGGTTTACAGTTTTAAGTGTGCAATATACCTTAATGTGTTAATAAAGTTATTATTACTTTGAATATAACATTCCACTATATATTTCTGTCATAATTTCTTCATAATAAACTCGGGCCAAACTTATTTCACTGGGCTGTTGTGAAGACCTTTGAGTTTATGTGATATAGTTTTCTCCAATAAAATGTGGAAATGCAGTTGAAGTGACTCTCAGAGCAGCTCTGGAGATGAGCTTCATGTGTTCATGTCCTCATATAGTGTACAAACTGAAACACACTATATGCAGACTTCAGGTTTCAAAAGCAGTATTTTTGCACTTTAATATTCACTGTTTACAGGCCCACTTTTTATTTACTCATCCAAAATTTGCCAAATTTTGTAACATTCCATGTTATTCAGTGATTCTGTCCATGTTCTGAAATCATAGGGCAAGTCCAACAGGTCACGACCATGGCACCACCCTGGACACCAGACCGAGATAGGCAACGGTTCAATAATGCAGATGTGAGTCCATTTACCGTACAGCTAAGCCAAATTCCCAATCGAGAAAATAGAGTTCATCGAGTTTAGCTTCCAGCCAAATTGATTAAAGATCACTACCAGTCCAAAAGGGAATGCCAAGCTCTGAACTTTTGACTTTTACGGTAACAACTCCTTATTAGCCGTCTGAAGAGTACGATTTTTGTACTTCCTCCTTGTTTTCATTTAACTTGATCAATTTTATCCAATGAGACTACTGACTGAAAGCACTTGAAAGACTGCAGAATTGAGCCAAACTCAAAGTTGCCAAGCTGTAGATATATAATGGAGAAACAGGTCAGATTGAGTTTAAGACATATTAGCACACAATAGAGCCAAGATGGCTGAAATAGGAGAGGTTAATTACTGTCTAGCTACAGTGTCACAAAATTTAACCTCATGTGCCAAGAGACTGGCTCGCATCTTCACATTAGCAGCACTGCAGAAACAGCAGACAGAGAGAGACTGTCCGCATGACTCGCAGGTCAATCTCCATTGACACCAGCTCACTGCAACTACTGTAGACAGACAAATTAAAGACGATTACAGGATGGTTCTTAAACATAACTTTGGCTCCATTCAAATCAATCGGGAAGAAAATCAGTTGACTAAAACAACTATATTTCATTTAGAAAAGCATAGTGTTGGAAGTACGGAGATGTTTTTCCAACAGATTCTTTATTTCAGACTTATTTTTAAAAGGCCACTTAAATTCTTATGTAATCATTTGAGTAATCGTTTAAAATGAAAAGTTAAAGTAAATCTTTGAAAATAAATTGCACCATCATTGCAAATGTGTAATTACAAGTATGTTTACATACATGACATACAAGTTTCAACTGAAAGCATTTCTTTTGGCAAAGAAAACCACTTACTACGGAAACCCAGGGAGACAGACTTGAAACTAGCGTGGCTGCTGATGCGGATGCTGCTGCTGCGAAAAAGTTGGCAAGCAATCCAGAGTGTATCTGAGTTTGTGCTCTGAATAGCATCATATTATTCCATTTCCATGTTTTTATTTCGGTGAGCAAAGAAGCTGTCACGGTCTTGTCCTGTGTTGGTCCCTTCCAGGTCCCTTTATGTATCTTCTAGGTCCTGCATGTCCCCGTTTGTGTCTAATCACGATCCTATGTCCTGTCAGCTGTTCCCTATCCTGTGTTTGTCCTGTCTTTAAATACCCTCATGTGCTCCTTTGTCTTTGTCAGTTGTGAACGTTTCTATGTTGTGGTTTATTGTCGTTGTGTGTGGATGCCTTCTCCTTCAGTGCTCTCCAGAGGGTTTTGAGTTTCTCCATGTTTGCACGAAGAGTGCCGTTTATGTTATATTTAAAGTGTTTTTGTTTTACGTTTTTGAGTAAAGCGCGTTTCGTTTCGAACTGCTGCTTTGAGTCTGATTCTGCATGGCACACGCCCACTGGTGGATTACGTGACGGCAGCCAATCACAGACGTGTTTGACAATTTCTTGCGAAGGCCAATCACAGTTGTTTAAGTTAGAATCCACTCGCCGTTCAAGTTTTTGTGCAGTCCTGAGTTCTGCATTTTGCAAATCCTCTCTAAGGCCACATACACTCTTACATAGTAATAATAATAATACATAGGTCCATCCGCATACAAATGTGGGATTCACTCTCGAAATTGCTATGACTGAGTTATAATCACAGACTATAGCAAAGGATGAAAAATAACTTCACTAACTTCAGAAGCACCGTCTGTGACTTAATCTGGGACCAGGCCTGGTCCAAACTCAGGACTGCATTAGATAAGGCAATTGTTATTTATTATTTGTGATGTCTGCCATGCCAAATCAACCATACAGTAATGTTCGCTTTTCTATTAAAACGATTTAATAACAAATTATGTATCTGGAGTGTTTGTGCTGGGACAGCTAAGGAGATTGTTGCAAGCAACACATAACTCAAAACTATTTCATCAAAATCTATAACACTACCCACAACCTCCCACCCCAACCCCCCTCCTGGTGCTGCACCAGCTGAAAATCCTCCAAATTCAATTAAGAGAGAAGAGTCTGTGAAGAAATTAGGGCAGACAGACATCTCAAACTGTAAGATAAAATAAATAGCATGGACCTAAACAGGATTTTTATCTGGCTGGACCAGATCAACTTTTTTTAAAGCTCCAGAATCCTTGATATCAACAATCTAATTATTTAGGAAGTGGAATTAAAGTGCCCTGACAAGAAAAGTAAATCTCCATTTGCAATAAATTCATAAACCAAAACTTACTCTGTTGCCTCCCTAATGTGTTTCCTGGAGGAAAAGAAGCCTGCTTGATACTGCTACCAAAATTGATGGCGTATAGATCTGTACTCAGAGACAAACACCGAATAACTGAAAGTTTCCTTCGAGAAACCAATGCAACGTTCAGGTTTACAATTTAGATAACTGACTATTCTAACAAATGGAGCACTATGAGTAGATTAAAAGAATCCATCAAATAAATTTTGATAAGCGATCAGAGATGAACAAATTTCTAAACTGGTCAAACATGAGTTGAATGTCTAAGTTTCTAATGTAACCCCTGTTCCTTGAAGGAGGGAACGGAAACATTACTTAGGCTGATGCCAGTGGTTTCACCTGGAAGTCCAAACAACACCAAACAATAACTAAACAAGCCAACTTTGGTCAGTGAGATTTGCATGCAGAGTCACACCTATCCATGCATACTGATATAAATAGAACTGGCATTACTCACATCATTCATGTTTTGCTGAGACGACAAGACAGAATCATGGTCATTCAGCTGTGGTCCAGGGCTATGGTAGGGGAATTGGAACGTCTCTGTTTATCTTAGTGACTTAGGTCAGAGTTTTTCAACCTTTTTGAGCCAAGATACATTTTTCATTGGGGAAAAGAAAAAAAAGAAACAAAACATTTAAGGCACACCACCAACCGAACAGACCTACTTATCAAAGTGTCTTGAATGGGAATCAAATAAACACAAAGAAAAAAGTATTTTTTTAATGATTAGTTTTCAAGTTTTTTAGACCAATTAGGTGGAATTAAATAATTTCCCACAGCACACCTGACGATCTCTCACGGCACAGTGGTTGAAAAACACTGACTTAGATAATCCCACTCAGTCAGTCATGTTTGATGTTACATTGGACTGACGTCATAGGGTCCCTTATGGAATGCACCACAGCCACTGAACTGTGATATGAGTACTGGAGATGTAGATGTTAGCAAGCTAACGCATGCTCTTTTGGCAAACTGCTCGAATATAGATGTAAACTACCCAGCACCCAGAGTAAGCCTGAGGGTATTCCTCCTGACCAAACCAAAATGGATGAGACAGGACTTACTGTGGGGAAGGTCACAGCTGCTGTTCCTTTAACGTGACATTTCACAGGGAAAGGGGCTTTGGATCTCAATTACCGCTGTTTTTCAGATATGCCAGCATGCTGGAAGGACTAGATTCAGGATTCGCCAAGCAAGGAACTCACCTGAAGAGCAAGTAAGCACTTGTATCCCCCTGTGGAGGGGAATGGTGCTGCAAGCCAGACACTGAGCCAACCTTCCTGTACATTAACGGTTTGTTTCCAACACACAGGAAGAAACTGGCTCCCCTCAGAGATTGTAAAATCTTGCCAATGTGTTAGGTGTCGCCCATCCCGCAGATCGGCAAATGTCTGCCAGAAAGGCACTGTGCACCAACGCTAGAAGGAAGCAACACCCCGAGTGGAGTGAGTCCTCATCCGAGGGGGCACGGCTTGGTACGCTCAGGCGATAACATCCAATATCCAGTGGGCCAATCTCTGCTTGTTGACAGCCTTTCCTTTTTTACTTTCCCTGCTGGCTTCTAAAGCAGACAAAGAGAAGGTTCTCAGGATGACATGAGATAGGCCTGACCAAAAATGCCTGCAGGTCCCCCACACTCTTGAAGGAAGCGAGCATGGTCAGTAGCGCTGCGATTAGAGACATTTTCTGCTCAACTGAGGGGCTCAAAGTGAAATCCCTGTAGATCCATTGAGATCCAGCTCTATTGAAGGAAGGAAAGCACAGAATCGTCTGGGCATTTCCAGGAGTCTTCTCACTGGGAAGAACACCACTCATTGAACACTCCTTATTCAAAGCACGACTCGTAGAGGGGGGCTCTAGCTGAAGTGATGGTGTCTACCACTGCAGGTGGTTCCAGAGGTCTGGACGAGGGTGCTATATGGCTCTCCATCCATGAGAAACCAAATCCTTCCTCAGGGAAGTCCGCCAGGGAGGGGCTGTAGCGAGGAGCATGACTTCTGGAAACCAGGACTGATTGGGCTAGTACGGCGCAACTAACAAGACCTACCGTCTGTAGAAGCCTCACTGGGGGTCACCCGGGGCCAGCTTTGCCAAGGGTTCCCTCGGTCAGGGAAAAGAACAACTGGCAGTGAAAGGACTGCCAGGAGTCAAAAAAAGTCTACCTGTCCGACCCGAATCACCTCGAGATCAGCTGGACCACCTGGAAATGGAATGTTCAATGGTCAAAGTGTTATTCATCCAGACTGGCACATGTTATCCATGCAGATTAGAAGTAAAAATTTGGTAAAGATGTGGTGAGACAGGAACAGCCCAAAAGGGGGGGGATGACCCTGTACAATGATTATGTCAAGGGAGACTCAAGACATGAAAGTATGCATCCTTCAGGTGGATCGCTGCAAACCAATCCTGGGAGAGAACGCACATGAGGATGCGTTTCTGTGTTAGTATCTTGAATGAGAACTTTTGAAGGGCCCAATTCAAGACATGCAGATCCAAGAATGGAGAAATCTCTTATTTGGACATTAAAATTGCCATTTACTTTTTGTGCAAATCTCACTGGCTGATTTATTACCACTTGGAGGTGATTGTGCTCGAAGGGGAGATCCCATGACGTCACTCCAACGTACCGTTCGAACGTGACTGACTGAACTAATTTTGCTGTGCAACTTTACTCAACTGTTACGCCCCGCGGCTCAAAAGGGACGCAACAAAACATGGGACACACGGAAAAGCCAACTTTGGAACGAAATATGTTTATTAACTTAAACAAAATAATACAAAACGGTGTGATGCAAAAGACAGTTATCAGTAGCGTAGTGCGGGGTGAGTGAGTGGAAATGTAATGTGCTGTAGGGTTGCATGAAAACAGAACCAAAACAACAGAAATCAAATCAGGTCAGCCGCGGCGTCTGTGAGTAGTCTTGCTTCTTTTAACTGGAACAAGGAAGTTGGCCACAGGTGTCGCAGATCCAACCAACCCGGAGGGCGGAGTCAGAGGCGGAGCCCACTACTGACAACACAGGTCGTCACACCCCCCCCCCTTAAGACAGGGGTCTGTCAAGAATCCCTGCAAACAGTCAAGAACAATTAGAGCACAACTGTACCTTAAACATTCACAGGGCAGGTGACTTAGAGCCTCTAAAGTAGCAGGCGCATTTCGTACTCCAAAACTCATAACCCTATGGGGACAGATGCCTGATGGAATAACAAAAAAGGACATTTTTTGTTGTGCTCGGTGAGTCAAAGGCACTTGCCAATAACCCCTTAGCAAGTCAAGTTTAGTTACGTACTTAGACGAGTCTACCTTATCAACACAATCGTCGACCCGAGGGAGTGGAAAACAGTCAGGTTTAGTCACAACATCTAGCTTTCTAAAATCTGTACCAAACCTTACTGACCCATCAGGTTTCCCGACCAAAAGACAAGGAGACACCCAGTTTGCACATGAAGGAACAGCAATCCCATTTTCTTGTACATACTCAATTTCTACTTCTTTAGCCATAGCCCGAGCTATAACACCAACAGAATTTACAGTCATCTTAGGTTGAAACAATTCTCCAGAAGATGAAACCACAGGAGATGGAGGCCCATTTGCCCAAACACGATCTCCGGCTAACTTATTTCCCAAAATAAGATGAACACCATTGATTGGTAACGCATGACGCAATCCTACCACAACTTTCCCTGTCACTAATTCAGAGTGGAGCATGATTTTATGAAGCGGAACTATTAAAGCATTTAGCCCCATTCCCCGAACCAAAACGTTATCACCAGTGTCAGACTGTGCTGAAAAAGGCAAAACGGACTCTAAAATAAAAGAATCCACAGCACCTGTATCGCGCAAAATTCTGACAGGAACTTCTACTCCATCTGATAATGCCACGCGACCTTCTGTAATAAAAGGAGCATAAGTAGACAAACAGTCACTTGATGGAATTTCATTATTTTCAGTTTCACTTAACTGAACCGAATTTGCAACTGCAACAGGCTGAAACTTATTTCCATCAAAGCGCTTATTTTTCTCCTTAAGAATAGGGCAATCAACTTTCCAATGTCCTTTTTCTTGACAGTAGTTACAATGCTCAGATTGATCAAACGTCCCCACAGAAACGCGACCACCAAAGCGACCCCCTCTGGCTTCTTCACGTGTTCTCCAATCAATAGGAGCGATCTTATGGGTGAGTACAAACTCATCAGCTAATGACGCTGCTTCTTCCGGAGACTGAACCTTGTGCTCGCTGACATAAGTTGCAATTTGATCTGAAACAGAGATTTTAAACTGTTCAATTATGATCAATTCAAGCAGGTCCTCAAATGTTTTAGTACCAAGCGACGCACACCATCGTGTAACATGTCGTCTTAAGTCTCGCACAAACTCTAAATGTGTCTGTTCCTGAATCTTTTTACAGGACCTAAAACGTTGTCGATATGTCTCAGGTACACACTCGTATGCTCTTAAAACTGCGGACTTAACGGCATCATAATCTTTACTTTCCTCCAATGTCAAAGCAGAAAAAGCTAACTGGGCTTTTCCAACTAAGACCGTCTGCAGTAACAAAATACAATCTGCTTTAGCCCAATCTTGTATCTCCGCAACACGTTCAAGCATAGTGAAAAAAACATCCGGGTCAGCTTCATTGAATTTAGGAATAAGTTTTAAATTTTGATGCAGTGCAAAAGTTCCACCACCATCCACTTTAGCTTCACTTGCAAGCTTCAATTTAAAATATTCCAAATCCATTTTTGCTTTCTCCAACTCAAATCGACCCTGCTCAGACTTCTGCTTTATTTTCTCGTGTTCTATTTGTAGTAACAATAACTCCTTTTGTTGGTCAAAAGTCAAAACCGACTGTGGAGTCAGTACATGCTCATCAACATCACTCATTTCAGCTGCCAAGATTTTCTTATCAATCAACTTGTTTTTCAGCTCTGTTTTAATACTGCTTCCTTTTATTCTCTTATCACTGAGTCTTATTCCATAATACTCAGCAATTTCCAAAAGCTGATCTTTCGTACATTTATCTAGCAAAACAAACGACGGTGACTCAACAAATTTTTCAACATCGGCCATAAGCAAACAAACTACAGACTGAAAGGAACCTAAATGTGCAATCCAATATACTTGGAATTTTACCCACTATCTAACTCTTTAGAAAAAACATGTATCTACCTACCTCAACCCTAGTCTTCATGTGGTATGGCGGGGGGAAATTTAAGCACACAAACCCAGTGGGTAGAACTGCAACTAGTTAAACTAGCGACAATTCTCAACACCCTGGAAGTGCTCCCAAGACAACTGCTTTACCCGCTTTCACCACAACACTAAGAAAATAACAAACTCGATGCATCTCAAAAGAAACACATCGCTTATCCTAACAGGGAAAAACTCCAAGTCAAAACAATATTGCACAAAAGGCCACTTACCAGTCGGTGTGTTCAAAAAACAACCCCAGCAATTGCATCGAATGCTTTTCCGGTGTCTCCAAACGCTGTGACACAACAACGCGACCAAACCACGATAAATCAAACAAATTTTTCCAAATCATAAACAACGTATCACTCAAAGAAAAAATTTACAACGAATTGGACGAGCCCCCATTTGTTACGCCCCGCGGCTCAAAAGGGACGCAACAAAACATGGGACACACGGAAAAGCCAACTTTGGAACGAAATATGTTTATTAACTTAAACAAAATAATACAAAACGGTGTGATTCAAAAGACAGTTATCAGTAGCGTAGTGCGGGGTGAGTGAGTGGAAATGTAATGTGCTGTAGGGTTGCATGAAAACAGAACCAAAACAACAGAAATCAAATCAGGTCAGCCGCGGCGTCTGTGAGTAGTCTTGCTTCTTTTAACTGGAACAAGGAAGTTGGCCACAGGTGTCGCAGATCCAACCAACCCGGAGGGCGGAGTCAGAGGCGGAGCCCACTACTGACAACACAGGTCGTCACACAACCAACACCCGTTCCAACTGTTTTAATGAACTGAACACTACATTTAAAAAAAAAAGAGAAAAAAAGAGTCGATACAAGAAACTCTTTGTAGCTATTCCCAATGGATTAATCCAGAAAGACTGGAATATAAGAGCTTTCGAAGGGAAGGACCGTGCATCTCTTTTGGACTATTACTAATAAGCTGTCACCTACTCCAGGCACTTTAAGGGCTGACTGGAGAATAACATGAAACACTTGCATGAGTCCAGGCAAAAAATAATTTACAATGCAATTTATAAAGCAATGATTCGGACTCTTTCTCAAGTCTCTGGCATGCTGACAAAACGCTTTTTAATAAACGGATTCTCCATTGACACGAAGGCCTGGGATGCCCGTCTTTGCAACAACTGCATGCATGAATACATTTGCAATTAGAAAAACTGCTTTCAATGAAATTGTAGCACATATTGTGAACTTCCCCTTTGTAGTCTCTTTAACTGGCAAGAGGACCAATGTGAAAAAGAAGCATGCTTAATTGTATTGAATATGCATTTGTAGTTTACTTCAAATCTGAAAAGTATACTGTATATTAAAAAACTGTACTTGCAGATATTATTAATATAATACTATAATATTAAGAGTACTTAAAAAGAGTAGACATTTTTGATAGTTTCTTAAAACACTTAAGTAAACTTTTAAAAGGTGTATTCAATGTTTTAATAACATGTCCTTTGTCGTGCTATAAAGTAGTATATTTTTTGATGTATTGATTACCATACTAAAACTCATTAAAAGCATTTATAAAAAGTATTTTATAATCTAAACTATAGTGTGTTGTTTGATATTATAAGGGATAATATATTTAAAATGTACTAATTGCAGCTTCATCATTACAAATCTGTAATTACAAATACATTTAAATATATGCATGGTGGGAACTGCAGTTATAGAAGGACCAGGATAGAATAGAAGCAGTACCAGACTAGAATAGAAGGACAATATAGTTAGCATAGTAATACATGTATATATAATAGAGAATTGAAACCAAAAATAGTATTCTCATTTCAAAATACAGATTTAAACCCCCTTCGGACATGTAATATGAAGACTCAAATAGAGGTGACAGCTTAAAGTAGCTGGCAGCAGAAAGAATGAGTGAGTGCAGAATTTAAAAAGACTGCTGTAATGTGTCTGAAATGTAATGGTAGACATCATAAATCAGCACCACCATCAGCTTATGCGTGACTGCCATGCCTTGCATGACTTTACATATCACACATGTGTTAAAAGCAGGAGCCATTTTGTAAAATGAAGGTAATTTGTAAAGAAACGTTTGTAAAATTTCAGTTTTCACTTTTAGAATATCCGTTTAATGTTTTTGAACGCTAAATTTCATGTTTAATGCATTTAAATAAAAATGTATTTCCAATTTAAATGTATGATAAATGCAACTAGATAGAGGAAGTTTATGATATAAACTTCAGTTGGCTTGAGAAAGCCTAGCCTGAAAGTTAAATTTATTTGTAAAAGCTTAAAAAGTTTTGAAAGTTTACAGATGGATAGATGGAAAGAATTAGATCTTGAGCATATATACTCTTGTTAGTTATTGCCTTGCGTTGTTTCTAGGCAGTTACTAAGGTGTCGTTATGTTCTTTGATCATAATTTAATCTTTAATCAATTGATGATCAATTTTGCTAGCAAGATTTAATGTTAATTATCTTGTTGCTAGCAAGATTTAGTATGAATTCTGAAGTCATTAGCAACATTTAACATAAATAAGCATGTTGCTGGCAAGAATTTGCTGAATTAGCATATTGTTAGCAAGATTTATCGTTAATTAGCTTAAAAAGTTTTGAGAGTTTAAACTTAAAAATAAGTTATAATTATGCTTTTTGATCCCCAAAGTGTTGGAAAATTGTAATTAGTTTAAAAAAATGTTTACGGTTTAATTACATCCTTGGCTTTTAACGGTCAGTTTTCACTAATGCGAAAAATACTTTGTTTAATTTCTATTTTAAAGCTGTAATTAAGCATTATTAGTATAGGCTAATCACTTTCAAAAGAGACTGCAGTTACACTGCATGTATATGTAGCCTTTTATATATACTAAATAGATGTGTATGTATATATATATATATATATATATAATATGTATAGATGTGTGTGTGTGTGTATGTATATATATATATATATATATATATATATATATATATATATATATGATACTGTGAATAATACTTTGTTTTATTTCTATTTTAAAGCTGTAATTAAGCATTATTAATATAGGCTAATCACTTTCAAAAGAGACTGCAGTTACACCACAGTTACACTATATGTAGCCTTTTATATATACTAAATAGATGTGTGTGTATATATATATATATATATATATATATAAATAAATGGTACTGTGATACTGTGAATAATACTTTGTTTTATTTCTATTTTAAAGATGTAATTAAGCATTATTTATGTAGTCTTACCACTTTCAAAACAGACAGCAGTTACACTGCATGTATATGGAGCCCTTTATATTTACAATATAAATGTAGATAGATATGCATGTATGTGTGTGAATAGATTTAGGCGCTATAAATAAACGTAGGCGCTTAGGCGTGGACGCGCGAATGCGGGAGGACGCGCGTATATGGAGCCTCTAATACATACTTTTTAGATGTATATGTAAATCCTTCCTTCATGGGAAACAAACTTAAATATTAGTATTTTTAAAATAATTCCTGCTAAAGTACAATGAGGAGAGTAATGCAGTTTTTTCTAATCTCAAGCAGTTTTCAGATTGACTCGATCTGCCATGTCAGACTTCAGTTCAACACGGCAATTATAGCAGATAAAGGAATCAACGCAATGTAATATTTGTATAAAGCCTTCCTCCATGGGAAACAAAATAACTTAAATATTAGTATTTTTTTAATAATTCCTGCTCATGTAATGCAGCAGAGTAATGCAGTTTTTTTTAATCTCAAGCAGTTTACAGTTTGAATCGATCTGCCATGTTTTTTGCATCCTTTAAAAATCTTATTTCATTTATTGTTTAAGTGTTCACAAAACATCGATCTATCAGCGAATCTGCTCAGGAAGCGCGTTTGAACTCGAGAACAGGAGTCAGACTTTAGTTAAAAGCAGATAAAAGAATTAACACAATGTAACTATATACTCAAGAATTAGTTATAAATAACTTTGACTGTTAGACGCTGCATTTGAAGAGAGTCAGCGCGCGCTGCTCAGGGAAGCCTTTTTACATGCGTCTTCCCCGTGAACACACGAGCGAGAGTCAGAATTCGGCAATAAAGTACATAAATGAGCGCTATAAATAAACGTAGGTGCTTAGACGGTTATGCTTTGGCGCGAGTCCAGGAGGACGCGCGTTTAAACTTCACTTACCTTCCCCATAGTAATGTACTCCGTTGCCGAGTAAAGACGAATGAGAGTCAGAATTTGGCCATATAAGTGCATAAATCTTCAAGGAAACACGCTGCAGCGGTTACTTGATAATCGGAAACAATTTCCGTTTGATCATAAACTCTCTCACATAAATCTATTTTAGGAGATTATGATCTCTCTCTCCAGCAGTAATGGCGGCTTTGAAAAGCTTTGAGGCTTTGAATTGCAGCGCTCTGATTCGTTCAAACTTCAGTGCTCTCACTGACAGGGGTGTAATTTTGTGATATTATGAATGTAAAATAGAGAGATTTAACTTACTAATTAAAGTAAAAAATCGATTGTAGACCTGCAAGTTTTTTTTCAGGATTTAAAAAAATAAAATGCATGCCCATTGGAATGGACATGTTCACACATACTGTATTGAAATGTATTATATATCAGGTGTAATGTTGTGATGTTACCAACAGATGGAGTGGACGCTCTATCTAAAATTCAGTTTTCACTTCATTAGTGAAAGTCTATGGAGATTTTATGACTTTAATCTTCAGTTTTATCAAAAATCATAAGTCTGATCAGTCTGAAAAGGGATAGCAACTCAAGTCAGAACAGGTCTGAAGTCTGAGCAGAGTTTAGTGGTTGTAGCTTTAAAGCTCTAGGAGGAGATGCATTGAGAATTTTAGGTAAGAAGAATAATAATAATAATAAGTTTAGATACAATATCACTAAGTTGGCTTTCTCAAGCCAACTTAATTATCTGACCTGTAAAGTACATATGGGACGTTTAAGTAGGACTTAAGTACGTATGCAATTTCATGTCTATTGTCCTTGAAATATGGTTATGTTTACTGACAAGCATTTATAGCATAACTAAAAGAGATTTTAATGTAATTACATGTGCTTTATGTACATATCAAAATAAGTGTACGATACTTATTTAAAGCAAAATAAAACATTAAAACATAATTTAAAATGTACTTTAAAGTAACACTTTCTTTTACAGTGCCATTGTTGCTCACTCTCCAATTACAATAGTAGTTACAATAGTAATGACCATAAATTATGCAGAATATTACATGCATCTAACCCTATAATAAGTACAAGTAATTAAAATTACTTAGATTAGTGCTTAAATGTATAGTTACACTGCAACACAGGCAGCTTAAAATAAAGTCTAATCAAAACATTTAACATGAAATAATATAAGTTATAGGTGCACTATTTAAAAGTACACTTAAGTGTTAAGAAACTGTCAAGGTACAGAAGACGGTAACAGACAGGTGGAAGTTGAGAGGACTGCAGACCAGACTGAAGGTAGATTCTGGGCACACAGGTAGTGTTTTTTTTTTTTAAGATGAGTGTTCAGACAGGTGTTCAGGCCTGAATGACGAGACCTCGGAGGCTTAAATGTAGTAGAGCTGATGAGGGTGCGTGATGGCAGGTGTGGATGACTGGAAAGGGTGTGCAGGTGATGGAAATGAAGTGCTGAGGTGACATTTGAAAAACATAAGAGTGTACTTTAAGTACGTTTAAATGGGATTTTATTATAAGCAAGTTTTTTTTTTTTATGCTTTTTAAGATTTGAAGTACATCATAAGTGCAGATTTTGTAGCCTACCCTAGTGTTCTTGTGTGTGTGACGTTTTTGGGCTTATACTGAATCTTATAGTAATGAATTCAGTTAGATCAGGGGTAGATTTACATTTACACATTTGGCAGTCTTTTTTATCCAAAGCGACTTACCTTGCATTCAAGTAACGCATTGATATTCTAATCAGTTCTTGCTTTCCCTGGGAATCGAACCAATGACCATGGCGTTGAAATCACCTATGCTCTACTGCATGAGCTACAAGAAAAGGGTGTCCAATACGTCTATCGCAATCTACCGGTTGATCGCAAAGGTAGTGCGGGTAGATTAACAAAATAGACGTCAGCCCATCATCCGTCCTCACTATGAAATGTTTGACTTGATTGACATACAGGGCAGCCAGTCTGACATCTGACACATGGGTCACCGCGCATGCGCACAAAGACACCAAGCTCTGCTAAACGATCTAGCGCAAGCTAGCGAGATAGCTTCCGATTTATTTATTTTAAACTTAAGAAATGGTATAAAAATGAGTGGGGGAGCTGGACAAAGTAAGAAGTCAAAAACGTACCACTTCCATATGAAGTTCTTTGACTTTCACAGTTTTTTCACTACGTCATTTTCAAAGTGTGTTTGCCTCATCTGCAAGTCTGTCATCGCTATACCGAAGAAGAGAAATGTGGAGCGGCATGAAAACTACGAAACTGATTTCTCTCCGAAAAGCAAACTGAGAGGAAGGGTGAAGGAACTAAAATACCAATTGTGCGGACTAGGGATGTGCGCTACAACTAATTTGTAAGTCGTTTAAATTTGTTAGTCGTTTTGTAACCGACTAGTCAACTAGTCTAAAAGTAAGAAAACCCCAGAAGACAGTCAAAAATACATTTAAGTACATTAATGATGCATTTGAAATAGTTAATCTATGAATCAAGTTCAAATCCATAATGAATTCCGCTAGAAATAAAGTTACTATTACGCAGCATGCTTAAAACTATGTGTCGGTATGTGTTACCCGAGACAATGAGTTTACTAAACAGGTAAATTTTTTATTTTTTTTTAAGTAGATACATTTCATCTTTCAGCGCGAACGATATCACAGTGGCAGACAGTTGTAGTAAATGACGCGATGTTTGTTTGCTTGTTCGTCTAGGCCAGGGGTGGGCAAACTATTTGTCTCGCGGGCCACATTGGTTTCTTAAAATTGACAGAGGGGCCGGGGTGAAGGTCGTACCTGTGCATTTACTTATAAGAAATCCTAGAAAACCTGTATAAAGTATAGTTTGGTCTTAAATCACTCGACTGGGACACGTGAAATTACAACAAAACAATATTAATACAATTTAATCGACAGAAAAACCATAAAATGCAATGTGACTGAATCGTATATTTGCCTCAGCTCTAGATTGACAATCACAGGCGTCCAATCACAACTGACCTCTGGAAAAAAGGGAACTAACCAATGACGTTTGATGTTAATATTACAAGAGCAAGCCCCGCCCCACGACTGACAAAAATAAAAGTGCTCCCGCAAGCAAAAAGTGATTAAAATGAGCTCGCGGGTACCCGTATTTATGCGTAGCTCTGTTTTCCGCTCGCGGATGTAATTTACGCGAGCGCAAACATTAGTTTTGCGCTCGTTCCTTTTTAACACGGAATTAACGTCATAAAGGGGGGTTATTAGAGATTATTATGGTTACGCTCGGCTTCAGTGGAATTATTACATGCCAGTTTGACAAGACACTTTACATAACACATTTCCATCATTCTAATGCTATCATGCAAACAATATGTCTATTATGTGTATGTTTATGTGTAATATGTCTAAACTATCAAGACACATTTTTAAGGCCAGAGAATGTGGTTCATGACTTCTATATTATTTTGGCATTAACTATAATTAATAAACTTAAAAAAATAACCATGTCCATGCCTTTTCGGTTTTAATTTCTCTATAAATTAATTTTTTTATAAATATTAATTTTTCTTTAAATCCTAACAGTAGTTTTTAACACTAAAGGAGGGCATGTGCTGGTGCAAGCTGTTAGTATATCTGCCCTTAAATCACGCATTTTCCCATCAACAGTGAAGTAGGCCATATAGTGCTCAGAAAAAGTACAGGAATCAGGATGCAGCCACTCATCTCTTCCATTTGACGCACACACACGCATTACTGTGCTTCTAATGTATGGAGATTGGCGTCTGGGTGACTCAAAGGGTGATGTATGAGAGACGTCTCTGCCGCGCTCACGGCTTAGAGCTCCAAATCGATGTGTTAGCGCCCATGTCACACATACGTAGCATTTAACACCAAGTTTAACAATCTTTAGTGGCTGCCAAGAGCTCACCAGCCACTGACCTCGACTCACAGCGGGTGATGAATAACTCGCCGGCAGTCAGTCACATCCGAGATACACACAGATGCCTGCTGCTGTCCAATACAACCCGACGTGGATGCGTTTATCAGTGTAAAAAAGAAAGAAAAATGTTACACTTATGCAAAAGCTTCACCATTAAATGGCTTGATTTAAACTCTATAACTTGAGGCGAATAAAAGAAGTCTATAAAAAGGTATATCAGACTTACAGATCAAGTTATTAGTATAGCACATTATTTATCAAAGTTTCATCTTTGTGTGTTATTTTCTAGTCTGAGTTGGTCACAATATTACAAAAAGCTGGTTTTATTTACTGTATGATTACAGCTGCTTTTAAAGCAGCACAAATGACGGTTGAGCGCAAGCAGAATCACAGAGGGCTATCTAGCTGATGTTTGCCATAAATGTTTATTTTAAAGAGTGGATAAAGGATAGATTTTAATATAATCTTCTGTTTACCTACATATGTTGTTATTCATTCAAAAGTGTCTCTTTGGGGTTGGCAGTTTATTATAATAGGCCTGTGTGTTTCCCATACCAACTTGTTTGTCTGGCTTGCTGTGTGTTTACATTTCAATTAGATGGGAAAAAATATATAAAAGAAACACCTGGAATTCAGTAAATTGCCAGTTTAGAAGCACGTACAGTACCTGGAGAAATTACGAAAATGAGTGAGTGTGTAATATATATACACACACAGTGATACCTCAGTTTTACGAGTGACTTCGTATACGAGCAAATCGGTGTACAAGCATTGTATCGGTGTGCGAGAAAAATATTCCCTCGCTCACACACATTTTTGTGTGGAAAAGTCCTAACGACAGCCTCTCCTAAAACAGTCACGCAGTTCCAACCCCTTTATCACCCCATAACTCGTTAATTTTCTCAGAGTCGCTCGTTGCAACACGACACATTGCATAGTAATGAGGCTCACGTGTGTTCTCAGTACAACACACCCAGGGGGTAGTGACGTTCTTAAAGGGCCATACACTTTTAGAGAGCAGCATACTATAACAGTTATACCTCTGTACAGATCATTTGTCACAATGATTTACATAAGTGATTTACAACGGGTTTTACCTAGTGTTGTTGCATTAATTGTGATCACTATTCTTCATGTAGTGAAATATGTACGTGCAGTACAGCATATAGAAAGAAGGTACGAAATTCTCCCTTTAAGCAGTAACTCCCTCCTCCCCCTCTCCCACCCCCTCATTTCGTCTCCATGCATGCAGCGACAGGTAAAGTGCGCGTTACAGTAAATTGTCAAGTATGTTTAGAGTTTAATTGTCAATTATTAATTAGTATTTATATGAGGAGATCTTAATAGTTATCATTTTAAATGTAATTAATAGGGAAAAACCAAAAAATATTTAAAATGGGCATTTATGGTCGTGTGGAACGAATCAAGTGATTTTTAGTGCATTTTGGGGAAAATTGTTTTAGTGTACGGGAATTTTGCGTTACGAGCTCGCTCTTGGAACAAATTAAAATCGTAAACTGAGGTTTTACTGTGTGTGTGTGTGTGTGTGTGTGTGTGTGTGTGTGTGTGTGTGTGTGTGTGTGTGTGTGTGTGTGTGTGTGTGTGTGTGTGTGGATAGATAGATAGATAGATAGATAGATAGATAGATAGATAGATAGATAGATAGATAGATAGATAGATAGATAGATAGAGACACACACATGTAAATACATATTGTTTATTGTTCTAAGGAGTCATTTTACTGTGACTAAATAAAAAACTGAAAAAAACAAAAAGCAAATGAAAATGGAAAAATGAGTGTAATTTAATCTTGAATGATTGGCATTTGGTATACCAAGAAAAAAAGTTCAAATTAATTAACAAACATTCAATTTTATCAACATTAAAACATGTTATCAAAAGACGTTTATAATCATAACACTGGCTAAACAGCACCATGTACAAGACGCCAGTTATTTAACTGTTTTGCCATTTTTCTCCTACAGAAGTGACAAACATTTTTAAAAAGCAGCTTTAAAAAAAATCTAGTGAAGATATTCCCAAGCTTAGCACACACTAAATCTGTAACGCCCTTCAAAAATGAAGATTTTTGTAGTTTTGACTATGTCTTATAGCATCTACCATCAATAACTAGAGGCCCAAATGCACTGACACAGAGCGCTTCAGTGCCTCTTTCCAGTTGAACTGGGCAATTTAAAAGGTTCCCCTGGGTTTTGGGCTTAAACAAAAACAGCAGGCTCAGGTTATTGGGGCTGAATGTTCCTTGTTTTCAGAGGAGCATGACAGAAAATATTACCGGTCAGTGTTGCGTCTACATGACAGGTTTGGCAGGTCAACTAACAAAAGCACATTTATCGGTGATAAATTACAGTGACCCGTTTTGAATATGAACCACAGACAGCTTGTGTACTCAGAACCCAGAGGTTAAGAATTATCTGTTTATTTTGTGTTCATTTGTTTGTTTCTGCTGCATGTGCATGAGAATCATAAGTAAGGTAAGTGTATGCTAAATATGAACATATACACCTTTTTTTACAGTATCAATATGATATGCATATATGCTTAACTGTTATTAAAATGAAGTATAAAAAACATTATATATTTTATATTTCAATATGGTATTTATATAGTAACCACATACATAAATGCATACGTATATATGCATGCATGTATGTACATATGTAACATACTGCAGGATACATTTTAACCATTTTTAATTGATTAATTCAACAATTTAATTCCATCAGGTTTATGCAACAAAAAACAACAGAAGGCTGTTTTAACAACTTACACTGACCCAATATACAACTTATAATATAAATCAGGATGGGACGCATTTGAGACATCTGAATTACAACTGCACCAGACCTATAGAGGGCAGTATAGTCGTGACTCATGTCAACTACATCAGCTCTGAAGCACAAAGAAATTGGAGAATTTTGTTTCAATGAGAAATTGTGGTTTGAGATTTTTATAGACGTTACATCAAAGTGAAAATCACAATTGACATTATAAAGCAAACATACACTCTTGTTCAGTTTAATAAAATGGTGTTAAATTGAAATGTAAATATAAACGTAATTAGATTAAATTAAATTATTATTAAAAATAATTACAATTTTAACTTCAATTAACTGTGTTCAATCTACCTAATACATTTTACTTCTTGAATTACTTGAATCCTTTTTGTTGACATAAATAACTGCATTTCCCAAAAGCATTGCCACTGATGATCAACTTAAGTGTTCAATGCTTCATACTGTCAGTACTGTCACCTGTCTTTTCATATTGTGTGTAATCATGAATTATTTACTTGCTTGAAAATTAAGCCTTTGAAAATGTATTTAAAAATTAGGTTGGACCAACATAAACCAACTCAATTCTGTTGACCCAACTAAACTAGTGTTGACTTTTGTGACATAAAATAATAAAAAAAAAATAATATAAAAAAAATTAAATAATTTGCTCTTACTGGAGAAATCCGGTTAAGTATGCTTCAGTAAAACCTTGTTTTTCAGGTCGGTTGAATTCAGTTATAATCAGTCATCTTAAATAATTTATTTCATTGCAGCAAAACCAGTTATTATACGTTACCACATGAAGTAGATTTTCTAAGTAGAATTGACGAAACAATTGTTTTCATATCCTTTCATTTTCAGTCACAGTATATTCACCTCTCATATTTGACAGTTAAATTAAGTTATATCAGAAACTTTCAGATGGATAAACATTCTAAAAAAATTTATTTTTTTGCACTACATTTCTTAAGTATAAGGTTTAGAAATAAAAATAAACAGTAACATTGTCAATAAAACGCTTGAACAAGTGAATGGAGTCAATATTGTAAGCAGTTCAAGGTGCTTTTATAACAGAAATTTCTGGGGGGGAAAATACATAAAAGTACGAGGAGGAATTGGAAGTGTTGTAAACGTTGTAATAGCCACTATAAGACAGACAGATCCAGTCCTGCATGCTGATTATTCAAAGAATGTATGAAGACAGTATGATAGAGATGTTCAATTTATGCTTGAATACTCTGATTAAGATAATAAGCCACAAAGCAGAATCTGTAGGGATGACAACATCTCTCACACACACACACATGAAATGAGAGCGAGACAGAGCTGTAACGCTCTTTCTGCGTCTGCTACTAGATCGATTCACTGGCCCATTCAGTCCTCCATGAACATTGCATTGTCTATTTATTCATTGTGCTTTTTTTCAAATTTATAACACAATACCAAGCAGAATTATCAAGAGCCAAAAAATTCTCTCCCCATAAAATGTTGTGGAAAAAATATTATATTAAAATACCAATTTATTGAGTTTTTTAGGAGGAAAGTGTTTTGAACCTTTAGACAAAACATTAAAAAAATAATTGTTGAGCATCATATTTGATATAGTACGATATTTAAATGCTTAGTTTTATTAATCTCGGTAGTTTTAAAACTAAAGAGTACGAAATGATCATATATTTCATAATTTCTCAAAAACAGCTACATTTGTTTTCTCAAATTTGATTTAAAAAAAGGATGTATCGATAATCAAGTTGCTTCAGTTCAGGAAGTGCTCAACTATACTAAGAAGGCTTGCTCAACATTTAAACAATCAAGTTTTTCAAAAAACGTTTTGATCATACTGATCATTTAGAGACCTTCGAAAGTTGAGTTTCAAATATGATAGAGTAGGCTTTAATATTATTATAAAACTCCTGGATTATTGCAACTCTTGCAACTCCATACATGATGAGATGAGATTTAGTCTAAATGTGGTCAATTATAAAAATGTGGAGACCTTATTTATTTTTTAATGAAAAACATTGCATGTAGTAAATGTGTACACACTTTTTTCGAAGCCATTTTCTCGGCCTACAAAAAGTTAATCAGTCACCGAATCCTTCAGTATGACCAAACTTGTAATACATCAATCATTCCCTCAGTGAACTGTGCGCGCATGTGTGTGTGTGTGTGTGAGTGAAATATGATTATGGTAATGACACTTTCCTGTGAAGCATTCAATGATTACACACACATACACACTACAGTTCCATATAAAAGCCAACAGAGGAGAAAATTGTACGGGCCGATGTCGCAGCAGCTCCATTGAGGACAAAATGGCACTGGCATGTACAATCAGATTCCTCTTTCTGTACCTGTCATGCTCCAATCGACAAACAGCCCATAAACGCACACATCTGCAGTCAAGGACGGTTGCGTTTCGTTCGAACAACCGGCCGAAAAATACCTTCTCTCCGACTCTTTAAACCTCTTGTGTGATGAAAGAACATCACCGACAGAGAGTCACTTAAAAATATTCATCAAAAAGGCTTTGATGGGCAGGAGAGACTGAATAATACAAATGTGGAGAAAAGGAATGTCAACTAAAGAAAAAAAGCTCAAGAGCAGAAGTGAATTGGCTGATCGTGTTTCCACTGACCTTCCCTTCAATCTGCTCCTGATGTGGAAGTCGACTCTCAGTGGCGGGGCCGCCTCTGCCATTCCGGTGTTTGTGTGTGTGTTTCCAATAAACTCCAGGGGGTTCTGGTGAATGTATGGACTGATGTTCGGGCAGACGGAGTTTGACAGGTGTGTGCGGACCCCTCAAGAAGGCAGAGGGGGTCAAAGGGGGAGGGGGTGACGGGGGACGTAACAATGCATCCATTCAGCGCTGCAGGGGAACGTGACTTACACACAGTTATCAGGCCTCGAAACATTGAAAGAATTAGAAGGTCAGTGTGTGAGAGAGTTGGAGTTTGAGCTCGTTTGGATGCTAATAGGTAATTTAAGATCTCCATTATGCTGATGTCCACAGGCAAATACTAATGCAAAAACAAATTAACTTAAATTCCCTTTTTCAGCCTGTTTAAAATAATCAATATGCCAAGTACTAGTTTGGAGCCGGTAAGATGTTTTAATGTTTATGAAAGAAGCCACTTAATAGATTGTAAAATGTCATTTATTCCTGTGATGCAAAGTTGAATTTTCAGCATCATTACTCCAGACTTACGCATCACATGATCCTTCAGAAATCATTCTAATATGCCGATTTGCTTCTTTTTTTTGCATTTTGGTGAATAAATTTTTTAATTCCTTTAAAAAGAAATCTTACTTTTGAACAGTAGGGCATTTCTATATACAATAGAACCCACTTATCTCGACCTCGGTTAACTCGCCAACCCTATTATGTCGACGTTTTTAAAACGGAACCGCCAAATTCCCTCATGGTCTTAGCATTTTCTTATCGGTTATGGCGATTCTTTTATGTCGCTTAACCCTTGTATCTTGAGCACAAAAGAGGGACAAAGTCGGCACTTTGCATCAGCTATCTCGATCCCTGAGCCTAATGAAAGTACCGAGTTCGTGTTGCGCGTGCCTCGCGATCCATATGGTCGCTCACTCCAATAACGCTTCACTCACTCAGAAGAATTCGCGCATAAATCAAGTCTTAAAGATGCGATCTTGGAAGAGGAGGCACAGGAGTTTGCCATCACTGTCCAGGAATTCCCAGATTACACTGAAATCGACAAAGACGTCGTTACTGAAGCATTTGTTTTCAAGCAGACCATTAAAGGCAAAAAGCAACAAAGCATTTTAGACTTTGTAAAGAAACCATAATAACCGCGTGTACAATACTATTCAGAACTGTGTCAGAGCGAAATGACTTATGAGCAAATGTGTTTATGTGTGTTGCGACTGTTTACGCTGTGAGCGAAATTGTGTTTGCAATGTTGGAGAATATAATTAAAGGTTTGTATCGAGAATTGAAGGTGTTTTTATTGTATACTGGTAAATCTCTGCTGTTAGTTGGTGCACATATGCCTTTTGTTGTTAGCAAACATATACAGTGTATGTACATTTTTATAGCATGTCAATCGCTTCATCAAATAAATCGCCATATTGGCTTTTGGTTTTCTTGATCATCGGTTATCTTGATGCTTTTTTGCAACCCCCGAGGCCGTCGACATAACCGGATTCAACTCTATTCATCTATGGATATATCATGTAGGCTTCATTTTAAACAGCTAAGTGCATTCTTAAAATGTACTGAAAATCTAGTTAAAATTTATCAAGTCATGTTTTTCACTAAATGAACACAAGAAAGAATTACATTTTCCATTTTCCTGCATTAATATAAGTGATTTAGTTCACACAAAAATGAAAATTATCCCATGATTTTCTCACCCTCAAGCCCATCCTAGGTGTATATAATTGTCTTCTTTCAGCCAAACACACTCTGAGTTAATAAAAAATATCCTGGCTCTTGCAAGCTTTATAATGGAAGTGAATGTTGTACCTTGTGTTTTGAAGCCCAAAAAAAGCACATCAATCCATCATAGAAGTAATCCATACGACTCCAGGGTGTTAATAAAGGGCGTCTGAAGCAAAGCAAAGCAATACATCCATATTTATAACCTTATAAACTATAATAACTGTCTTCCGGTAACGGCCATACAGGAGTCACTTCCATTTGGTGATGCTAGTCCATTAATTAACAAGATTAACAGTCATAAAATACGTTTTTTGTAAAGATACAACCGGTTTTATTGGGCTGCTGAAATGATCTTATGTGAGTGCAAATTATTTGAAATATTGTTCAACAGTACTATTCATTTATTTGTATTTTATTTGATTAAAATGGCAGAAATATATAGTCTTTAGTCATGTGATATTTCCATTAAAATGCCACATATAATTTGATCTCACCAACATCCCAATAAGCGAGCAAGTCTTATCAAGTACTGGGCGAATCACACAAACAAGCTTAAAAACAAAGATGGCACAAAACATCTCTCACTTGAGTCTCATTTCCACTCAGGCGCCAAAAGCCCATCTGAAGAAGCTTTTAGAAAGCGCCGGACGCAACACGCAAACAGGAGAAGAGTAGCCAGCCGTAAAATTGGACAGCCATCCCACCCATCCAAGCGAAAGGCTCAAAGCGGTGAAGAGAGAGAGGGATGACAGACGAGTAGGGATGAAACAACCTGAGAGTAATGGAAGATGGATGAATGTAGATTGACGCAGATCAGATGAGCCGCAGATCTGAGGAAGGTGAAATTGCTAACAAACTTTCTTTTGGAATACATCAGCTGGAGACGAGATTCAATTATCAGCCTAAAAGAAATGTTCGGAAAAAAGCTACAAAAAATAAAGCAAGAAATACAAATTAAATGATTGCACTGCCCACACTTTTCACCGACTGCCAAAAAAAACTAAAAAACAAAAACACACTCTTGAAGAATATTTAATAATAATAATAATTCAATCTGGGGAAAATATGGAGCCAATCTTTTATGACTGATACTCGTTCCATCAGATCTGCGAGAACTTTGATCTCCAGCAACAGAGTAAAAAATTTAAAAAAGCAATGTGATTATTGATTTCAGAGGTTGAACTTTTCTGTACGGTCTCATTTTAATGGGAGACACCGGTTATTGGACATGACAAGCCCTTTCAACTGAGATTTGGGTCAAACTGTGTTTGATCAACACTTCATTTCTAGTCAGAGCAGCGCTGAATATCAAGCACTGAGATCTGGATTTGGTTTCAGGAGTCATGCTGGGATGGATGAAGAACAGGCTCAAAGTGAGGGGTCTAGTCTGATAAAAATGTGCCTCAATCAGGTCCTGTTCTTCGAAAGTTTGATCAGCCATAACGGCAGAGCAAACTTATATTTGGTATGACCACAAACAAACAGTGTAGGGTAATTCACTACTGGCAAAATGGGCTTTTAATAAAACATGGCTGTCTATGCAACAGAAAAGTGATATCTTTATAAAACAGTGTCCCGTGACTAGAAAAAAATAAGGGAATAGGTGTGTGGTGTTACCTTTTAATGCAGAATCCAACACAATTACAATGCAATTTGTAACTATTTTATATGAATTCATATGTATCATTCATGTGTTTTCATTCGATTAGGAGTGGACATTCATGGCTACTTTTGTCTCTAAAAATGATATGTTTTCGTATGATGCACATCATACAAACTCAAATAATCACCTTATAAAATAGTAACATTTTCTCGTAGATTCAGGTTCTATCCATGAACGATGATACAAAACAGATTAAGTATGATTTATAGTTTTAACAAAAGCTGTCGAAAGTGTATTTTGCTATATCTTATGGACTTCAGTTGAATTATATAACCTCAGAGATCTAAGTGCAGGTAACTGTTACAAGTTGAGGAGAACGTGTGCGATGCGGAGAAAGCAAGAAGAACAGGTTCTCAAGGAAAACTTCACTTTATTCAAAACGCAAACAAAACACTTTAAATGTAAACAGAAAACGGCACCTTGTAGTGTAAAACCTGAAGGTACGTTGGAGCACTAGGAGAAAACACGGAGATTGCATCCACACACACACAAGAAGATTTTGATTTTAGGGGGGCTCAGCCCCCAATAAGGGTATGATTAAAAAAATATTATTTGACTATTAGGGTAGGGTGGTATGCTACTAACCTTACTGCAATCCACTATTCCAGGGGTGGCCAACCTGTTCAGCATGATGAGCCACAAAATAAAGCTCATGACTGCGGAGAGCCGCATAAAAAGTTGAATTCGCATTTGTTGATGAGGTTTTGACATCAGAAAGGTCTCGCACATATATCACACATTTTATATGTTTATAAATAAAAACTTTATACATTTTACTTATGGCACCCACAAGCTATACGAGCATACAGAGAGAATGCGTCTGTGAATTATATATGCGGGAAAAAACGGTATATCATCTCATTGACGGTGACCGGAAGTATAAAAAGTAAGCAACGGTTTGGTAATGTAGTGATCGGTTGGAAAAGGTCTCCGGTTACTATCGTAACCTCTGTTATTTTATCATATTCCGTTTAGAGAAGTATGAAGGAAATGATCTGTGAGCCAGATCTGCATCGCGTTACGATTGGCCAGTTGTCAACTGCTGTTATCCATAAGGTTTCAGAAATGACGTGAAGGGGAGGAGTTCCCAAATGCATTTCATTAAACATCTCGTTCCCACTCTCGAAAGGGAACGCGCTTCTGCGCGCCTCTATTTGAATTCGGTAAAAACATCATGTCCACATGAGCGGCGGCTGATCTTGGCAGGATACATGTAAATTTATGGTATTTTTTCCGTAGACAAAAAGGTCTCCGCGGGCCGGATGAGAGCCGCAAAAGAGCAGTCAAAGAGCCGCATGCGGCTCGCGAGCCGCGGGTTGGCGACCCCTGCACTATTCCATGATTACATTATGTAAACTGCAATGCATTTATGACAAAGAACTGCACCGATACAGGTGTAATATCATAGCATTAGCAATCTATCAATAAATGCACGCACACACGACACACACCTTGATGTTCACTCTGCTCGGCGCCCCTGCAGATTGAAAAATGCGCTAAAACCAAGCAGACTCAGATAAGGGGAGGAGCCGAAACTTGACGCAGCTTGCCGCCGTTTCAAATGAGTTTTTTTAAAGGGGACTGAAGCGATCAAAAATTTATTAATCAAATATATTTTTTAGGGGGGCTGGGCAGAAGTTTAGGGGGGCTGAAGCCCCCCTAAAAAGGGCCTAGTGACGCCCCTGGCGACACGGAATCCCATAACAGGATCACAGAGGCAGGTAACAGGATCAACAACTGACAAACACCTGGAAACACAAGTGGGTATATATAGACAAAGACATGAGACACACCTGGAGACTCTGACGAGGTAATTAATAGAAGACAGCTGTAGAAGGATCTAGAAGGGCCCGGAAGTGAACAGGAAGTGCTGACACGATAGACAGGAAGTGACAAAGACAGACAGGACCAAGTGTGACATTACACCCCCCCCCTCCCAACAGGTGCGTCCTCGTGCCTAGGAAGAGACACCTGAGGAGGTGGGCGGGGGACCTGGAGGGGGACAGACCAAGACAAGGAACGAGACTCTGGGCGGGGCACTACGGGCCCGGACTCTGGGCGGGGCACTACGGGCCCGGACTCTGGGCGGGGCACTACGGGCCCGGACTCTGGGCGGGGCACTACGGGCCCGGACTCTGGGCGGGGCACTACGGGCCCTGGCAGGGAGAGGAGCCCTAGGGGATCCGGCAGGGCGAGGAGCACAGGGAAGGCGTCCGGGCCTAAGGGAATGGAAAGGGAACGCCTCCGGGCCTTTTCCTCTGTTTATGGGACCTCCGAGTCATCTTCGATGCCACAGGCTCAGGGTCGACCTCCTTGCTGCCAGAGGGCTCCAGAGTGACGACTCTGTCTGGGAGCTCGTGAGCAGCGATAAATAAATACGTTGACAGGCGTATTGTATTATACATTTTTGGTTTACTTTGTGTTTCTCATGTGTTTGTGACAACCACAAATATTGAGTGAAATTATTATTTAAATCATTTCATTTTTCAAGTCCCATTTTTCTGTATTGTCCGTCTGTTTTGCCACACATTCTGATATTACCTTCTCTGTGAAGGTCACAAAGTCATGCATGGATAAGATAGAATTATCATATTTAAATGACCAACGTTTCAGTCAGTCAAGCTTTCTCAGGCACATAAAACATACAAAAGAGAGAAATGATATGGAAAAAAAGAGTTTAAGAAAATCAAAGTACAGTTTCTCTCTTGGAGCCACACACAAACACAGGTTGCTACTGAAAACTCAAATTAGATCCTTCATCGATGCGTCCCAGTTAAACCTCGGCTGAGCCTGCGCTGGGGATTTCAATAGACGTCAACTGTCAGAATAAACAAGAGAAAGAGGAAAATGTCAAAAACAATAAAACTTTATCTATAAACTGCCATACGGCATTGTGTTCGATAAGAATCGCTGTCTCTCGCCGTCCACTGAGTGCTGTGTGCTTTCTCTGTTTGTGCTCTTGGACGAAACAGCAGCTGAATAACAATCATCCTGCTGTTTTCCGAGGCCGAATCAGTCTCCTGGCGCTTACAGCGCCCAGGCTGTGAAATTAGGAGCAAACACAGACTCCTCTTCTCACTTTCATCCGCCCATCACTCCAACTCATTCTCGGCCAGTCGCTCCTCTCATCGCTAAAAGGGTCAAAACTCTTTTGCTGTCAGGCTGAAGGATGCCGCATAACATTTTCCGTTGCGCAGGTGTGTGGGGAAAGAGAAAAACGGTGATTGTGAGAAAATGTAGGAAAGGTTAATTATCTCAGACACAGGGTTAGATTGTACGAGAGGCCGTTTAAATAATACCCTTGCTTCCACAGACTCTTGTTTTGTTGTTTGCATGTTGTACGAGCAGGTCTACTGTGATCTAAGGGTTTTTTCGAGACAGATGGTTGTCAGGAAACGGCACCGGGATCCGACACGTGTGCCAAGAGAACCGGGCGGGCACGGGTGGGAGGTCTTCATCCTCCTCCTCATCGTCACAGGGGACAGTGCGAAGGCGGACATGTTTCCTTGACATCACTCATCGCTATGGAAACAGATACTTTTCTGCCTTGGGGCTTGGCAACTCCCGTCAATCACGAACAAGTAACCACGGGAACACCCAGGTGCACCGACGGATCACCTGAAGAATGTGGATGGAAAACTAGGGACGTTTAAAGAGACGCTTACCTCAGACTTTCACATGATTCTCCAGAAATCATTCTAATACGCTTATCTGATGCTCAAGAAACATTTCTTATTATCATTATTATTATCAATGTTTAAAACAGTTGTGCTGCTTCATATTTTTGTGAAAATAGTAATACATTTTTTTTTAAACATACTGACCCCAATCTTCTAAATGGTCCATATACATTTGGATGGATGTATTTACATGAAAGCATTGCAATTTACAATATTACGATATTTGAGTTGTGCTGATTACAGATTCCCAATATTATATGTATTGAATGATATGGAACATTTTTGTGACGTGACGCTAGTGAAAAATACCCTATACTAAAATGCATTTAAAATAAGTATAGAACAAATCTATTCTAAACCTAATCTAATCCATCTTGAGACTTACTGATATAAATATTATAACCAATGCAGATTTCTTAATATTAGTACTAAAATGCGTTTTAAAATCACTATAAGGATAGAATAATCATTGTTAAAACAATTTAAAGTGTACCTAAAGCATACTTCCGGTAGGACTTTTTTGCCCTGCAGCCACTGTGACTAGCAGTTTTCCAAAATTACCAGCCACAGTTTTTATTTCTCAATACCATGGAGAAAACTTCCATTAATTTCAATATTATCAATAGTATTGTCCACCAGGTAAAAAAACAAAAACTCAAGCAGCATGATTTCAGCATAATATCATTCAAGTCTGAAGAACAAACAGGATTCTGAATGAACCAGAGATTTGTTCAAATACTTATGAAGATGTTTATCCAAGCAAACGCCACCAATGAACAGAAATCACACAAAATAAGTCTTTGAAAAGGAGCAGTCTTATTGCAAAACAGGCTACTTGACTAATAAAGGATTTACTGATTTTGACCATTCGTTGCTTTTGTCTTTTTGACGCTTTATTCCCTTTCGAACAAGCACATCACACTAAAAGCATATTCTGCCATGCAGCTTGATAATAGCATTATAGAAACGAGTGCCTGCTTTCCATTAGGATACCATTTGGGCTTTCAGATTTCTGACAGCATGCTTCATTGCCGCGTGGCAGATGCGATTGATACACACATACAGGGAGATCAAGATCAATGCTTTGAAAGCACTCTTGCTCAGTATGGTCCTTTTGTGTAGCCGCAAATAAAAGTGCTTTTTCCCATCCAAAACTTCAGTCTGTGTGTCAGGCGGCTCAAAGTTGTGACTAAACAAAAACCAGGCGTCTGTCTGCTGACCTGCCTACGTCAAGACTCACTCGGTCTCTCTCTGATTAAGCGGCTGGATGGGTTATTGACCACTGGCGAATCGACGGCCTCTTTGCCATGCTGCGAAGATCTTATACAGCGGTGTGTGTCCGTCGCAGGCCGGGAGGGAGTGAGCACTTATCGAGACAGACTTTTATTGAACATATTGATCTTCAAACATTACATCAACACCATGTAGAAGGATATGTCTTTATTTGAAATGTAAAGAGGTCAAAGCTTTTACCTAGAGACTTTTAACAGAGGCAGAGAAGGAACATTAATAGAATATGCATTCAAGTTGTGTAGTCCTTAGCGTTAGCACAAAAATGCTAATATAACATTAGCACAAATAACCTTAGCACAAAAATGCTAATATAACGTTAGCACAAATAAAGTTAGCACAAAAATATAATATAACGTTAGCTCAAATACTGTTAGCACAAAAATGCTAATAACGTTAGCACAAAAATACTATTTATACATTGTTCATGGAATGTTCTTCTGAAACATTTTAGCTGAATGGCAATCGTTTTCTTAAATCATTATAAATTACTACTTGCTTCAGAGAACAATCGAATGTAAAGTTCCCATAATGTGTACAAAATGGAACATTCCTTTAATGTTTTCTCGAACATTCACATAACGTTTTTACAACTTAATGGAAACATTAGCAACATATTTTTTGTTATGGGTATCACGACATTGAATTAAGCTTAATAAACTTAAATGTCGTTTGTAATAACTATAAGCTTAATTTAACTTTTCATATAACAAAAAGCACTTTATACATTGTTTGTTTGATTGCATTTAAACGTTCAAAACATAAACTATAAAGAATATTAATAAAGTATCAGAAAATTTGAAAATATGTTTTATTCCATATTTAATAGTAAAATGTTTACGTGCAAAAAAATAAGTATTAAGTATGCCTATTTAAGCATTTGGTGTTGTTTGATAAAAAAAAAGTTTTTATAAATACAACAACAGAAGAAAAAAAAAACACTAAAATAAAATAAAGTTTGACTTCCTTTCTTTTCCAGCGGGTGCCATCCAGAAACAGAAAGTTGCACAGCCTGTAATGTTACAGAGTAACTGCGTAACGCTGCATTCACGCCATGTAGTAATTACCGTAAACAAAGCTCTGCACATCGTTGCTTTAAGTAGAACACATATTAAATCTGCAGTGGTCGGGTGGCACGACAGCCACGTGGTACAAGTCGTAGCTCTCAGAAAATTTCAAGTTTACACGTTGTAATTACAAGTTCGATAAGCTTTTTATGGTTCAGAGTCCTTATGGTAATTACGACATGGCTTTTATTTCTGCCTTTCCCCAAGCACCACCTACTCTCAGAGAGTGAAGGTGCATTTCATTCAGCCGGCCTCTTAAACTCCTTCCGCCTTGCCTCTTGTCCATGTCAGGGATGTTTACATCAAGGTACACACACCTCATTTACACAGCAAACACGTGTTTTAAAATTTAAACAGTTGATGGAAAATGAGCATTTAAAGTGCACTTCGAGCACTGCTTTCCATTATTTTTCTATGTAAACACATTAAGACGGACATGTTTGTCTTTTGCGGCATTTCATGAATGATTAAAGTTAAACTTTTTAAAAACATTTCTAGACCTTGCGTTCCTTTTTCTCTTGTTCCTCTGGCATTTTAAGTCTCGCATTTTAAACGATTTTAAAAGTGTTTTGAGTGTATAATTTTTTTTTCCAAAAATCAAATTTGTTATACCAATTAATCGCACTTAAGTAACTATGATAGCAATTCTCATTACTGCAATATGGAGCATTACTGAATACAGGCACTCCGACACATGTAAATGAAATCTTATTTCTAATCATCAGCTTTCTACCTTGGATTTTATAGTTGGAAAAAAAGAGTGCATGTAAGGTGTGCATGCTATCTGAATCCAAACGGCAGCACCAATTAATCGTCCTCAAAAGCAATCAGAGCTTGAAACAGCCAGCTGCGCGCCTCCAAACATAGGATACACACACACTCAAATGCTCACATGAACCAAACTCTTGAATGACCTTTCATCACAACAGAACTTACACACACACACTTTTCTGCTGGTTGTGCAGAGGCAGAAATGGTCTATCAGCACATAGAAACAAAGCATATTTGCACAGGGATGTATTTTATCGTGGCCAAAGCTTCCCTGCGATCTCGGAGGGGGCCGGCTCAACACCTTTCCTTTTATAAACCCCGGCAAACACACGGAAATCACTCACCACAATCTAGAGCCATTACTGGGGCTAATCGCTAATTAAATGCGTATTAACAGAGGCACAGATGAAAGGTAACATTTCATAACTAGCAAACGACAGACGGGTTGAATGAACCCACAGCCTCGGCGGGGACCCCAATGAGGGCCCGCATTCACATTTTATCAGGCACTTAATGAAGGGCAGGCTCATGTTAGCCATAGCATGAAGCTGTCAGCACGCTTTCCTGTTCCTGTGTGCAAAAATAGGATGAAATATTCCATTTGAAAATCTTTATTTATATAGGTTCTCATTTGATAAGAACCAAATGATGTGACCACAGCCAATGGAAACCAAAATCATCAAAAACAGCTGGATTCAAAATCATACAAAAAATCTATGAAAAAACCTGAAGTTACAGGCTGATCCAACTTGCATGAAGTTCATCTCAGCTACTCATAATGTAAGTCAGCAGTGTGTATGGCCCTCACGTGCCTGTATGCAGTCACGACAACATCTGGGCATGCTCCTGATGAGAGAGCGGATGGTGGCATCTCCTCCCAGACCTGGTTCAGGGAATCAGTGAACTTCTGGGAAGTCTGTGCTGCTACTTGGTGGCTTTGGAAGCTGCAATGCATAATGTCCCAGGGGTTCTCAATTGCATTCAGGTCTAGGGAACGTGAAGGTCGATCGATGCCTTTATCATTTAAAAAACTGCCTACACATGGGCTACAGGAGGAACCAGGGCCCACTGCACCAGCATAAGATCTGACAAAGGCTTTGAGGATTTCATCTCGGTACCTAACAGCAGCAAGGGAACCATTGGTTATCACATGGAGGTCTGTGTGACCCTCCAAGGATGTTCCTCAGCATCTTTCACATCCATCACATGCGTTTAGTTTGAACCTAGAGAACGTCGGGAACCTCATGCCACCCTCTGAAAGTCTATTTCTGACAGTTTGGTCAGAAACTTGCACAACAGAAGTATCCCGGAGGTCATTTTGTAACATGCGAACATGTAAAATTGTTTCTTGTGTGCAACTAATTGTTTCAAAAGTTTTTGATGCGGCACAAATGTTTCATGTGCGCACACAAAAGTTTGTTTAGTTGTTTTTTTGCAAAGGTGCCTTTAAGGGCTCTGTAACTTGCAGATAATATAATATTAATGGAATAAAAGACCACTTAAGAGAGTACACTTTTAAAAAGGTATGATTTTTCTTTTAAAGGTATCACATAATTTGTTGTGCTTTAAAGATGTACACATTTGTTGAAGTGTTGACAAACAATTTAAATGTAATTTATTATAAGTTTAACTCTATCGTGTTCTTCAATACACACTAAAAGTTAACAAAAGACTACATTGCAGCTTCATCACTATAACATTTGTGTAGTTACAACTATATTTAAATACATGACATACAAGTTTAAGTTATTCAAACTTTCAACTAAATATTTTATTTGACCATAAATGCCTTTCAGTACACTTTAAGCATATTTCAAAAAGTATAAATATTATTAAATAAATATATTACAAAGATGCAAAAAAAGATCTCTCAAGTTCAGCTAGTTGCATTTAATATAAAATACATTTTTATTTAACTGGTTCGGCAAGATTATCACTAAACATTATTTGGCGCTCTCACATCCCCGTGATCATATACAAATAAGAATAAACTTGCCTTGCCTTGCCTTGATCCAAGATAGGACAAGTGGTTTGGAGAATAGATAGATATTATTTGTTGTGTGCCTCTCGTTCAGCAGATTGTCTGTGTATCAGTGGCAGATTCATGCAGGTCTGACCATCCAAGGAGGTCTCTAATACCTAGCAAAAAAAGCTTTAAAAAGCAGATGGTGCAAGTATGATGTCTACCTGCAGGGAATAACGGGACATGCAAGGACACTTAAACTTCTTCCGAGAAAATAAAAGCACAGTTCCATAGGGTGTGGCGACAGAATAACGGTGTATGATGGGAATGAATGAGAGATAAGCAGAGAAGTGCGTGACATTTAGTTGAGAGGCGGCGGGTATGTGACTGTGCATGTCCTACTGTGCTGCATCTGTCTGGTGCCAGATCAACCTGTGACATTTCTAATCTGCCTCTCAAATACTCCTACAATTCCCACAATCATTCACACAAGCTGCTCTTTTACATGTCTCCATCACACACACAGTCACAATTCAAAAAAATGAATTGTGCACTTTCTTAAAGTTTAACATAACATCTTAATATGTAGAGACAGCTATTAGGAATCCATTTGTAGGTTGACTGCATCTGCAAAACACATTGATGCTTCTCAGAAAAGTCTTCGCATAAACATACCGACCAGGGCTGCATTTCCTGAAATCATTGTAAGCCTAAGTAGATCATAGAACCACTGCCACCAGTGTTCTCTAAGGACCAACGTAGCTTATAATGCTTTAGGGGAACACAGCCCAGCACGACACAGAAACACAGGCTCAACCAATTGGGTGAGTTGTGGGGCGGGTCTTTGTTTGTCTGTCCAATGAATCACAGAGAGGGTGTTTGGGAAGCCTGATTGGAAACAATCATTTTTCAATTCCACTCAGTATTGTTAGTGGTGCAGAAATTACTGCAATTCAAGAAGGTTGATTAGGCCAGGGTGAGTCAATGATAAGTTCTTAAACATTTCAAATGGTTTTCGGAAAAAAAAATATTTATATACTATGTACAGTAGTACCTCAAGATACGAAAGGCTCAACTTAAGAAAAATCCAAGTTACGAAAGCAAAGACGAAAATTTGTACTGCTCTACATACTAAAAGTTTTCAAGATACAAAAGGTTTCTGAAAGTCCGAGATTCGCCCCATAACAATTTTGAAACTCGCGCGGCACGCCGCCATCTTAGTTATAGTAGACTCGCCACCATCCTCCTGCTCTCCCATTGGTTCCTGATGCCAGCCAAGTCATGAGATCCTTCTCTCTAATTGGACAGGATCCCTCCCATCATGCATCTACTATACGTACGTGCTGGCGTGCTTTAGCTCGAAGCTGGTATGCAATTGAGTGTGATCGCAAAGGAATACAGCCGTAATCCATCGACAATAGGCACCATCCTTAAACAGAAGGATGCCATCAAAGCAACTACACCATCGAAGGGCATCACTATTTTGTCCAGCAAGAGGAGCCATGTGGACGACGAGATGGAACGGCTGCTCCTCGTCTGGATAAAAGACAAAGAAATCGCTGGCGATACAGTAACGGAGACGGCAATCGCTCACAAGGCCAGTGCTATTTTCGACATTTTAAGTTATTTCATTGTTTAAAGGTCAATTTAGCTTTATTGTGAAATTTAATGGGGTGTTTTTGGAGGGCTTGGAACGGATTAGCCATTTTACATGTAAAATGTGTTCCAAGATACAAAAAACTCATTATATGAAGGCCGCCTCGGAACGGATTAATTTCGTATCTCGAGGTACCACTGTATATTCTATTATTCTAGAAAGTTAAACTAAACGACTCTTCAAGTATGCGGTGTTACCAACATTTAAAATGTAGTAACATATAGAACATTTATGCTTAAACTTAGAATACATGTGACATGGACTTAGAATACATACATTTTTTTTTTACATACATACAATCACTAAATAAATATATATATATATATATATATATATATATATATATATATATATATATATATATATATATATATATATATATATATAGACACACACACATATATGCAACCAACGACCAGAAATTTTATTTTTCTGAAAAAAAAAAAAAGCAAATTAATTAAATAGACATGCATATGCGCGCGCGCACACACACACACACACACACAGACAGTGTGTGTGTGTGTGTGTGTGTGTGTGTGTGTATATATAAATTATTTCAGAAAAATTAACATTTCTGGACATTGGTTGAATCACATTGGGTGAATCACATGGAAGTTACATTGGAGTCATTGTACAAACAAATTACATTATAAATATTTAAAATAAAAGTATTTTTGAATAAATTAATATATCAAGAAAAAATTCAGCACCATGTTATTGATCTGGATATTACCAACTACTGCATAATACATGCAACAATTCAATACGCTACAATGCACTGCAATATCATTTTAGTTGAATATGTTTGTGGCAATCAACGGCTGAAGACAAAAAATAAATAGCATCTATAATTAGCTGGCTGATCCATATACACTCAAGACAATAGTTAGACTTCCAGAATAATCTCAAACTTTTTCCAACGCAAATATTGAAAAAGACAGCAGTGTATTTCTCCAAACAGGCCATGTCACAGCACAGGGGCGGCAATTAAGCCATGTGTGAAGATAACATATGTGGGTGTTTACGCTGACTCGAGCTGAACTCCACAGCGATGCAGATGGAGACGTGTTGGCGATTAGTGAGTGACTGAAGGTGAAAGCAGCATCTGAAAACATAGCGGAGGAGAACAGACTCCCACATGAACGTGTGACCACAGCTTGCATCTCAGCCCACCTGTTTCTGTGTCTGCAACAAGATAAATGCTCGTAATATGATACTAGCGACCCCAGCAAGCCGCTCTGCCGTCTTAGAGGGTAATGTCTCGATGGCAGCCCTTGTGTTGCAATATGCTGCTATGAGTAGGTCGAGAGTGAATTTTTATAAAGGTTATACCATAAAGACAGCAGAACGCCTCATTAGAACCATCTAGACACCAAAATGATAAATAACTTCCGAGGATCAGCTCTTTTAAAAAGGCAATTGGAGTCAGGTGCTTCAGTTAACGAAATAAAAATTGTGAGTTTAGCCAGACTTACAGAACATAACTGCATTGGTCTCAATTGGGTCTCAATGTACCCGTTTATTATCATCTTAACAGCATGAAAAGGATCACAAAGTCTTTTAGGTCCAGCAATCTTACCATACGCAGTTAAACAATTTGAATTCAACTTCACTGTTAGTTAAAATTCACTCCAGGACCAAGACAAATATTAATTTCATTAGGAAGTAAGTCTGGGCAATGTGACAAATTCTGGTATCTGATATCTTAGAAGTAATTTTATTTCACGATAACAATACAATGCAGTTGTTTTTGCTGGAAATAAGATTGTTATTGCTGACAGTTTAGAAATATTATCTGATTCTTGATTATTTATTACAGCAAAAGCTAATACTAGCCTAAGTGAAAAGTTCTTGAAACTACTCGAGACAAGCAAACCTTCAGTAATAAAATAACAAAGAAACTGGTAAAGTTTCATGGATGAAGCAAAACTGTAATTGTCATGCGAGCGAAACAGCGCCAGAAATCATTTGTCAGATATCTACCGCTTTATCGCCCACCCCTACATAGAACCCAAGCAAATATTTGAGGATCTACACAACTTACTTGCATTGACTAATATTAGTGTTCATGAGTCCACCATCAGGAAAATAAATAAGAAGAATGGCATGCATGACAGCATAACAAAGATGTAAAACTCTCAAAGAAGTCAAGCTGTCAGTAAGTGGGTTCTACACTAAGAAAACAACACTGCAAAATCACAAAGTTGAAGAATGGGTCTATATTCCTCCAAGCCGATGAGCAGGTCTAATCCACATTTGGTTGTAGTTACAGCACCACATACTGAAGTCAAAGGTTAACATACTTTTACCATCATTTGACTTAATAAATAAGTGAAAACTGTCTACTGTTATCTCTTTAATGAGGTATTTATAAGATCTGTGTAGGTTCAAATGTATGCAGAAATAGCTAAAATACTTGATGTATATTTTATAGGAATTTGATAGAAATTTCTAAGGCCTGTAAATTATCAGCATGATCAAAACCTGTCACACACAATCTACTACATGCCTTCTGTCATCTTTTTTATCTTTGGTATCATAGTAAAAATGTCCACATTCTGGTCTTTTTTACTGTGAAATTTTTACAGATTTTTTTTATGAAGTAAACTAGAGAATGCATTTTATATTGGATTAATATTTCAAGATTATCCATACATTTTTATTTTTATGTATTTTTAAATCACGTTAAAATGTGAGTATAAAATTTGATCCATCAGGCTTTTAAAGAACATTTATATTTTCATCTCTTAATAATTGTAATGCATTGCATGATATGTATTTATGTAGTTTTGAAGCTACAGAGATTTGATCACAAAACTAAGCATTTAAACATAATCTTACAAACTAATTATTTACAGATATAGGTCATCAATGTAAATGTAAAATTTATGTGAAATCGTCTATTATACTATAATAAAGTTCTCACTGGTTTACATTACAAGCTATCAATATTTCATCTTAACTTTTGGCCATATAAATATCAGCATCTGCAGCAAATTGCATATTTTAGTTTGGCTCAGTTTGGGCTTTGAGTATGACTTTGAGTATATTAAAATGATGTAGCCCATCAAAAAAACACAAAAGCAAACGTTAAAAAAATGGTCTAAGACTCTTCCATAAAAAAAAAAAACCTAAAACAGATTTTATGATTATTATTTCATATGTCAGGCTTTACAGGATTCTGTTTTCAGCTCAGAAATTGAATACAACAGCCGAATAAGGTTGCCAAGAAGTTAAGAAAATAAAGCCCTGTCTTTGTCCTGGAATGGTGAAAATGCAGCGCTTGCTGCAGTGTCTCAATTTTTAGCTCACTGTCAGTAACGGGCCACGCTTGGCAGAGCTACCCAAAGCGTTCCTTTATTCGGCGGGGTTGTTCATAGATCTGCCTGCTCATTATTAGCCTGACTGAGTCGGGGGCTCGGCACTGACATCATGACTGATCACTTTCCGTTACCGCAGGCACCCCGTGAGGGCGGCACCTCGCCGGGGAGCGCGGAGACTGCCACGCTCTGACCCAGTCGCTGCGGTACCCCGACACACGTGCAGCCAACATCGCCACGGTAACCTGACAGCTCAAGTGATGTTTGGGGCGACCGAGCACTCAGGCTAGCTATGACAGCTACTCTCCTGTGTGGTTTTGTTCGGCCGTGGTGAGTGATGGGTTTATTTCGTGCCTCTCATCTAACACGTTGGGGAACGTGGGGAATTTACAACCGTTAAATCTTTGACAACTAAACTCCTGAAGACAAATGGAGTTCTGGACACTATGGACCTGTTCTCAGAGTTCATCCGACTGTTACGCGAAGAGGAATGGATGTTCAGGCCAGGGAGTGATTATTATAGCTAAATAAAATTTGTTTTGTTATTTAAATATAAAAAAAACACTAAGTGGAAAGAATAATTTATTCATTTATAATAAATGAATATTTGTGCTGTCAAATCGATTCATCGCACCTAAGATGTAATGTGTGCGTGCGCTTTCAAATTGATCGTATTTAACATAAAAGCTTGTATCTACATATATGTGTATTTATGTATGTATATATATACGTAAATATATATATACAGTAATACCTCGGTTTTAGGGTTTAATTTGTTCCAAGAGCTCGTAACTCAAAATTCTCGTACACCAAAACAATTTTCCCCATAAAAATACACTAAAAATCACTCGATTTGTTCCACATGACCATAAATGCCCATTTAAAAAAAAAAATGGTTTTACCCTATTAATTAGTTAAAATTATAACAAAGATCTCAAATAAATTCTAATTAAGAATTGACAATTAAACTCTAGAAATACTTGGCAATTTACTGTAATGCACTTCAGCTTTGAGTAGTGTCGCTGCTGGCGTGAAGGAGACGAGAGGAGGGTTTTACTGCTTAGAGGGAGAGTCTCGTACCTTCTTTCTTACTCATCTTGGGGGCCATTCTCTATATGCTGTACTGTACGTATATATTTCACTACGTGAACAATAGCGATCACAATGTTAAGAGGTAAAACCACTGTAAATCACTTATAAAAGTATCACTGTGGTGAATGCTGCAACCAAAGCGAGTGACGCTGAGAGAATGAACGAGTTAAGGGGTGATGGGCTTTGTGAGAGGCTGTCGTTAGGATATTTCCAGTAAAAATGCGCGCGAAGATGCTGAGCGTTAGGACTTTCTCACAAAAAAAATGTGCGTGGGTGAGGGAAAAATTCTCGCACTCCGATACAATGCCCTTACACCGATTTGCTCGTATACAAAGTCTCTCGTAAACCGAGGTATTACTGTATATGATTTAAAATGATACATATATATATTTTTATTTTATTTTTTATTAAAATATATGATCATTTTTAATTAATACTTTTATGTCCAGAAAGATTTATATAAAAATAAATAATGAAAATGAAAAAAAAAAAGTTTTAGAATGAAAATAGAAAACCAATTCAAAACCTTAAAATAAATCTATAATAGCATCTCAGTGATACTAAAATAAGGTCACCCCTAACTCAACCCAGACTGTCCTTGTGTTCTGCATCTGTGTGACTTCTACTTGAAATGGGCTGGCTTGCTTCATCTGCGGAGTGCTCAAGGAGGCCCTGCGTCGCTAACAACATCCAACCCTTCGCTCTCTGACAGGCGGAATCCTGCCCGTCAGCATTTCCGAACTCAGGCTTTGAGACAGTCAATTAGGTTCAAGGTGAGAGAGACGCATGTCATCGTTTAAAGCGCTCTGCTCCGCTGGGCCGCGCATCAATCGTCGCCTCATTGGTTGGATGACGGGAGCGGGATCAAACTGGAACCGTTATTGGCCGGAGGGTGACAGGAGGGATTTTGTGCGGGAGATTATTGGCTGGCAGCACTACTGTTGCTGAGATCATTGGCCGCATCAATCTGGTGATGGATCGTATTCAAATGCACCTCCGTTTCACTCGGAGGGTTTTTATTCTGATACCTCAGCCCTCCTCAGAGACAGCGGTCGGATCGGCAGGACGTGACTCGTGCTTCCTTCCTTAATTCCAGCTTCAAGCTATCGATCGGATGGAAATCAATTGAGCCGAAAGCCACAAACCCGCAGGGGGAGGAGACCAGGGAGAAACGCAGCCAGGCAACCGAGGGCTCAAAATAAATCCCCCAACAAAAGAGGTGAAGACCGATACAACTCTTTACTGCATGAGAAGAGCGTTCTGCAAATTAAAAACCGAGCGGGAATAAATCCGGCTTCATTAAGAGCTCAGCTCACATAAGGGCCCTCCAAGAAGCAGCGTGCGTGGAGTCAGGTGATGCTCTATGAAACCACGCTTTGTTTAAAAAAAAAATGTTAATAAGATCTTAAAAGGACTCAAAGAGCCTGAGTGATAAAAGGACACAACTCCGTTTCTCTTTTCTGCCAGGCTGCTCTCATCAAGAAGAGCCTCATAAGTGACCAAAAACTGCCACTCGGCTCATGCCATTTCCACACTGAAGTTCTTTGGGAAAATCTGGGTGGTGTTCATTGTTATCCATTCATTAGTTCACTTTTTCCGTCTCATGTATGTATCTTGTAGCTTTATCAAACTGACACTAAAGATATGTTACAAAAGACTTCGGTTTCAAATAAATGCTGCTCTTTTACACTTTCTATTCATCAAACAATCCTGAAAAAACTGATAATCATGAGAAATATTTCTTGAGCAGGTAAGACTGGAGTAATGATGCTAAAAATTCAGTTTTGACATCCAAAGAATCATTTATATTTTACAATAGAAAACATTTATTTTAAATTATAATAATATTTCACAACAGTACCAGAGACTTATGAAAAACGTAAATCTAACAGACCCAAAATTATGGTCGCCCTTGACGCTGTTGACTAATTTTCTTAAGATATATATATATATATATATATATATATCATCTAACTAGTTCAATTTGCCTACTGTGTGTGTGTGTGTGTGTGTGTGTGTGTGTGTGTGTGTGTGTGTGTGTGTGTGTGTGTGTGTGTGTGTGTGTGTGTGTGTGTGTGTGTGTGTGTGTGTGTGTGTGTGTGTGTGTGTGTGTGTGTGTGTGTGCGTGTGCATTATTTAAACAAAAATCAAGTCCTTGTTGTAGAAGAAACACCCATAACCTTCAACAATATGTGGATGAGATTAATGTCTAAAAAATATCGCAATTAACAATAGCAATTTAAATAGCTACTTCTCATGCGCAATTTCCTGGGAATATGGTTTAGTTATCTGGTATATAAATTTGTGTGGTTTATTGCACAATATCAAATAATAAAGTAAAGATGACTAAAAATAAGATGACTTACATATTTTAATACGAGTAAAATAAAAACATTCAGTCTAATTGGATTGAGGAAAAGCCCAATATAAGACATGCTGCTGACTAACTATGAGACTGAATTGAAGGCAATATCAATATATATTGAGTGAACTGCTCCCACAGCTGAAATATGAACTAAAGTACATTACACCACACCAACAAAAACTCAAAAAGGCCAATGTTCTGCTGTACTCACTCTATTTAAGGAAAATAACATCTGAAAACATGTTTTTCAAGGTTTCTGTGCACGAATTGTACAGTCAACTTATAACTGTATGGTACTTTAATTAGTGTAGCATTTATCTGCACGCTCTTTACACGTTTAAAGTGACATTTTAAGTTCGCATCACCTTATATAGAACATATGTTTAGAATCTGTGAAAGAGAAATACTTTAATATTAAAGTCTTTTTTTTTTGCAGGATCTGAGAGGCAATTACAGTGATGAGGACCTGCGTGTGTGTGCGCAAACACACATGCATCAGTATTCCACAGAGGCAGTGCTCTTATATTACGTATTCAGGGCAGAACAACCATTCCAAATGCACCATAAATTAAGTTCTCAGAGACCAGTGGCCTACATGTGCCGTCTCGTTACCAGTGCTAACCTCTCCAAACTGGAGAAAAACAGCAATGCAAAAGAAAAACGAAATTAAAAAGCCACAGGCAGAAATTACAGGGACATTAAATAAGAGTTTATGAGGATAACGGTGGAGATCTTAGACGATTTAGCACTGCCGCAAGATGCATCTGTCGATAAATGCACGGACTCGCTGATAGATGCGCTTTGATTTTCTGAACACAATGTCTCACAGGTCAATGTGCATTAGATTCTCAATAGAAGAAGATCAGCAGTCACACAGCAAACGGCATCTCTCAGATGGAACGGTTCACAAATAACAACAATTTTGTTATTATTCAAACACGTACTCGTTTTGAACGAAGGTAAGAAAAGGGAAAAAAGAGAAAAAAAGTCAATGCTTGGGTTATTATGTACTTTCTTACTCTTTCACCGTATATGATGAAATATATTTAAGATTAAATATGCATTCTCTCAACGCATTTATAAGGTCACACAGAGTACGCAAGTTTCAGTAGACTGGGTTTTATAATCACCGAGGCCCCCAATTTGAGCTGGTTAGGAGGGTTGGGGGGCACTTTATGACCGTTAACTGAAGTATCGCGCTGCACTAGAATTCGTGCTCAGCAGCTTCTGTGAACATAAAGCACGCCTACTTTGATTTGATTGGTCATCTCAGATATTTTGATATTGACGAGCTGTGACAGACCGCTGAGGCAGCTCAAGTGAGAAGATCCTGGTGCTGTGCAATATCCTTGCAGCACTAAAGTAAAGTTCATATATTAAGCACAACTTTTATTATATATACGTCATAGGTCATGTACAGGACTATCAAGACAAATTGTATTTGAATCATTTTCACAATACACACTGTAGCACAAAAGGGGGGAAAAAATAACTTGAATACAAAACCATTTACAATGCATCTGTCATTAAGGATGTGTGTGATTGTACGGTTATATGGGGGACAAAATGTCCCCACGCTCTATCCTTGCAGGGACATTTTTTAGAAAGTTTGCTGAGATGAGTAGGTTTAGGGTTATGGGATAGAATATACAGTTTGCAGAGTATAAAGGTTATTATGTCTATGGAATACACCCAAAAAATGTGTATGTGTGTGTGTGGGTGCTGAAACGGCCTATTTTTTGCACAATGATAAATTGCATTGTGAGTAAATAACTCCAAAATCATAAGGTTTATAGGTGAACTAACTCATTACAACACTCGTGAAAAAGAGTATGTGAATGAAGATGTGGTTTTGGTTTGGTATGTACAATGGAATCCACTTATCTCGACCTCGGTTAACTCGCCAACCCTATTTTGTCGACGTTTGTGAAGTGGAACCGCCAATTATCTCGTGACTATTGATCGTACCTAGTTCACTGCGCAGAGTTCGTGTTAGAAGTGGCGCGCAGCCGCAAGAAGAACTCGCGGAAGTGGCGGAAAATTCAAGCCTTCCAGATGCTATCTTGGAAGAGGAGGCGCAGGAGTTAGCATCATTGTCCAGGAATTCCCAGATTACATTGACATCGACGTTGTTACTGATAGAAGCTTTTGTTTTCAAGCAGACCGTTAAAGGCAAAAAGCAACAAAGCATTTTAGACTTTGTAAAGAAACCATATTAACCGCGTGTGCAATACTATTCTGAACTGTGTCAGAGCGAAATGACTGCTTTGAGCGAATGTGTTTATGTGTTTTGTGACTGTTTACTCTGTAAGCGATCATTGTGTTTGCAATGTTGGAGAATATAATTAAAGGTTTGTATCGAGAATCAAAGGTGTTTTTATTGTATACTGGTAAATCTCTGCTGTTAGTTGGTGCACATATGCCTTTTGCTGTTAGCAAACATATACAGTGTATGTACATTTTTATAGCATGCCGATTGCTTCAAATAAATATATATATTGGCTGTTGGTTATGTCAATGCTTTTTTGCAAACCCCCGAGGCCGTTGACATAACTGGATTCCACTGTATTTGCAGTCTGTGTTTTTCTCTTTGCAAGACATGAATTTGGGAGAGATTTGTGCACCCACCGGTGGAAACATAAATCGACACTTGTGTGTGTGTGTGTGTGTGTGTGTGTGTGTATGCGCAAGTGTAGAATGACCCTTAGACCATAAAATCATAATAACGATTTAAACGATTGTAAAGGACATTCATTCACATCTCTCAGATTCACATCACTCAGGCACTTCATCAAATTGGCTGCATAAATACATTCACACATAATTACAGCAATGACCTTGAGAAACACCTGATTTTTTTCAACACCTTCCACAGCAACCCGTTCCATATGTTCAAAATCAATCGCCAATGACATGCTCGTGTTTTTCACACACAAAAGCAGAAATACTTCCATGACATCAAGCCTTTTCTGCATCTCTTTCTGAAGTCCTTTAACACTAAGGATTATCAGTAAATCCTCCATATGGCGGCCCAGCTGAAGGATCCCAGCGGGCAGTGGCCCTGCTTGATTTTTGATTTGATAATCCTCTTCATTGAAGACGTATTACCATCAGGAACAAAGAAGGGGTTACAGAGGCCAAAAGACAGCAGAATTCATTCAAGGGTATCATAAAGCACGACCCGGCATCAAAATAATAATAATAACTATTATTATCATCATTATCCAAAATAGCTGTGAAAATGTTAGAGCATCTACTTATTCTCACTAGATACTAATTAGTTAATTATTAATTAATAAAAAGTACCAGTACTATTATTTTTGTTGTTGATATTATTAAAAAAAATATTTTCCATTAAACCTTAGGACGTGCTTCTTTTTTTAACAGATATATAGAATAGTAAGTGATAGTATTAACAGGTCAAGTGTTGATGAAAAAGATGCCTTCAGCCGTTTCTTGAAAAGCTTAGGTTGGTTTCACAAACAGGGCTTAGATTAAGCCAGGATTAGGCCTTAATTAAATTAGGGCATTTAACTAGCTTGTATAAACTTGCCTTAGAAATAAAACATTACTGATGTGAATATTGAGACAAAACAATAGCATTGATATTGCAAGACATATCAGTGCAAGTTGCAAGGATTAAGCCTTGTCTGTGAAATCAGGTTTTATTTTTATTAAACCAGTTTTATTGGAGTTCCCACCTCTGACTTTAGAGATTTTTGGGATTGCACTTCAGGTGTCCAATCACATTTCAGAGATTTGGCTAGTACCACCCCAGACCACCCACCTGGACACACCCCTTATTACACACCCTCTTCCCTCCAGTCTGTTGAAAACGAATGACAAGGGTGTGACTCAGACAAGTTTTTGCAGCTTTCCTCTTTTCTTTAAGTTCTCCCGTTTTGTCTGAAGCTCTTAAAGGCTCAAACTGTCACTCTTTCTTTCTCTGAGTTTTATTCAGCGTTCAGCGTAGTGTGCAGAGAGAAAGAGTTGAAGTCTCGAACGCTTCACTTAAACCCGAATAAAAGGCATTTGAAATCTTCTTCCTGATCTCATGTGGCAGTGTGACTGCAGAATAATGCAACCCTGAAAAAAACTCACCTGTGACTCCACGATGATGCACAAATCTTAACTTGACCCTAATTTACACAAGAGTTTAGAGCAGACTGGAGTCATTCAAATCGTAAAACACCATTTTCCTTTTTAAAAGAAATCTTAATGGTTCCTCCAAATGTGTATGACATCAAAACTGACCTCAGTTGCTCAATACACATTAATAACTTGTTTTCGATTTCCTGAAAGTGAGCACACACAAACATTTTCAGATTTGCATATGATGTACATATGCTATAATCTGTGCTATATGCTATATATACACACACATGTAATTTACAAGTTATCATATTTTCCCGCATATAACCCGCAGGTTCTGGGGTGTTGTGTAAAAAATCGTAGGTATAACCCACACCTTTATATAACCCGCACCCATAGATTTATGAACTTTTCTTGCGTAAATTCACATTACGAATTTCGAATGTTGCTCGCATGACGTCAATTATCCATAACTGTTCAGGCTCGGTACACAGTGCTTGTGTGCGAAATTCAAACAATAAGAAAACAAACACAAATCAGAACCAGAACAAAGTGAAAAAGCAGTCGCTGTGCAGCAGCACGTCCCTTAAGAAGCGATTCTACAGGTGTTGATCATCGGATGAGATGAGAAGAGCCCGCCCTCTTGACAGCACAGCCAATCACGTCTTCTTGCATGATTGACAGGTCAGACAGCCTATCAGCAGTGATAGTACAAGCGCAAGTTAAAATAAAAAAACGTACGCCCTTAGGGACGTAATAAATATATAGAAATATTGTTACGTGTAAAAAAAATTGTGATATAGCCCGCACCCTTATATAAACCGCGCCACCCCCTGCGGGGTTTGTAAAATCTGGTATAACCCGTGGGTTATATGCGGGAAAATACGGTATTTGTTTGTGAGCCTCACTCAAACCATGTCTTCTACAACACAAAATACAATTAGAAGCTTCTTGCACAAAAAAAGCATGCTCTGATTAAAATTACAGTCTATATATAAGGTTTTTGCCAAGTGGGCTTACAAGGAACTACTCTATTGACCCCTATTGTTTCTAATAAGCTCATCCATCCAATGAATCCCATAAAAAAAGGCATTTACTGAAGTCATTGGGCTCAAAACACATAATTTTATTGCATAAACTTTACCCACTTACATTAATTTCATTGTAGGGACAAATGGGCTGAGCGAAAACCATTATAGGGGCCATACTTGGGACACAGTGGGCTAAAATGGTTTTATATGTAATGAATAATTGATGATGGGCCGTTGAATTATTAGAAAAATAATGCACCCCGAGGTGGTAATGCAGCCACGACGCAAGGCAGAGGATGCATTTCAATCAGCTCCATAGCTTGCGAGTCACTATATAGTGTACATAAATTCAGGCACTAGTAAGGACCGTGGCTCACTACGAATTGAGATACGTTATTACATGTTTTTAAATGTTATATAAAATACATTACAGTAAATAGTTTACTTGTTACATATACCTGCAACATTTCAGCCGTAAAAGAATAATGCATATTAATGCTAGATTATGTTCACTACCCGTCTACCAGTGTACGTTGACGGTTTTACTGGTTTTGACGGTGCACTGTGGGATTTTTTTAGGAAGCTAACATTTCATTGCACTGAAAGGATTTTAGGATTGAGACCGTGCTTAAAACGTGTGAATCCCTGATAAGTGCTCTGACTACTGAACTAGGGAGATGACTAAGACCCACCCAGAGTTCATGGGAAAAAATAATTGCTCACCGTAGAACACACTAAGAATATACTGTGTATACACTCACAAACAAAATCCTTACTTGATTTTTTCTACAGCCGCTTTCAAGACGCAGCTTTAAATTTTAAAATGTTGTTGTCAGCAGCTCAATCCAGCCAATAAGACAAGCCAGAAACGATATACATTCTTCTGCTACATCTCTGTTTCCCAACATCTGTTTCTGTCTTCTCTGCCTTTGTAGGAAGCATGACACAGATCTACTGGAGTAGCACTGCAGTGGCTTTACCCTCTCACACATACACTGGCCCCTACGGACTGACCAATGTCACCTAATAGACCGATCCAATGCACAAACCCCACAGGGCTCAAATCTGACACTGCGGATAAAGAAAAGAGGAGAGAGAGAGAGAGAGAGAGAGAGAGAGAGAGAGAGAGAGAGAGAGAGAGAGAGAGGGAGAGAGAGAAAAAGAGAGATGAATTATTGTGCTGGAACATCCAGGTGGTTTCTGTCAGCACTGGTTTTAGCGTGAATGAACATAAAGACTCATCCTCACTGAAGAGCTAGAACAGCTGTATATTACATCAAACACACATATTACGTAACTTAAAGGAGGACAGACTACTATTCAAAAGTTTGGAATAATTTATATTTTTGAAAGAAATCTCTTATGTTCACCACAAATTACTTACCACAAATATATATGCAGCAAAACTGTTTTCTTTAGTGATAATAACATGAAATTAAAAGATGATACTGAAAATTCAGTATCAGAAAATTAATCAGAGGAATAAATTATTATACATATTAACATACTGTTTATTACAACAGAAAACATTTTCCACAATATTAATCTTTCCATCTTTTTTCCACAATATTAATATTTTCTTTATTTTTGACCAAATAAGAGCATAAAAGACATAAAAGTCGTAATTATTCAAAACGTTTTAACCGGTAGTGTAACAGACTATTGTTTAATATAAAATTAATTATAATGTTTACAGATTTAACCTATACACTAAAAGATTAGTGCCTGAGTGATGTGCATCTGAGAGATGTGAATGAATGTCCTTTTCAATCGTTATTATGATTTTATGGTCTAAGATTATTCTTTTCATAAACAAAAAAATCTTAGTCTAGCATTTGTCATCGGGTCATAGCCATTAAAAAAGACTGCTTATCACTTTCTCCTCAATAACAGGAGATTTTGGCCAAATGACCAAAAAAATCTGAGTGCCCACATCCTACAGTAATCTTTATTACCTGCAAGTTGATGAAAACAATGCAATGCACTTACTGCCTCAGATTCGGACGTTCTAATGATGAACAAAACATGTCTGAAATTCACTGGTCAAAAACCTTGTGACTCCATTTGGTTAAATGTTCATGATATAATAACATCACCGAGCGTATGATAGCCCTTGTTGCCAATTGCCACTAGCATCAAATTTAAAGCACTGACGTTTGCCTACAGAATAACCACTGGCTCTGTACCCCTATATCTAAACTGCAAAAGAACGGTGCCTTGTGGTGCCATCCCAAAGAGGCACAAAATCACTTTAACTGGCCTTTACCTTGACTGTTTCAGGTGAAATGACCTCTACCCAAGATAGTGAGTCGTTAGCCATTTTCAAGAAACGGCTATAGACATATTTTTTTCATCAACACTTTCTGTTCTATGTATCAAAAACACGTTCTTTCCTTATTCTATCCCTACTGTTGGTTTGATTGCTTCCATTTCTCTTCTCATTTGTAATTTGCTTGGGATTAAAGCATGTACAGACACATACATACAAATCCACATTATCAATTTTGACAACACTGCAATTATAAAAAAGGAGCGTTTTTCCTGAAAAGTAACATTCTTGGCAATACAAGGTTTCCGCCCAACAGTGACGATATTCTGTTTGCCATTACATTCGAGGACGCAGTAGTTCAAGTAGATCACCAAAACCACGATAAAACACACACTGTGATGACCTGTTCTCATTCACCGCAACACAATTTTGGGAACAAGTGCAATTTTAATAGACAAATGGAGACTTGGAAGGGATAATGACACACACACACACACAGACGGCAGGTGTTTTGGCAACGCCCAGTGCAGTAATTGTATTCCTGGCTTGGGCAAGAGATTGATTTAGTTAATTAAACAGAATGTATATGGAGACATTTAGCTGCTGTCCCTGCTAACAAATGGCTATGCTAAACACCGAGCAGCTGACAATGTTCAAATACCTCACACTGGCCACATGAAATACAGTTAATAAATAAAGTTAATCAAGCAACACACCTACTAGCAACAATTTTACAGTCTTTACCACACTACATAATTCCGGTAAATTCGAGCTTTTCAACCCTGGGTTAAGCAACATTTCACACTTGTCATTCGCAAATTCAACAAATTACGGTTCCAATGGTGTGAAACAATGACATTTTGGAGTTTGGTCATTTAAAATTAAGGCTTGTTTAACAAATATAACCTGACATTCTCAACCCTTCGAGTTAGTCTCGGCCAAAAGGAAGGAAACCGTGTAAGATAACTTCCCACCAAGTTCTCCGAATCCACAGCCTAGAGAAACATAAGCAATCTATGTTTATACATCTCAGAGAAATGTTGCTTTATCAGTCCGTGGAAAAGGGAGTCTCAGTTAGCGCAGTGACCTTGATCTGAATGCAAACTACATATTATCACTCCTAAACCTGCTCAAACGCCCTCACAAATGATTCCAGGCCTGCAAAATACACAAAAAAGCGGCTCTGTGAAGCGAGTCGCTCTGCGGTTCACATCACCGCAATGCAGAGCCATTATTTAAAAGAGATAAAGACTTTCTCATTCAACTGTATCTGTCATGAGGAAGAATGAGTGAGATTCCCACCCTCCAGCCTGTTGGTCTGATATATCAAGAGCAAGTCTTCTTGCAGGGAAAACAAAATAATGCATTTCCCGCAGGCAAAGTTGCCATGAAGTCGGGGCAATCTAAGAAAGTTAATTGAAGAGCCCATATCTCCTTCCATTATGCAACAGCGAGACCCATTCAGTCCATCGTGCAACAACGTCCATTGAGCAGAATCAAATCATGAAATGGAGACGCAAATGAGCCAACAACTCCAGCCTCAAAGTGTGCAGACAAGTAAGCCAATAAGATCGGTCCATAAGGAAAAAGTCAGCAAAGCTTTTTGACTAAACAGGGCTGAAAATGAAAATATTCTAAAGTACAATGACGGCTACAAAGTTCCACTTTTTCACTTTGAGAGCCTGACTTTTTTCTTTCTTTTTTCGATAATGTCAAACTCTACAATAGTTATGAAAATCAAATCCATCTAAACTTTTGAAAAGCTTGAGCTATGCAAACCAAATTTGATTAAACTGGGTTAAGTTTGGCAGGAATGGAAGAAAACCATCCAACCAAGACTGATTGGAAATACATGACTCTTCCTAGATTTATGCAATTCCTTAAATATGTTGCTCCGAGTACATTTCTAGGAGACTCATCCACAAGTAGTGTTTTAAGCGATATAATTTTTCTTCATTGCAAATGCCTATTTTCTTTTAATGGTGCAAACGTGTGCGTACCATTTTTGCTTCCTTCTATGAGTTGAGTTGTTTTGTCATACCTTGTATTTGACGAGAATCAAGAGCTTCACACCACAAGTGCACAAGTTCACACTAGTGGTGCACTAGATGAGCTACAAAGCAAGTTTACCGTTCTGGTAATCGTATATTGTGTGAAAATAATAGTTGTCCGCGTTTTACTGCTACTAGTATTCATTGCAGCGGCAAACAGTGTTGCCAGATTGGACTTACGATTTCCAGCCCAACTACAGCAAAAAACCCGCCCATTTACAAAAATACCAAACCAAAATTGTTGACGGGGGGGGGGGGGGGGGGGGTGCATCACCTACACGTGATTGTTGACGGGGAGGGTGTCCTACACGCGATTGTTGACGGGGGGTTTGGGGGCTTGTTTTAGTGGAATTTATATGCATTTATATATGAAATTTGGGCGGGTTTGTCATAAAAAAAAAACAAGCCCAATTTTTAATCGATCAGCCCAATGCATTTTTTTCCGGTCGGACATGACCAAAAGGAGCCCAATTGGGCAACACTGGCAGAAAAACTGCAAGAGCAGGAGTTTTCAAAAAGTGAATTAGGAGGCACGCATCTCTAACTTAAAATATTAGGAAAAAAACGAGAGAAAACCGCCGTTAGCAGCCAATGAAATTGCTTGGAATGTATGAAAAATATGGAAACAGTCGACATTGCTTTAACGAATAGCAGGCCTCTGTGTCACCCAGGCTGTGAATTAACCACCCGGTTATAAATTTCCTTCATTAGGCCACAAAGCACACGGCGGCCAGTGGAAAGATGAAGGCCCTAAGGGGCCCGATGGAGACGCACAAATTCATTTCAGATGCTCAGAGAAATCTGGCAGAAAAATCACAACTCAGAGAGAGAAAAAGAGAGATGCAGCGAGCATTTTCAGGGCACCAGTTCAGCTGACAGGAAGACAAAACGAGAAAAGCAATATCTCACCTGCTCTTCAGAGAAGTAAATAGCAGATAGCTCTTACAAAGGAAACCCTCAACTCCCATTGCATCTGAAGTGACAATCTAACAGAGCTATTGGATCACTATAATAAACCGCTTTCAACATCTCAACCCGCACCTGCACCAGCACAAATGTACACATAACCACAACGACAAAAAAAAAGATGATTGCATCATGCCTGGGATCTCTCAATCTGTCAGATGGCACACCCGAACTACAGTGGGATGACATTGCCTTTGGATAATATTTACTATATCTTGTTGTTCTTCCTACCATTTTGACCATTCTTGCCAACAATATTTTACAAAGAATAAAATAGTTTTCCTCTAGCTCAGTGGTTCTTAACCTGGGTTCGATCGAACCCCAGGGGTTCGGTGAGTCAGTCTTAGGCGTTCGGTGGAGGATAAGACACACCCGACTCATATGATTCATATTTTATTTTTTCCAATTAAGAAGGGTTCGGTGAATGCGCATATGAAACTGGTGGGGTTCAGTACCTCCAACAAGGTTAAGAACCACTGCTCTAGCTCAATCAGTAGAGCATATGTTTACAACTCCAAGGTCAAGGGTTCGATCCCAGCGAAAGCAAGAACTGATTCAATGTGTTTCTTGAATGCAATGTAAGTCGCTTTAAATAAAAGCGTCTGCCAAATGCATAAATATAATATTGAAGGTTTTAAATTCAAAAAGTAAAAGCAGTAAAACTCCAGTTACAAATAGCTCCCATTCTAGGCCTCATTCATGAAACACCAGCAGAACTAATTTGAAGTTTTGTCAGTTTTAGTAAAATGTGCTCATGAAGTGGTAAAAATTGATTGGTTATTCTTACATGAGCTGAAATGAAGTGTGACATTGCAAAGCATTTTTATCTGCCGTTTTCCTTTCATTAATTTGTTAAATTAAGCAGCAACGTGATTAAAAACTGTGGAGACTGTGAATCAGAATCAAGTCGAAAGCTTCTCACACTCAACTGAAAAGAGAGAAGCCTCATTTGAAAGTGATTTCTAATGATAACATTAAGGATGTGAACAGCTCATAATGTTTCTACATCGGATTCACTATAGTACTTCAAATTCCTTAACTGCGATCACATTACACTGACCAGAATCCATATGTTCAGTTATAAATAAATCATAATTCAGTGCAAAAACTCTCAAGACGTGTTTAAAATACCACTTTTATCCATTATATGTAACCAATCCCAGCGTATTACACATAATTTACATCAAATAAAAGATGACAAAAAAAAGTTCAACCCTTATAGGACTTTTTGCAGTCATATCTTACAATAAGTGCAAACACAGAGCATTTATGCAATCTCTCTCACATTATAACGAAATGTGAATTGCATGCAAGGCTCATTTGCTTTCATATTGTAGGGAATTTACAGTTAAGACCCGAGGACCAGATATGTTGAATGAAGAGCAGGAGTCAGACGTGCAGTCAATCGAAGAAATTTTAGTGAAGTTTAGTTTGCAGTTTCATCAGCAGAAGTCAGCTTCGGGTCTCACAAGGAGTTCGTAGGCCGCCCCAAATACAATAACATTGTTACAGCAATTATACTCTAACAGAGGGTACTAACTATGTCAATGATGACGGTTAAATGATTCTGATTGGCTAAGAAAGAAAGATAAACAAAACTAGTAATTTTCCACAAAAGAGCTGAAGCACATCTGAAGGATATCTTCGTTGATCACATGGTTGACGGGTTAGTGACCTTCCACGTGGCTTGTCGAGAACAACAAGTCATTCCGTCTCCTTATGGTGCCAGTTAATCAACTCACCAATACAGACCATATTAACCGTCCCCACAATACGCATTCGGTAACACTTCACAATACCTTTCATTCATTAGTTAACGGGTGTGATCACCAAAGTGAAAGTTCATTTGACTGATTGCATACCAAACCAAATGCAATTTTACCATTGATGTTTGTTTTTATAAACGCATTCAAACGTGATACAAGGATCAAGCTATTCATAACGTCATTCAACTCTACATTGCCAGTAAAATCATCATCATGAATGCATCATGAATATTTGATATATTGCTCAGCTATAGGTCAAACTAAATGGCAGATCACACATTGCAATTCAACCCCATGACCCAATAGTTATTGATGAATGCGTTTCGTTGATTTAATTTGAGACCAGTTGGGGTCAAAGGATCCTCTGTAATCAATCAATCCTCTGAGGAGCTGCCGGGAATGCAGGAAAAATGAAGTGAAAGGTTTTATGCGGAGGTTCATCAGCGAGGTGAGGGAGACATGAACGGGGTGGCTGAACTAATCTTATTTATACCAAGCGAACAAGAGCATGCAAACAGGAAGCCACTAAGGAGAGCGTTTCCAAAGCTCTCGGCCCGTATCGGGTGAATCCACTCGGTATGTTGACCGCCCGTGCTCTGATTCTCAGACTTAATGAGAAAATGTGTTTTCAGTTTAGTAAAGTACTGCTGCCTCGTATTAAAATGACTAATGTGGTCAGCGTGAAGGCCGTAAATGGCAGATACTAGAGCAGATATAAACTCGCCGCAGAGATGAGGTCAATGCAGTCAGACCAGCACACACTCACACACATGCATTGTACTTAGAAACGACAAAGCGAAAAATCCATGAAGACAGGTTATGCTGTAAGCAAAGCTCAGATTGACAAGCAGCGAGACCCAGAGCATTACATGTCTCCGCTCTTCAGGGATGACATCAATATTTAGGATCCCAGACAGAGAGACAGCTCTGTTAGTTCACGAGTGCATGTTTATTTAGCTAGATGAGAACTATAAAGATAACTATAAGTGTCTACAATAACGTTTTGTTTACTAAAAGAGCGAACTGCCACCTTAAATGCTCAAGTCGGATGGATTCCGATAGCTTTTAAATGTTTTAAACGTTAATCAGCTTTAATGTTCTGAAAGTGATTTCAGCAATACGGTTTCTCTGTATCATTGTCGTTACACCTCTCTATTCTTCTAGAAGTAGAAGGTTTGTTCAAACTTCATAATTGTCGTTATCATCCATCCATCAATATTAATGTCCATACCAATGCACAAAGGTATTCTGTTTATTATAAGAGATTTTCTCATCTGCCATTTAAATGCTCAAGCTCTTTAAAGCAGGATGAATTCTGATTGGCTGTATTTTTTTAAATCATTCTAAAAGTAAACCCGACACCATATTCCTCTGTGCCTTTATCGTTGACGTACACTTCCCAATTCTCTAACAATTAGAAGGATAATGGTTATAGTTTTCGTTCTTTAAAAGATAACTATGATAACTATTTCTGTCGACACCAACATGATAATGTTTTTATTTTATTTTACGCCTGCCACTTTAAATGCTTGAGCGCTAGGGAGGTGGATTCTGATTGGTTGTCATTTTTTTTTCTCCTTATCATTATCATGTGGACTTCTATTCTCTGTTCTGTTCTCGTAGAATTATAACGTATAATTAAAACGTTATATTTCGGCCCAATTCTTTATTTGAACGTGCCTTTATACTTTTTTCCATTACTTTAGAATTCAAGTCCTTTCCTGTCAACTCTGTTTCTGTGGTAAAGCGATGAGCCAGTATCTGATAATCCATACTCTTTTCTTCTTCTTTCTTTAACCATCTGAGGGCCGGTTTCCAAATCGGACCCAGTTTGAAGGTTTATTCACTCTGGTTCTCTGTAGAACAAGAGCGTTCCGTTGAGAGCAAAGTTACTACATGAATGCTTCAGGCATCAATGCAGAACACATTCGCCCATTCAATCTCCCTCGTCTTCCAGTAGAATGTCAAGCAGTAGCTCTCCAAGGAAAGCAAGCATTCAGGTGAGACTAACAGAGAGAGCTCCTAATGTCCCTTCAGAGGCTCCTGGAAAAGGCCAGCTCTATTATGCTTGAAGTATGGACATTTATGCAGTTTCCTTCCAACAACAGAACTGAAACTAATATAGCGGAATGAGCCCGTGGATCACAGAGGAACAGCATCAGTTTTAAACGAGATTTTCTCCACAGACTGCGTCAGTTTGCATGGCTCTCCTTTGCGCAGCTGTGTGCTACAGAGAAAGAGTCTGCGTTTCAATTACCTTCATCCAATAAGTTCTAAAGGAAGGTAATTGGTATCTTTATTAGGTAATGAATGTATAAAAATGGTAATTCAGCGTACTGGCGCAGGAGCGCATAAAAGGTGAGAGCAAGAGAGCCACATGCACATGTAATGAAGCATTGCGGTAAAAGTACTTTAAACACTCCAAGTCTACTCCATATGACATATTGTTTAATGGGGAATTCAAAACACAAACTGACATATCGGGTAACCAATTTTGAGCACAACCCATTAGCTACTCAACGATTTTTATAGGAAGGATGTTAGAAATTGGGAAAGGACAGAGGGCTTGGGAGGAGGAGAGAGAGAGAAGAGAGGAGAGAAAGAGAGAAGACAGAGAGAGAGAGAGAGAGAGAGAGAGAGGGAGAGAGAGAAAGAGCGAGAGAGAGAAGAGAGAGAAAGAGAGAGAGGAGAGAAAGAGAGAGAGAGATGAACCATCTTAACAACCAGCGGGCGCACGCCCGGCAATAATACACCCGAAAACGACCATCCAAACAACACACTTTCATATAAAACAACAGACTATCAGTATCATCGTGAAATTCGATTGGTGAGAAAGGATAGTTTCCCAGGGCACACAGAAATTAGACTGAACTTACCCGCGTCTTGGTGATGGAGGGTCTTTTTGCGCACCGGGCGCACAGTCCGCACACGCGTCTCCGGACACAATCAGTCTCTTTTATGCGATGGAAATCGTCCTTGCGCGCAGAAATGTATGGTGACGCTCTGTTTCTCCAACGCAGAGACCTTCGGCTCCTTTCTATCCTGTGAGGTTAACTCCAAACTGACGCTCTTGGGGTAATTAATGTCCTGATATCCAATTGTTTTACAAGAGCTAATGAAAATGAATAAAAAGGCTCCTTGTTTGGATCCCCATCATCAGTCTGAGTGCCACCTCGGCACACCGTGTCCCCATATCGCCCTTCTCCAAAAGAAATCAAATGTCGGGCAGCGCTGAATAAGTATGTACATCCAAAGTTGTCCGGTTGTATGTTGAAGCAGTGTGCTGGTGAAGTCCAGGTGCAGCTCCGATCTGAGCGCGGTGACAGTCCGATCTCAGCGCACACACCAAGAGAAATGCGGGTTGAAACTGGGTTGCCAGATAGTGCCGCAAAATTAGGCGTGCGTCGGATTCAGCGGACAAAGTTCAGGTCGATTTAATAGTTCATTCCAAGTGCGAAAATTACCAGAAAAACAATATGTATGAAACGAAGTCCATTTTAGTTCAGTGGTTCAAGAGTGTGTCTGAATTTAGAGTTCTTATAAGAAGAATCTTACATTAGAAAAGTTGTACTAAAACTGAAATGAGTATTTATCTATGGGGTCATACTGGATTTATGTATGGGGTCATCGCAATTAGCATCGCTTTAGGATTTTAGATATTTTAGACTATTTGGAAATATGATAATAACCATTTAGCCAACTCAAACAAATCTACTTTTATTTTAGCTGAATGAAAAAATTATAATCTTTTGTAATTATTTGTAAAAAGTAACGAGTGTTGTACCATTAAGGCTTTTTAAATCCTTACAAAACACTCTCACTTGTACTAATCGCAGTTTCTCTCTCAAGAAAAGTCAAATGACGGTTACATTCCCCACGCCAATCTGGCAACCCCGCGGCGAGCAGCAAGGTGGATAGACTCCAATGAAAAGTCTAGAGCTCCCCCTAGCAGTTCAAATAAACTACTCAAAGTCTCTCTCAGTCGCACTTAAAAGCAGTTCACACAACAGAACGTGTTATTAGCTTACGGTATTTTAAAGAGTGCATCATCTTACTGGCCCGCTGACTCTCAAATGAGCTTTTACACCAGCAAACATGCCTCAATCTTTAATCCTCATTATTACGGCTCGCATTCATAAAAGAGCCAGCTGAGATCTGAGAATACCTGCAGGGTTGCATTCAATGTTTTGTTCGGATGCAGTGGGGAAATGTTTTGTACAAGCTGGTTTCTTTCTTTCACAAGTATGAGAACACATATAATCCACTTATTATGGTTATAAACAAAAGATGGCGTTTCAATAAAGACAAAATGACATCACATCCATGCTGTTTTGTCTCCTTTCTTTCCTTCGTTCTTTCTTCTTGAAGACGCTGGTTTGTAATCTGCTTGGCCTTGTTGATGTTTTACAGCAGGACATTTTGAAAGTGAGATTCAGTATTGAGATATTTCTTCTTTGCCTTTTAATATTATTTCACAAATAATAAATCTGAAGATCAAGTGTGTAGAGATTTTCACCATTTAACATCAAATGTCTCGATACTGTTGCAGCATTCTTTCATTTTTACTCAATTCGCGTTGATGTTTGCATCACAAGACCGGCTCCGCATGTTTGGCTTTTCATACGTAAGCTATAAAAAGCTGATCTGCTCATGTACATCTCAGAGATGTCTATGTATGCTTGCATCTGGAAATTTTTTTTTTTTTTTAAAACAGAGTTTGCTCATCTGCGATATGTCTCTAGGACATCTTCTGTCAGACGCTAAACATTTAGAAAACGTCTTTAAGATGTTTATGATTTAGAACTTATGTAAAATTGTAAAAAAAAACACCTTAAAGACGTTTCACAGATGTGTGTACACTTCCAGAGGAAGCTCTTTAACAGACATTTTGCAGACTTCCTCCCTCTCCTGTCTTCTTCTCAGTCAGACTAGGTTAGGGATCATATCTGTATTGTGATTGGTTTATCAGGAACCAATTAGTGACCAGGCATTACTCATTTTATAAAAAACATAACATTTTCTTGGCTTAAACAAAAAAACATGTGACGTTCATTCCAATGACTGCAGGATCTGAAAGGGTTAAAAATATTTGTTCCAAGTGTTGAAAAAGCTTGTTATCAACAGTTAAAAAAAGAAGAAAGTTATTTTTATATGTGACACAGGGAGCAACATTTGTCCTCAAATTGCACAAGCCCGATCTTGGCCATGTAAGTAGGCCTAATGTTTTCAGAGGCTTTGAGGTGGTCAGGCTGTCATCTGGACAGTAGCAATTATTTGACATGATGTTCAAAATAATAGCACCAGATAAGGATTCACACCTCAAACGTCAGTTTCCCAAAGCCATGATGTGTCCCAGCTCTCAGCACTGAACTGTCATAACAGATGAGAGTCATCTTTCTCTGGAGCACGCTGGGAATGTTTTAATTGAGCGTGTTTTACACTGATTGATTGGCGTACACAGTTGTTTATGCAGACAGACATGCTTTGCCTCATACAGTTATAAGAGCCTAGCATGCCAGATGTCCTTCCAGTTATGTCGACGGCCTCGGGGGTTTGCAAAAAAGCATCGACATAACCAACAGCCAATATATATATTTATTTGAAGCGATCGGCATGCTATAAAAATGTACATACAGTGTATATGTTTGCTAACAGCAAAAGGCATATGTGCACCAACTAACAGCAGAGATTTACCAGTATACAATAAAAACACCTTTGATTCTCGATACAAACCTTTAATTATATTCTCCAACATTGCAAACACAATGATCGCTTACAGAGTAAACAGTCACAAAACACATAAACACATTCGCTCAAAGCAGTCATTTCGCTCTGACACAGTTCAGAATAGTATTGCACACGCGGTTAATATGGTTTCTTTACAAAGTCTAAAATGCTTTGTTGCTTTTTGCCTTTAACGGTCTGCTTGAAAACAAAAGCTTCTATCAGTAACAACGTCGATGTCAATGTAATCTGGGAATTCCTGGACAATGATGCTAACTTTCAATACCAGTGAATACCTTGAGCAAGGCACCTAACTCCCAAACACTCCATGGGCCAAAGCAAAAATGGTGTTTCTTTGATGTTCACAGTACTCACTGCTCTATAGTATGCACTAACTTGGATGGGTTAAATACAGAGAGCAAATTCCAAGTATGGCTTATTCACATCATTCATGTCATGTCAAAGAAAGCATTTTTCCAGAAAATGCATGTATTGAAATTGTTTCGCATTGTATTATAAAGAAGAAGAATGAATATTGGTCAAATTCAAATATTTTGTGGATTCATTCAGTTAACATTATATAAAGGGCTTCACAATATTTATTTACCGTATTTTCCCGCATATAACCCGCGGGTTATACCAGACTTTACAAACCCCGCAGGGGGTGCGGGCTATATAAGCTTGCGGGCTATATTACACATTTTTTACACATAATAATATTTCAATGTATTTGTTACGTCCCTATGAACGTAAGGGTTTTTTCTTTTCTTTTTTTTGCCTTTATTTTCTTTCTGTTTTTCTTTTTTGCGAGGGTTGTTGTCTCTGGCGCTTGTACTATCACTCTGATAGCTGGCGCTGATAGGCTGTCTGACCTGTCAATCATACAAGAAGACGTGATTGGCTGTGCTGCCATGAGGGCGGGCTCTTCTCATCTCATCCGATGATCAACACCTGTAGAAACACTTCTGCACAGCGGGAGAGACTTATTTTTCTTTTTGTTCTGATTCGGACTTGTGTTTGTTTTCTTGTTGTTTGAATTTCGTGCACAAGCACTGTGTACCGAGCCTGAACAGTTATGGATAATTGACGTCATGCGAGCAACATTGAACTTACACAAAAAGTTCATCAATTTATGGGTGCGGGTTATTTAAAGGTCCAGGTTATACAACAAAAAATTACACAAACCCCCAAAACCCAATTTTTTGCTGGCCTGAATTATTATTTTTTTTCCCATAGCAGACATAGGAATATTTAGGAATGAAATATTTTTCACTTCTTTAAAACTGGTTAAGCTATTGATTTAGTAACATTTCATCTCAAACTGTATTGTCACATAACTGTTGCCTTCTGAAGACCTGCTTTTGATATTTTTGTACTCTGAGTTTGCATGCACATTTTCATGTTGGTTTATTTCCTATTTACATTGATTACCTTGGTTTCTAATCTATTCCCTTGTTTACTCAATTTTTTTCACCTGTGTCTAATTTCGAGCCTAGTTCCCTTTCAGGGAACTCGAGCTGCGTCAAAAGCGCTAGGGGAAATAGCCTTGCGTCAGTCACGTGAAGATCTGTGCAACCAATGAGAGACGAATGCGTGTGAATGCGTCACCGCCGGCACGTGCCGGTGACATCATGAGGAAGAGCATAAAGCGCGTCCGAAACCCGGAAGCGCCAGCTCTGAATGTCTTCAGCGTGCTGTGTCTGTGTGAGAGTGATTTAGAAATGAAATCTAGTTTAAAAATCAGGGAATTGTGTGTGAAAGTATGGCTGATGAGCAGACATTTAAATCTTGTGTTTTTACACATGAAATGTGTAAAACACATGGTATGTGCGTTGAAATACACATGATACACATGAAATACACAAGACGGAATGTGCGTTGTCTGCCTGGGGGTGGAGCACGCTCGGTCAGCGCTTGAGAACACTGGCTGTAAGGACTGTGAGAAGTTCTCTTTGCATACGCTCCGCTCCCGCCTGGCGGCCTGTAATGAGGCCGCTCAGGCTAGTGTTCCCCGTGGCCTGCAGCAGCCGAGGTTTTGCGGCGCTCGCAGTCATGGGGATCACATATGGATCTCGCTGTGGCGGCTGGGTTGGGTCCTCCCTTATCTCAGCGCTCACGAGATGAGGCGGGTCCCAGTCACGAGTGCTCTCCAAGAGACGATCGTGCTGGGGCTCCGGCACTAACTTTATCTAGTTCAGATGACATGGATTTAGTGTCGACTCAGTTGGGGAGGATTCACCACCCTCCTCACCGGCATTTGAGGAGCTAGTTGAGGTTGTGGCGGGAGCGGTCTCGCGTCTGGATATCGATTTGCCGGAGGAGACCAGGAGTGCTCGTTTTAGAAAGATTTTTTTGGACGAGCGCTACCTGCCTGCTCACGTCACTCCCCCGCGCTGAGCTATGCCTTTTATTTCCGATCTCCATGCCGAGGTATCTAGATCATGGAGAAGGCCAGTCTCCGAAAGAGTTCATACACCGCTAAGTGCTATGTATACGAATCTTGTCGGGGCTCAACACTATGTACTAAAGCTCCGGCGCTCCCCACCAAGCCAATGCGCGTCACATCGTCTTTGGTAGGGAAAGCATGCTCTGCTTCGAGCCAGGCTGCTGCGTGCCTGCATACTACAGCACTGCTGCAGGCCTATCAGGCAGAGTTGCTTGGGGACCTCATCGAGGGCGGTGGTATCGGTCCGGAGGCAGTGGCAGAGCTGCGCCGGACCGTGGATTTTGTCTCTTCGGGCCACTAGGGAGACGGCCTACTCTGTCGGCCGCTCCATGGCAGCTCTGGTGGCCACGGAGAGACATTTATGGCTCAATTTATCGGCCATGAAGGATAAAGATAAATTTGTGCTGCTGGATGCCCCTCTGTCCCCTTCGGGCTTGTTTGGCGATGCCGTAAAAAGCGTCGGCGACAAGTTCAGGAGGCTTCACGACAGCAGGCGGCATTCAGTAAAGTTCTTCCCCTCCACGTGAGACCGCCGATCATTCGCGGTCTCAAAGCTCCGCACACAGGGCCGCTCAAAAGGAAAGTGTCGCTACCCGACTTCCTCCGGTAAACCCCGGAAAGTCAGGCCGACAAGTCCAGTTCAGTCTTCGGGAAAGGGTGATTTGAGGGTTTTCCTTAACACTAAGAAGGCTAAAACAAAGCGGTCCTGACGCTAAGCTGCAACAAGGTGGTGTCTCCCATGTGCAGCTCCAGTCAACCCGCCACGGGAAAACCACCCCCTCTAAAGAGGGTCCTAGAGCATTCCACCCGAGTTTCCGGAAGCTCCGGCTCAGTGGTGAATATGCTCACAGTACCAGAGACCAGCCCCGGGAGGCTGGATCCCTTAGTAGAATTCCGGACTGCGTGGTCACGGCTACCCGGTATCTCTCAGTGGGTCCTGCGCACGGTAAAAAAAGCCCAGCAGGCTCTGGTCATGGAGCAAGAAGTAGACACTTTGCTGGCGAAAGGGGCCATCGAGTATGTACCCCTCGCGAACAGCAAGTCCGGGTTTTACAGCCGGTACTTCGTAGTTCCAAGGGAGGATGGAGGGTTGCGGCCCATTCTGGATTTGCGTCTCTTAAATCGCACAGTTATGCATCTAAAATTCAATATGAATGAGATATGACGCTCAAGCAGATCGTAGTACAGATCAGGTCCTCTAACTGGTCCGGCACGGTCGACATCAGAGACGTATAATCCCTCGTCTCCATCCTTCCACAGTGGGAAGTTCCTGTGGATCGCCTTCAGGGGGGAAGGCGTACCAGTATCGGTGCTTCCTTTTCGGTCTGGCGCTCTCGCCCCACACGTTCACCTAGGAGTGGACGCTGCTCTAAGCTCCGCTGCACTTGCAAGGAACTATCGTGTCCTAAACTATGTCGACGACTATGGCTTATCCTGGCCGAGTCGCCGCAGATAGCAGCACAACATCGAGATGCTGTGCCCGCACATAAAAGAGCTGGGGTTAAGGCTGAACACCAAGAAGAGTGTACTTTCTCCAACGCAGAGATCCACTTATTTGGGACTCAGTTGCCATGTCTGCTCGGCTCTTCCCCAAGCGCATCCAGGCTGTTCGTTTAGCCGTTAAGAGCATCAAGCTGGGCCAGCCACTCATGGTGGTGGCTAAAAACCAGGGGTTCTCCCTGAGGGGTACCCGCTTTGCAATCAAGGTCACGGGGCGATGCCCACGCACCCTGAGCATGCGGAAGAACTCTTGGTTCTCGTCTCACGACGCTTAGGGCTGAACACCAAGAAGAGTGTACTTTCTCCCACTCAGAGAACCACTTTCTTGGGAGTCATTTGGGACTCAGTGGCCGTGTCTGCTCGGCTCCTCCCCGAGCGCACCCAGGCCGTTCCTTTAGCCATTAAGCGACGAGTGACATCCTTAGGGCTGAACACCAAGAAGAGTGTTCTTTCTCCCACGCAGAGAACCACTTTCTTGGGAGTCATTTGGGACTCAGTGGCCATGTCTGCTCGGCTCTTCCCCGAGCGCATCCAGGCCTTTCGTTTAGCCGTTAAGGACGAGGACACTCTTAGGGCTGAACACCAAGAAGAGTGTACTTTCTCCCACGCAGGGAACCACTTTCTTGGGAGTCACTTGGGACTCAGTGGGCATGTCTGCTCGGCTCTTCCCCGGGCGCATTCAGGCTTTTCGTTCAGCCATCAAGAGTATCAAGGGGCAGCCACTCACGTGAAGGGTGTTAGGGCTCATGCAGCGGCTAAAGCGTTATTCCACTGGGCCAGCTGGGCACGAGACCCCTGCAGTGGTGGCTGAGAACCAGGGGTTCTCCCCGAGGGCTAGAACTCTTGATCCCCTTCTTATCTGGAGCAGATTTGGGAAAGATACGGAAGGCACAGGTCGACCTGTTTGCCTCAGTAGAGAACACCCACTGCCCTCTGTGGGCTATGGTACATGCGTGGCCGAGGTTACGCCTGTACGCCTTTCCCCCGATCGCTCTACTCACGGGAGTTCTGGCTGGCCTCTGAGGGGGTCCAGCGCATAGAATCCGGTCTCTCAGCCGAGATTGTGGAGACCATCCTTCAGTCCAAAGCTCCCTCCACGAGGAAACTCTACGCCTTAAAGCGGAAACTTTTCACATCTTGGGCAGGTGAACCCAGTAACCTGTCGAGTCGGCAAAGTGCTGGAGTTCCTGCAAGAAAGATTTGCGGCAGGGTTGTTCCCCTCCACCTTGAAGGTTTATGTGGCTGCCATATCAGCTTGCCATATACCTCTGGGTGGGGTGTCCTTGGGCAGGGACCCCCTAGTCACTCGTTTCCTCCGTGGCACATTAAGGCTGAGACCTGCGGCACAGACTAGGGTGCCTGCCTGGGACTTGTCTGTGGTACTCCAAGGCCTGTCCCAGGCACCCTTTGAACCTTAGAGGAGCTTTCAGCTTCTCTCTCTTAACACCCTTCTTTTGCCGGCTATTGCCTCGCTTAAGAGGGTCGGGGATCTTCAGACCCTCTCGGTGGCTCCCTCATGCCTTGAGTTCGGCCTGGGATGGAAAAACCTTTCTCCACCCGAGGTCAGGCTATGTCCCCAAGATTCCCACTAACGTGGCTCGGTCTGTCACGCTGCAGGCCTTCTGCCCTCCCCCCACTGGACGCTTACGTCCCAAGACTGCCACTTGGCGTAGGTTGGACCAACTGTTCGTTTGCTTTAGGACCCCTAAGGGGGCTCCAGCTTCTAAGCAAACCCTAAGCAGGCGGATAGTCGAGGCTATCTGTCTAGCTTACGAGTCGGCCGGACATGCTTCTCCGTTGAGGGTCCGGGCCCACTCCACTCGTAGCATGGCGGCATCCAAGGCTCTCCTCTCCGGAGTTTCCTTGTCTGATGTTTGTGCTGCGGCTGGCTGGTCCTCGCCGCACAAATTCATGAGGTTTTACCAATTGGACCTCGATGCCGGCCTAGGAACCAGGGTGCTCTCTCAGTGAGCTGGGACACACCCGGATGTCGGCGTCGCTGAATTGGCGTTAGTATAGCGTTCCCCTAGCGCTTTTGACGCAGCTTGAGTTCCCTGAAAGGGAACGTCTCGGGTTACGAATGTAACCCTGATTCCCTGGTTCGTCTTTGCCTCAGCTCCTTGCACCTCCGTGCCCGCTTCAGACATTCTTTGCTGGCGCTTCCGGGATTCGGACGCGCTTTATGCTCTTCCTCATGACGTCACCGGCATGTGCCGGCGGTGACGCATTCACACGCGTTCGTCTCTCATTGGTTGCACAGATCTTCACGTGACTGACGCAAGGCTATTTCCCTAGCGCTTTTGATGCAGCGTCTCGTTCCCCTCAGGGAACCAGGGTTACATTCGTAACCTGAGACGTTTCTGTCCCTGTGCATCACTTTAGTCTTCATCAGATGTTGTCGTTGCACAAAGATTTGCTTTGATTTTCTCACTTTTGATTACTGTTCTTCAAGACTTCCTGCATTTTCTTCTTATTTTGTAATGAAATCTGCAAATAGATCCTCACCTCATCTCTCTTTCTCCATGTCCACAATGTCACATAGTACTGTGCAGTGCCGGCCCGAAGGGTTGTGGGGCCCTAGGCGAGATAAAAAAATTGAGCCCACTGGTGTAAAAACAGCGAGAAGAGAGCACAAAAAATACAATTTCAATGTTTAAGTGTATACATTGTTATAAAACTTTAATTAAGTTTGATTTAAATAAGTTTTCAAGTGTGATTCGGACATGGCTGAGAGGTTAAGGCGATGAACTATGGATCCACTGGGGTTTCTCTGCGCAGCTTCGAATACTGCCGACGACAACAATTTTGCATTTTAATGGGGTGTTTTTGGAGGGCTTGGAACGGATTAGACATTTTACATGTAAAATGTGTTCCAAGAAACGAAAAACTCATTATACGAAGTCCGCCTCGGAACGGATTAATTTCGTATCTCGAGGTAACACTGTACCTCGATCAAAATAGCAACCAGACTTATGACGTTATATAAGACTTATTTAAGACACTTTCTTGAGTATATATCGAAAGGAATTTACAGAGATATGTGGCTAAGTGGAAAATGTGGAATCTCTACTAGGAATACGTTACGACATTCTAGTTCATCCAATAGCCTATTGCGGGAGGTGTTATGCTAAATAGAGTGTGGTGCTGCTGTGTATGTTTCTAATCTTTTTTCCGCTTTTATTTAGACAGTTTTTTTATTTTTATTATTATCGTTTTCAGCTATTTGTCATGTATGAATTATTCAGAGATATTCTTTTAATAAAATATGTTTTATATTTTGCTCACCGTCATTGTGAATTGTATGGTGTTTGATCGGGTCTGTGCACTTCTAAATCGTTGTAATTGACATATGACAACTCCTACTATGAGTGGACGTTTGAAAAAAATAAAACTTCTACAAATGTGTGACATCATGTGCGGGTCGCGGGGCCCTCAAATCAAAGCGGGGCCCCAGGCGACCGCCTGTATCGCCTGTTGGACGGGCCGGCTCTGGTACTGTGCGATGGGTTTTTGTTGTTATTTAATGTTTTGGGAATGGTAAAATGCAAAAGACCCATTTTACTGTTAACCATGTGACAGCTCTTTTATGATTTATGCCTCTCTGTGTTTTGAATGCAAAGGTTAAGGACATGAATGATTCTCCACATGAACAAGGGTAAGCACTATTCAGATTACTGATTGCAAGGTGAATACACAACAGTAATAACAGTCGAAAATATGGAAAATAAAGAAAGGCCAAAGTGTCAAAATCTGAGCCGAGATGCAGGACCTGATATGAATTCAGAGTGCAATGTGAGGCGAGTGAAAATAAAGATCCTGAATGAATACGTAAATTAACTGAATGAACTGACTTAAGTGATGCGATGTGAGAAGATGGCTCAAAGGCTAAGAAACTGTGTCAGGAAATTTTAGATAGATCAGGAACGGGGGCGGGGGCGAGAGAAAAAGGTGTGCTTGAGAGATTATGACCCAACAACATGTGCAAAAGTGGATGTGCAAAAATATTTGTCAACAGCTTGTCAACAAAGACAAACTAGAGATATTATAGTTTTAATATTGTATATAGATTTTATGCATTTAGGAATTTTAGTTTTAATTTTTTGTTTATTTTTTAGTTTTCTACTTCATCAGAATGATACGAAGCTTGGTAAAAAAAATTTGGCACTTGCTATGTGAACATGAAAGACTAATGAAAAGGTATAAAAAAAGTTAAATTGTCCTGAAAAAAGTAATCATATTTGTATTGTTCGCGGTCCAAAATGACCGTATTGGAAGCTAATTTCACCTATTGGAAACGTTTGGAACTACAGCCAAAATTAATCTTACTGAATGCTCATTTCTTGAGGTATCAACGTCAAATTTTGAACACAACTTGTCTAGATCCATGGCTTTTATTTTCTTACAGCTTTACTGTAAAATGTTTTGGAAAAAAATATTTGTTTTGGAAAAAAACATTTATTTTGGAAAAAATAAATAATAAACTTAAGCGTCTAAAACTTTTTCAATTTCACTTACGTTTATTTTCAATCGGTTAAGTTTTATTTGTCACATTTATTCCAATAATGCACTTGCTGACAATGACAATGCTGACAATGACAACTACTAATTCTGGCACATGCTGCCATCACACGCTATCAAAAAATTGCCACTTCCCACTGACTGAAGTTGCAATTTCAAGTGCTTTGTTGTTGGAAAGAGCATTCGCAACAAAGTCAAATGTATAGAAGAAAAGTTTGCCTATGGATCCTGTCTGTCAACCATACATGTTATTGTATAGTATTACCATTATCTAGAACAGATTTTTGGTCAAATATATACTATTTTTGTGTATAAAACATATAATATTCTTCAAATTGTTATTAATGTTTGTAAATATGATTACTTTACTGACAAGACAAGGCGATGTACCTGTGGTGGAAAATATTAATAAAGAATAGCGGTCACAGCAGCTTTGTCTCTAAGTTTCCCAGTTATAAATAGGACTTGAGAGGGTGTTCATGTCCAATTTCCAACTATAAAAACTACAACTATAAAGTATCTATGATAATTCCGGGAAAGCAGCATGAGTAGCATGAATTGAATTTGTTCAGGGCTGCAATGTTCTCCATGATCAACTTAGCTCACAATGCTTTTGGGAAACACAGTCCAGCCCTTTTTCAGATGCTCTCACAAGGGTAGATTAATCATGCAATTTGCCTATAATGACCAAATACCTGAATGGTCTATAATGACACATAATCAGACACATGGTTTTCTACTGAAGAGGTCATGACATACATTTTATTGCCATTCACATGTCAATCAAATAGTAGCTCATAGCTCAAATAGTAGAGCATGGCGCTTGCAACGCCAAGGTCATGGGTTCGATTCCCAGGGAAAGCAAGAACTGATTAGAATGTCAGTGAGTTCCTCGAATGCAATGTAAGTCGCTTTGGTTAAAAGTGTCTGCTAAATGCATACATGTAAATATATATATATATGAATGTATTTATTTATTTTTTCTAAATATATATTCTTCATGTCATAAGCCCTTTTAGTGCCAGAGAGAGAGAGAAGGAATCTGTATCTCTGCAACACTTTTGACGTACTGGTCCGAAACTCTACCATTGATCATAAGAACCATATGAATTTGTTGACGATACTATATTGCTCAAAAGAAATTTGATTACATTTAAAGTATTTCTGATTGTACCTTTTTAAAATTCTTTTTAAAAATATTGTAGAAATGTTTAAGGAAGTTCTTGTCAGGAGTCAGTTCATAACCTTAGCAGACTTTCATGCCTCAACTTATTTTGTCTTTGATTCAGAGCATTAACTTGGAAAGTGTGCTGGAGAGTAGTCATGGCCTTTAGGCATTCGGCCCATTAGAGCAAAGTTGCTGGAGACTTCTGCTCCAATTTATGGGCTACTAAGTCAGAAGTCTTTGTTTACTCTGCACACAAAGCAGATTTGGTTTTCAGTCTTGATGTGATGAAGTCTGGATTTGTTCGGGACAATCACACGACATGGTTACTTGTTTGATTTCATCGTTATATTCAGATGTGTGTGTGTCTGTGTGTGTGTGTGTGTGTGTGTGTGTCGTATGTCCACTACTTAATTTCAGTTCTGATTGAGTTTCTTTGTCAGTTCTCATCAGTGAGTGCCTTGTGATGGACTGCCTTGCTGTGTCGAAACTTCCCTTGTGGATTATTAGCCTATTATACTTCATCTTCTTTGTCCAAGTCCAAGATCAGCAAAGCAATGCAGAAAACCCCACAATATTAACTCAACTCAGCATTGGAACATGTGTAAAACTCAAGTTGTCATGTTTATTTATATAGTGCTTTATATAATACATATTGTTTCAAAGCAGCTTGACAGAAAATAGAAAGAAAAAAAAGTATTACAAATTTCAACTTCAATTTCAGCTGTAAACCCAGCAAACAGGGAATGTTTTCAGATGTTTTGCTAACATTCTGGCAAGGTTCTCTCAAGGTTATGAACAAATGTTCTTCCACTAACATTAACAGAATGAGCATTCAATGTTAATAACGGTCTCAAAACTTTAGCAAAAAAAGCTTAAGCATTCGACTAACGTTTTTTAAATGTTCTGCTTGTTTCAGAATGTTCAGAGAGCATTCAAATGTAACATTCCCATAATGTTTGCAAAATGATAAAAAAATAATTAATTTTCAAATATATCTTTCAAATAAGCAAGAAAAACATTTTAAAAGATTAAAAAAGTGGATGTTTTGAACATTCATTGTTTTGAAAATTACGAAAAAAATGTTTTCATAGCATAATGAGAATCTAAGAAAAATATTCTTTGTTCTGGGAAGCAGCTCTCCAGCAGACAATTATTCAGCTCAGCTTCAGTAACACTGTCAATGTTGCAGTGAATTTTAAAACAAATTCAGTTCAGCTATAAAGCAGCACTACAGAAGGAAATGGTGTCATTATTTGACTCAAGTCAGACCAGACTAGACTCTATATTTTTACATATTCCTGGCTGGATTGTCCTTCCTTCAAATGTGGGAGTTCATTCACCACAGAACTTGCTATCGGGATCAGGGTGCCATCGATGCTGCCAATCAGAATGCTGTCAGTGTTATGGAAGTGTTGTTATGGATTTCTTGTGGCATTTGGGGAAAGCTTAAGATTCATAAGTCATGACAGCAAAGGTGACACTGCTGTCCCAGCCTTCCTGAGCTGCAGACCTTTACCAAACACCTCATTTGTAGATAGTTCAGTTTTGTAGCTTTGCCTTGGCTCAAGCAGTAGGCCTAAAACATGGCAAAAATAACACAAAGGTTGTGGGTTCGATCCCCTGCAAGTATGAACGAAGTATGAAGTTATCACTGCATGTTGTCACAGTCTTGTCTTGCGTTTTCCTTTCCAGGTCCCTTTATGTATCTTCCAGGTCCTGCATGCTCCCGTTTGTGTTTAATATCTTACCTAAAGTCTTGTCAGCTGTTTACCATCTGCCCCATGTGTATTTATACCCTCCTGTGTTCCCTTGTCTTTATCGGATGTTAACATTATGTGGATGCCTCCCCGTGTTCCCCGTTCTCGAGTATCTCCAGGTTTTGCGCAAAGAGTGTGCCGTTTTGTTTGTTTATCAGTCTTTTTTTTAATAAAGAGTGTTTAAGTTCCTGTGCTTCCTCGTCCTGTCTCCGCATAGCACACGTCCTTGAACGTAACACTTGGACCTTCGAAGAGGTTTCAAAATCTGTAGCATTTCAAGGATTTTTGTCTTTGACAAAATCCCAATTAAGTCTTCTTTGAATAGAGCAGGGACCTTTGGTTAGCTGACAAATGCAGACTAAAATTTCAATATAAAATGTTAATGATTAAAATAATTCACCCCACAAGCCACCACGCATCCACAAAGCGGTCATTTTTGTACACTACCCAACTTTTGGGTCTCCTTCTGTGCTCAAGCTGTGTAAAGCTGCCATTGCTGAGCACTTTGAACACACAGATAGTGCTTTTATAGGCAAGTCATTAGTAAACTTGCTACTGATGCAAGTGAGTGATGAATGGAAACACTTTGTTGTCTAATAATCAGGAATCGAAATGATGTAGCTATACATGAGTGATTCATCAATTTCTTCTGGCACTAATAAAGCACAGTTTAACTAGATTGTTTTTCATATTGTAATTGGACTCTTAATAGGTTTTTAATTGCAATATAGCCTTTCCTCATGTGGTGTCAATTTTTTTTCAAAGTTTAATGTTTTGCCTTGGCACTAAAGAATGGCCAGAGCTTTCTCTTCATCTGCAGTCAGAGGAGGAACAGTATTGGCACCACCAGCTGTCTTATTTGCCTCTCTTTTACAAGCTGTAGCCTTCTGTTTTGTGACACTAGCAAAGTCCCTTCACCTCCTCAGTGCTTTATATGTATCCATGGCCAGCTGTTGTTTATGATTTTGACCTCCTTCAAAAATAATTTAATGTCAGTCTTTGAAAATTGTGGTTTCTACCATATTTTTTGCGTTAGGTCACGCTATTTCAGCTATATATAAGGTCCATTCAGTCTCATCAGCAGCTTACTAGATTGCACACATACATCTGTAAGATGTCTGCAAAGAGCGCTTCATCTGGAAAGCCTCTGCTGTGCACAAACACCTGCAAAACGTCTTTAAGATGTCCGGTTTACACACATTCTCAATCTTAAAAGACATTTTCTAAATGTCTATTTAATATCTGACAGTAAACATCCTAGAGACAAATTGCAGATGAGCAAACTCAAAAAATATGTCTTCCAGATGTAAACACACATCAAATAGATATCTCAGAGATGTGCGTGTGATATCAGGGTTAACACATTGCTCAGAGGGTAATCAAACAGCGAATTCAGCAGGCAAACCCAAATCGTTGCAATAGGAATTGCGCTATCAAGTTAGCATTGCTTCTCGCGCCGCTACATTATTTACATGGACTCTTTGCCCATAATCTCACTGAAGTTATACTAACATGACTGCTTTAAGAACAAGTTTAGATGAAGTCTGCATTCCCTGCTCGAAGGAGAAGGAGATTGAGAAGGAGATCAAACATCCACGTCACAATTGGCTGTATTTCACCCTCCTTTCATCTCACAACATTTTCATAAAGCTAAGCTTTCATTTTATGATGATTTATGATAAAAACTATCAAGTTATTAACAACTTCTTGCTTAAGACTCTTTAGTATCAACAACATAAGTGTTCAGAGTGTTGGGCTTATCTGTTTGTTTTCCGTAACACGCTTGTTGCAAGGCTTGCGATCATATTGACAATGTACATAAGTTCTGTTGTCAACATGCTTGTTGCTGCAAACGTGCCATGCATAAACCCGTCAAGTTATATCACTTTTGTTGTAGCGCTTTTACAGTGCAAATTGTCTCAGAGCAGTTTGCAGGGACAAACGGGAAAATTGTGATTCAGTGATTCAAACAGAATTCAATTCTCCTGAAAGCAGCTCTAAAAAAAGATTCATTTAGTTGGAATCAGTTCAGTGCTGATTCCATCCATATGGTGGTTATGGCTTCTGTAGGGGGCAACATGCTTGCTGCTCAAGGCTTTCCAGTTATTGTTGGCAATTCAGCATTATCAGCAGCTTATCGCGTTTTTTCAGGAGCTAATTACTCTCCTCCAGCTCCTCCTCTTGTCCAGTCAGGACTTGGCCTTCTGATATTCCTCTTAGAATCAGACTCATTATCTTGAATTATGTTGTCACATTAAATTGTCATTAAGAACATTAATGAGATTGCAATACCTTATGTTGGTTCTGTTCCCCTGAGGGGGGTTATTGCTGCTTTCCCTGCTCTTATCCATCCTAGGCCGTATGGATGTGCAGGGAGTTCTTGCCCAGAACAGATCCATACCAAACTGTATGCTAATTGCTAATCATCTTTAAAGACAGAGGTCCTAACAATTTTTGATATTTTTTTATGTGCACACGTCTGTTTTGATCTGTAATCCACATGTAACTCCATAATCCGGAAAGAGAAGTGGTTATTGGTTAGGGCAACAACCACAGAGTGTTTCTTTGTGAATCTTTTATTATGCAAACAGTTTATTATGCAAAATTGAAAAAAAAAAAAAAGAAGAAACAAACAATTAATAGTAAATCATCAAATCAAACCACTACAAATTTTCCCCACAACCTTAACAGAGTAAACCATATTACAGTAATCCCTCGCTGCTTTGCGGTTCAAGTTTCGCGGCCTCAGTGCAACTTAGATTTTTCACAAATATTCATCAAGAAATAAAAATTCAAAAATAATGCCATATCGGCAGCCGTATTGTGGAAAGCAGCGCTGTTTCATCATCATGTGAGAGAAACGGTTTCTCAGGATGCCAGACAAAAAGAGAAACTCTCTCAGAGGCTTTGTACACACACACGGGCACTCAGATAAGACACGTGATTGGTTCCCGGCGCGAGATCGACCAATGAGAGCACGAGTGGAGTGGGAGCCTCTTCCCCTCTCTCAGAAGCAAATGTTGATGATCCAGCGCCGGTATCTGACGATGAGGCGCTTCCAGAACTGATTTAAAGGCCTCATTATACCAGTGCAGTAACACCATCATCATCATCATTGATTCATCATCATCATTCCTCGAACCGCACCGATCTCTCATCGTCGTCATTCCTGGAGTCTCAAGATACTACTGTCATTAATGAGTGTAGAACACCATAATACGTATCGTATGAGAGAGAGAGAGAGAATAAATGAACAATATTAAGGTTTTATAATTAAATAGATTTAATTAAAATATCTATAAAGTATAAATATACATATTTAAACATTCTGGCTCTTACACACACATATATGTGGATCCTACTTCGCAGATTTTTACCTATCGCGGGGGGTTCCGGCCCACATTAGCCGCGATGAACGAGGGATCACTGTATAAGAAAAATGGAAACCAAGTCATGTGTTGGTCCAAAACAAAACAATTTCACAATTTAAATCACTTTGCCTGTTTAGCGCTCAAGATCCAATTCAACATTAAAGTAATCTCTTCAAATGCCCATTAAGCCACCATTGCTTTCAATGAAGTAAACAGCAATCATGCATCATCTGTAAAAAAAGAAAAGGAAAAAAAGACACAAAAGAAAATACAACTCATGATTGCCCTATAAAATATTTATAAGAATTAAAAACATAAAACCAAAACCATTAAACAAAACATTCCAATATAAAAAGCTTAAAACCAAAACCTCCCCATTCATTAACTCTATTAATATCAGTATTCTCAAACATATCTGGTTAATTCTCTGAGGCACCAATCAACACAATTCTCACAAGGCCACGAAAACAGAAAGAAAATATGAATGTTAAAGCTAGACACACTCACGAAAGTCATCATAAATCAAAACCCTTACCTTCACAATTCTGTTCTCTGCTGCTCATTAATAAATTGGCCTTTTCATCAATCACACTAATTTGAGAACCGAAAAACAACCTCTCCTGCTTGGCACATGGTACCACAAAGAGAAAGCCCAAAAATGTCCCTTCTTTTCATAGTGTCTTCACTCTTGGGACTTGTTCACCATCTAATTTGTAGTCCTGCAACTCCTACCCCATTACACATAAATGTAGAAACATTTTTAAAAAGAATACAATTAGGACAGTAGGTGTTCATAAGATGTGAGGGTGCCCAAAATATCAAATGCGCCAAGCATGTAACCCATACTCAAAATTTGTCCTCTGCATTCAATGGTAATTGAAGTGTTTCTCTGCTTCTAAGAATTTTGCAATATAGCGTGATGCCTCTTTGGGCGACTGCTGCTGTCATATGATCCGTTAAAATGGTGTCTGATGGATAAATAACGTGGTCTGCATTATTTGGTGTGTACATCCAGGGCCAGAGTGGGGGCTATTTTAAAGCCTGGGATTTTACTGCTAAAGACCCCCCACCCCAGCCCATTTTAATTATTTTGTTTTATTCTATAGTCAGATAAATGTCAAATGACACAAGCATTTCAAGTAAACATTCTACAATCAAATATTTTATCAGGCACAGCTGAACAATACTGCACAGAAAAGTCAAATAAATTAAAACGAATATTGGACAGCAGTATATGGATTAGTCTATGCTCATCTATGTTATTTTACCTAACTGTATAAAAACCTTGATTTTGTCCTGATGGCTTTTTTTTTTTGGAAGGGATTGGGATTGCCTCACAAAAATATTCATTGAAATATCATTCAAAATGTTTCACATTATTTTGACATAAAATATAAAAATAACAAATATACATTTTTATTTTACAACTATAATCTGTTCTGTATGGTAGATGTGTCAGCGAGAAAGAGCATGCGTGGTCTCTGTCAAAGACATGAGAAAACTGTCATTTTTAATGCATAGCTTTTCCAATATCAGTCTTGACTCACACAATAGTAGTAGGCTATAGAGAGAAGGAGGGAAGAAGTCATATGGCTCATCTTACTGTGTGAACAACATTTAGGCTAAATGTTGCATAAAATAATATTTATAACCAATATGAATACACACATGCAATGGGACTTCAGATGTATGAGTACAGCTTTGATTCCGTCATCACTAAAAACCAACTAGGATTTGCCGCTTTCAGTGTGTCCCTCATTTAAAATTAACTAAAGACCTGTGCTTTCCACGTCCTGTGTGAAATGACTGTTGAAGAAGCCCTATCGGCCCAATTTATGATAGGCCAATTTTCCCGATGGCCACTCCAGGGCTGTGTAAAACCTGCTCCTGTTCCTATGGCCCTCATAAAGGTAGGTTAGTTTTTGTTATAAATTCTTTTGTGTTTTAGGTGTTTAAACCCCTCTGTGAGCATGCCTGTTCTTGTTCTTCTGGCTTTGCATGGCTTACGCCATCATGGTCTACAGCATGGCTTGCATTTTAATTTGTGTGTGTATGTGTGTGTGTGTGTGTGTGTGTGTGTGTGTGTGTGTGTGTGTGTGTGTGTGTGTGTGTGTGTGTGTGTGTGTGTGTGTGTGTGTGTGTGTGTGTGTGTGTGTGTGTGTGTGTGTGTGTGTGTGTGTGTGTGTGTGTGTGTGTGTGTGTGTGTGTGTGTGTGTGTGTGTGTGTGTGTGTGTGTGTGTGTGTGTGTGTGTGTGTGTGTGTGTGTGTGTGTGTGTGTGTGCGTGTGTGTGCGTGTGTGTGTCAAGTTAAGTCAAGTCATCTTTATTTATATACCACTTTTTACAATAGAGATTGTTTCAAAGCATCTTTACAGAGACAACAGGAAAACAATACGAACAAAGTTTGTTTTGGCTGAACAGTAGCTCTAAAAGAGCAGACAAATCAATAAAATTTAACAAAATTGAATATATGTCCCCAACTAAGCAAGCCAGAGCCGACAGTAGCAAGGAACCAAAACTCCAGCAGGTGATGGGAATGAATGAAGAACATAATGGAGAAAAAAAACCTTGGGAGAAACCAGGCTCAGTCGGACCAGTTCTCCTCTGGCCAACAGCCAAACAGTGCATGATTATTATATTCAAGTCAAATATTAAAAGTCAATTCAAATCAAATATTAAATCCAGTTTGGTCCGGTTAGAGATGGGTTCATGTCACAGAGGAGGGTCTAGTAGTCTAGTGTCCAGGTGCAGGTCCTTCCTCTGATCTGGATACGGCCTGGATCTGGCTGACCACGGTAACCTCGGAATAAACAGAGACCAATATCAGCGTAGATGCCATTCTTCTTCTGATGTAACGAGTATGTAACGATTGTGTGTATGTGAATTCAATAACTCTGTTTTGCTTTAATGTTCTTGTTTTGTTGCAACAGGTTGGCTTGTTTTAATTGTGATTTGGTTTTGTTGTAGAGGAATAATCTTGCTTTCCTTGTATTGGTTGTTTGCTCTACTCTGGATGCTGTGGGCCATTTCTTAAATTTGTCTAGCTGTTTCCATGTGGCACTAGCTCTTTTTCACCATGGTGGTGTGGGTTTGCAGTGAATTTATTTGGAATGTGTGAGTGTGGTTTGTTGCACATGTGGGTATTTAGTATCATGTCTAAGTCATGAACTTCAATCCTTTCCTACTGAACCCAAAACCATTGGATTACCAGTCTGGCTCTCTAACCACTAGACCGTCACTGTCCCAAATGATGGATGTGCTGATTTGTGACGCAGTTACAATGCTTTTGGAAAAAAAAACTCGTTTTAATGTATTAGCTAAAAATGGAAGTGAGAGATGGCAGACAGAGGACATGACTGAAGCAGGGTTCTCATAAAAGATTTTGGATGTCTTGCAACCACTCAGGCTTGACCTGAGATGTGCTGTGGATTTAGTTTTGACGGTGCATCAGTTGTGTGGCCACAGAAGGAGAACTTCATCCAATCCTAGAAACCTTTCTGGAAGCATATGCTTATTGCCTTTCACATTGACTGAATGTGCAGTGAGTATGACTTGCTGTTATGTCGGTTTTTGATTTTAAAAAGTGATTTGGTCATTTTAATAACTTTAGCTTTATTGTGGGTTCTCACAGGCATTACAGCTTTCTGGAAATCCAGAGATCAGAAACTATCGCTTGAAAATGGTCTGCAATTTACAATGCAGCTTTCAGTAAGAGTAAAATATTGATATTGATATATTGTTTGAGGTGATATAAGAAATGTTAGCAGAGTTTGTTGATAGCTCCAGTCAGACTAAACTTGAGGCTAAGTCTCTTTTTCTACTAAAAAATCCCTCAACGTCTTCATCATGAGCAGTATTCATTTGATCGAGGCCCTCACAGAGAGTTTTAGTGCATTCAGTGATGATTCAAAGAAAGACTTTGATCAAACTGACAAAAGATCTTATGATGAAACTGGGGATGTCACTGTAAAAGAAAGTTACTCTCTTGGCCTACTAAGTTTCTGGCTGCACCACTGATGAGTTGTGTGTCAAAGATTAGTAATTCAGGTTATTCAGATCCCCAAGTACAAGCTAAGTACAAGCAATGGTGTTTAAGGAAGCAAAACATGTATGGAAAAGATACTTCACTTGCATCTTCGATTTAAAAAAAAAAAAATTCACAACACTTTGTGGCATAATCTGATTTGGAAATCGTTTTCATACGTGTGTTTGCCAGAGCCAGGCCACCAGGGCTGCTGAATTTGCTGACCAACTTTCTAAAACATTTTGTTTTGTTATGACAATGATACTTAGTTATAAATTCCATTACAACCAGATGACTTCTCTAAATGTATCCAAGTTCACCAAGTGTGTAAAATAAATAAAATGGATCTCAAATAATTTGTTTTCTATTAAATTAGGATAAGACTGAGATATTACTTAATGGACCAAAAACTGTACACAGAATCTAATGTGCATCTAGAAGTATGTACTGTTACTGCACTCTACAGTGTCGGGTGTTAAATTTGAAAGCAACTTGTCTTTCAAAACTCATATTTCAAATTGTACAAAATCTGCCTACTTTCACCTCAGAAACTTTGCTAAGCTATGGAAAATACTATCTGTTTCTGACACTTCTGAAAAGGTCATTGCTGCATTCATGACCTCTTGACTGGAAAAGCATTACTAGGTGGTTGCCCTGCATTCTCAATAAACAAACATTGTATCTCTACATCCGGGCCAAAGGTTCATACCCAGATCCGTTTATTAGATCCAGTGAAACTGGTAATTTCGTAGGCCGATTCGCTAATATGGAAAAATGAGGTATAGTGCTGTAACAAAAGTGGATGACGGCTCAATGATGTCACCACGCCTGATCGATACCCAGTTCCTCACATTCAGGTTTTCTTTTCTGTTTTTTACCTTCTTGGTCACCGAATCACAAACGAGGACAACGGCATTACAAAGTTCCCTGTTACCCACAGTAAATTGTGTATAGCAACCCCTTGCATTTTTCAGTCAGCAGCTTCACCCAAACGAGACAAAGTACACCGCATTTGACAGAAAGTTGCTCGCTGTAACAAGGTTAGTTGTTGTGGGAAGAAGGAGGTAAACGTTCAGTATAAAACATAAACACAAAACAAAAGTGGCAGCCCCTCACAGACGTAAAATACACAACACAAAAAAATGTAAAATAGTCTTGGCATCTTCTTCTCTCGTTCCTAAACATCGTCGCTCCTCCATTTATGTTCCCCTAGCTCCTCCGTGAGATACAAGGCTGCTCTCAGGTGACACTCATTATCAATAATTCTACCGGCCTTGAGTCGTTCTCTCGTGGCTCACGGCCCTGTCTTGCTTGCCACATACCCTCTTAATTTCTCACAGGCCAGAGGGTACCCAGGAGACTGCTCTCTACTTCTCATGGTGGCCGGCAATTGCTCCTCAGCTACGGTGGTTCAGCAGCAAGCTCCCCATTCTCTCAATCTGCCTGCTTCTCTCCATCATGTTGGACGGCAGCAACTTCTCTCTCCCCGTACATTCAGCAGCCATCACACCTCAACCCAGGAGCAGGGCTTTCTGGACACTGATCTCCATTCCACCTGTTCTTTCATTGCTCCAGCACCACCACCTCAGCCAGCCACTGGCGGTCTTCGCTCATTCTTTCCACACTTGCAGTGTACCAGTCAGTAAAACACTTTTGTTTCCTTTTAGAGGGACGTGTTTTCACTGTGTTTGTAGATAATAAACACTTGGTTCATGCTGTGTCTAAAGTTTCTGAGCACTAGTCATCATGACAACAACGCCACCGGGCCTTTATATCTAAGTTCACAACAGATTTCTAGAACATTATGGGAAAAAGCAATGTAGTAGCAAATCATCTTTCCAGGGCCACTGTGCAAACAGTAATCTTGGGTATGGACTTTATACATTTAGCAGCTGACCAGCACTCCAATCCCAAGGTGCAGGCTTACAGAACAGCTATCATAAGTTTGAAAATAACTAACGTCTGCTTTGCAGAGGCAGGAATTACGTTGATATGTGATGTCTCCAGAGGCTACCCTCAGGTACCCTGGTACCTGTGTTGTGGAGTGGACCTTTGTTCGACAAAGGTTTGTCACACCCTGGGCACAAAGCACTCACCTTTACTTTCCTTACTACTATAAGCAGTACCACTAGCCGCAACGATATCAACTCAATCTATTCTTTTCAATATTTGACCTATTCGAATGTGGGGTAATTGCATGAATGAGGATCTTTGAGGATGCCTCCTGTTGAAGATACATTTGCAGATTGTTTTCACCTAAAAACTCTGGGGGACCTGAAGCTCTTCAATGACTCCATTTTAGTAGGACAGCAGTATCAAATCCTGCAGCGAGCACTTTGCAGGCTTCCTTTGGCTGTTTTTCAGGGTTGAAATATAGAGTGGAACCCCACCGCCCCCACCATCATGAGCTTTAGATGCTCTGCTCCAAGTTACTAGCTGACTAGCTTACTGATTCACATGGAACTGAACAAGGAGAGGTAATTATAGCATTCCTTCTTGTTATTGGGTACCTTTTTGGGTGCTAGAAGTGCTTAGATCCAGGCAGGGTGTGAGCGCTTTACCCAATTGCTCTGGGTAATGGAGCTGAAGCTCCCCTGCGGTTCCCCAAGGGTTTGAGTTTTTAGGAATAGGATAGTAGGTATTTGTTCATGCATTTTGCTCCACCTCAAAATAGTGTTGTTCCAGTCTCTCCCTGGGTCAGTATTCCCCATGGTTGCAAATTAGTACAAAAAAGGGAAATAGGAATAATTATAACTTTATGCATTTGGCTGATGCTTTTATCCAAAGCGATTCACATTGCATTCAAGAAACACATTGACATTGTAATCAGTTCATGCTTTCGCTGGGATCGAACACATGACCTTGATGTTGTTAACACTAATGCTCTGCTGGTTGAGCTTTAGGAAAGCTATCTAAAGCTATCTTTTCAACAGACCAGAATCATCTTGCCAGAATGTAAAGAAGCTTTATTTAACCAAATCACGAACGCATAATTAATCTAAACAAATGAAAACAAAGAATCACAATAAATGGGTACAGCGATCCCTTGTTTATTGCGGACCGGAACTCCTCGCAATAGGTGAAAATCCGCGAAGTAGGATCAGCCAATCAGCTCACGGGATACATCCACTCATGGTCTCATTCGTCCATCTCGCGCCGGGAACCAATCACGTGCCTTGTTAGAGTGCCCGTGGGTGTGTACAAAGCCTCTGAGAGAGATTCTCTCTTTGTCTGGCATCCTAGAAAACCGTTTCTCTCGCGTATCACGATAAAACAACGCTGCTTTCTGCAATACGGTTGCTGATATGGCGATATTTTTGATGCACTGAGGCCGTGAAACTTGGACCGTGAAGTGGCGAGGGATTACTATAAAATGGAAAGTGAAAGTGAATGAAAAATCGGAACAGAGCAGGGGAATGAAGCTCTGAAACCAGTCATTTCTGAAACATCTGAAAAGCTCTTACTACATCTGAAAAGCTTTTTACTACAAAGCTCCTTTGCAAACAAAGGGCTTCACAACTTTAACTAACTACAAAGCAATTTAGTATATCGTACAGTACTTGCATTTGCCTTAGCTGTCTTGGGCCACATATGGCTAATGCCTGGCTCAAAAGGAATGGAGGAAGGTTGCAAATTTCAGGACTTTCCTTTTTTAATCAAATAAGTTTTATCGGAAGAGATGAAACAAAACTTTAGAGATGAATATCCATTCTTACATATTAAGTCTCTTTTACCTAAACAAATACAAAGAAAACCAAATTTCGATGGTGGGAGAAAAAAAAAACTCACTCAACCTTTCCTTCTAATGGAGCATAGAAACTTGGATAATGGCAGAGGGAATGTTACCACTTTGCAGCCTCTATGAGACTTAGGATGATTGACATGCCTGACCTCTGCAAGGCAATTTATGCTATGCACATTATAGTTGTGAATAGGCACAGATAATGAGGCAGGTTATCCCTCAGCATGGTGGAGCGGGTATTAGTTCCCCATAGCATCAATCCAAGAAGCAGAGTTGAGCTCAACTTCGAAAGAGAATATCTCAGGTTATGACCGTACATGTTACGGGAGCAGGTGCAGGGTTGGTGTTCTGTTATGCAAGCGGGGTTGGTGTGCGATGCGGAGACAGGCAAGGTAACAGGCAAGGCAGGAACTCGAACTTAAATTCATTTAATATAAAACAAAACACTTTAAATATAAACAAAACAAACTGGACAGCATAAACTTGAACTAGACTAAACTCAGGACCAGAATCACGGCAAGGAACAAGAAACATCCACATACCAATTCACTAACCATACAACAACCGACAAACACCAGGGAAGTGCACAAGTGATATATACACAAGGGGAAACAGCAACACCTGGGAGACTAACGAGGAAGTGATTACAAGACAGGTGTAGGGAGTGAAACAATAACCCGAGAGACAGAAGTGAAACAAAGACAAGACTGACAGGAAGTGACAGAGAAGACCCAGACAGGAACACGTGTAACATAGCGCCCCCCTTCCGGTAGGCGCGACCTCGCGCCGTCAAGGCAACAACTGCGGAGGGTGGGCGGGGGACCAGGAGGGGGACAGAACAAGACTTGACAGACAAGAAACCAGAGGGAACCCAAAGGAGACAGAACTAGAACCAAGGAAAACCTGTGTGAAAAAGATAAACAAAAAATAAACAGACCTCAAGACAAAGGAAAATAACTCAAAACAGTCCTCAATGGAAAAATAAGTCAAAATACAGTCCTGACACATGGGGAAAGAATAAAAATAAAATACAGAGTCCAGGGGGAGGAAAAGGTGGGATAAGCCAAGCTGGCTCGGGCAGGGCAGGGTTACCGGCAGGTGACCAGGGTGGAGCCGGGGAAAGGAGCCCGGTGGGCTCAGGCAAGACTGGCGGGTCAGGCGGCGCCGGGGGAGTGAGCCAGGCGGGCTCGGGCAAGGCTGGAGGGTCAGGCGGCGCCGGGGGAGTGAGCCAGGCGGGCTCGGGCAAGGCCGGCGGGTCAGGCGGCGCCGGCGGGGTGAGCCAGGCAGGCTCGGGCAAGGCCGGCGGGTCAGGCGGCGCCGGCGGGGTGAGCCAGGCAGGCTCGGGCAAGGCCGGCGGGTCAGGCGGCGCCGGGGAAGTGAGAGTCACTGGAGGCGCCGGCAGGGCGAGAGTCACTGGGGGCGCCGGCAGGGCGAGAGTCACTGGGGGCGCCGGCAGGGCGAGAGTCACTGGGGGCGCCGGCAGGGCGAGAGTCACTGGGGGCGCCGGCAGGGCGAGAGTCACTGGGGGCGCTGGCAGGGCGAGAGTCACTGGGGGCGCCGGCAGGGCGAGAGTCACTGGGGGCGCCGGCAGGGCGAGAGTCACGGGTGGCGCCGGCAGGGCGAGGCGCACGGGTGGCGCCGGCAGGGCGAGAGTCTCTTGGACGGCGGCTTCCGGGCCAGTAACGGGCTCTGGGACGTCGGCGAAGGCCGGCGGCGGCTCTGGGATGTCCCAGAAGTCCAGCGGCGCGTCGGGCCACAGTTCAGGCGGCTCTGGGATGTCCCAGAAGCCCAGCGGCGGGTCGGGCCACAGTTCAGGCAGCTCTGGCGGTTCGGGCCACAGTTCAGGCAGCTCTGGCGGTTCGGGCCACAGTTCTGGCAGCTCTGGCGGTTCGGGCCACAGTTCAGGCAGCTCTGGCGGTTCGGGCCACAGTTCAGGCAGCTCTGGCGGTTCGGGCCACAGTTCAGGCAGCTCTGGCGGTTCGGGCCACAGTTCAGGCAGCTCTGGCGGTTCGGGCCACAGTTCAGGCAGCTCTGGCGGTTCGGGCCACAGTTCAGGCAGCTCTGGTGGTTCGGGCCACAGTTCAGGCAGCTCTGGCGGTTCGGGCCACAGTTCAGGCAGCTCTGGCGGTTCGGGCCACAGTTCAGGCAGCTCTGATTCTGGCTGGCGGAGCTCTGGATCTGGTTCTGGCTGGCGGATCTGTGGATCAGGCTCTGGCTGGCGGATCTCTGGATCAGGCTCTGGCTGGCGGATCTCTGGATCAGGCTCTGGCTGGCGGATCTCTGGATCAGGCTCTGGCTGGCGGATCTCTGGATCAGGCTCTGGCTGGCGGATCTCTGGATCAGGCTCTGGCTGGCGGATCTCTGGATCAGGCTCTGGCTGGCGGATCTCTGGATCAGGCTCTGGCTGGCGGATCTCTGGATCAGGCTCTGGCTGGCGGATCTCTGGATCAGGCTCTGGCTGGCGGATCTCTGGATCAGGCTCTGGCTGGCGGATCTCTGGATCAGGCTCTGGCTGGCGGATCTCTGGATCAGGCTCTGGCTGGCGGATCTCTGGATCAGGCTCTGGCTGTTTCAGACGGGTCGTCGACTGAAATGCTGGTGGTGTTGACTGACTGGTTCGGGACACGGCACTCACCTGACACACATACAGGGCTTCTTGCCAGCTTAGTCCCGTAGTGTCAGGGAGGTCTCCGAGCTGGAAGTGGTTTGCCCCAAACCAGAGCAGCACTTTCAATTCTTCCTCGCTCAGAGACGAGAAGGTCGCGAACCTGCTGAACCTCCAGGAGAATTCCAGAAAGGAAGAGTTCTCCCGGGCAATCTGGAGTATCTTCTCTAGGGGTTCCATTGTCCGCCTTCGTCTTTCTTAGGTGACGAACCTGGTCGGTTGTTCTGTTACGGGAGCAGGTGCAGGGTTGGTGTTCTGTTATGCAAGCGGGGTTGGTGTGCGATGTGGAGACAGGCAAGGTAACAGGCAAGGCAGGAACTCGAACTTAAATTCATTTAATATAAACAAAACAAAACACTTTAAATATAAACAAAACAAACTGGACAGCATAAACTTGAACTAGACTAAACTCAGGACCAGAATCACGGCAAGGAACAAGAAACATCCACATACCAATTCACTAACCATACAACAACCGACAAACACCAGGGAAGTGCACAAGTGATATATACACAAGGGGAAACAGCAACACCTGGGAGACTAACGAGGAAGTGATTACAAGACAGGTGTAGGGAGTGAAACAATAACCCGAGAGACAGAAGTGAAACAAAGACAAGACTGACAGGAAGTGACAGAGAAGACCCAGACAGGAACACGTGTAACAGTACAAGTGCCACGTTCCCCTTCTCATGGAACCATGTTTACTAGTGTTGGTTACGTAATCAAATTACCAGTTACAAGTAAAGTAACGCATTACTTTTAAATTTAAAACAAAATATCTGAGTTTAAAACAAGTTACTTTGTTTTCCCTTTTCTTGGCTGCACTCCTGTCACAGTCAGGAGTCGTGTATTAACATGATGGTTACTGTAGTTCTAGATTAAATGTGAGCATTTACTAATATGATTAGCACAAAACATATGAAGTATTTCAAAAAATTTTACCAATGCAATTTTGGAGCCTCTAGCTCAATCTCAAATTGGTGCAAAACTGGTAGTTTTTGAACCCTAAGGGAAAACAAAAGAGCAAAAAATGTAAAATATTGTTTCCTCTGATTCTTTGGCATACATCCATAAAACATGAGACCTGTTAAAAGTGTGGTACAGAAAAGTAGAGTTCTAAAAAAAAAAAAAAAAAAAAAAAAAAAAACAGCATCATGTTTGTGGATTAACCTTTTTGTTCTTCTTTTTTTTTGCATTAAACATTTTTAAGTGTGACTTAAGAGTTCAATAACTTGTTAGGTCCATTGAGTTTTACTACTAAGTTCTTACAGTAAGTTCAATGAGTGCCTGATTCTTTTTAGAGGGTATTAAATATGAAATGGACTTTAGACTCCCCCGGAATGCACAAACTGAACGCAGTGTAATTTGTTGAGGATAGAAGCTTTTGCCAAGTACATGAATGTATTTATTTCACTGGCTGCTGCTGCTGCTGCTCATGTCACAGATGAGGATAATTGCTTGTAAAGGGTTTGGGACTGCATGCGGGTGTTCTTGTAGTGACTTCATTGTTGTCATCCTGTAATTTTCCTGCAGCTCCAGAGTGATTAATCACATGGCTTTTACAGCTCAGGTTATTGGCTCAAAAAGTCATGAGAAAAGATGCTATTGTGAATGTGCATACATAGCTTTCCCCATGAAATGACCTCCTCTCTTGCTTCACTTCCTCCACCCATTTACCTCTTCTCAGTCCTACAGCTCTTCTTTCTTTTTCTCTAGAGACCTCATTTTCATTGTTCTGGGTTTTCAGGGGTGATGCCTTTGTGCATAGTGAAGTCAGTGTTGTGAAAAATGTAGTATGTTTTGACTGTAACCATAGTTGGTGTGAATGGTTTTGATGGTTGGAGGACCCTCATGGCAATCCCTTATGGATGGTATGGTCCTCTCTTGTCCTTCACTAGTGTTGTTTCTTTTATGCCTCCACTCCTTCGTGAGATACGAGGCCTCGCACGGTTCTCATGCCCCTCGGCCCTTCCCTGCTCGCCACAATTACATACTAAGGAATGTTGAAAATGTAAAAAAGCAATCGGTCCTCTTTTGTGTTTAATGTGTTTTTTTATGACTAGTTTCATTGGGCTTGTACATCTTTAAGAATATAATGCGGGACAAGTATTTAAAAAAATGCAAAAATAACACTTACGTCTCTCTCAATGTTTTACAAATGTAAGGTCACTTTTTCAAAACTCTTCACACAGTCCTTCTAATTAACATTAATGCTCGGCACAGGATTTAATTTCACACATCTAAAATGCACTAACATTCCCAAAACACTTAATATATTTTTCAAATCAACTTATTCTTCTAAAACATAAGCTTGTCACCTAACAAGAAACCTTTCTTTTGTAAAGGTTACAAAAGGTTACTTTACTCTCCAGGCCACTAGATGGCACAAGCAGCCATAGACTTCATTGTGTTGCTCATAAGTTTTATTTAATTTTCCCCATACATAAGTTAGCCTCTTTCATTCAGTTGTGGTCAGTCGTGTGTCTTTATCTTGCATTGCATGGACTATCGAGTTCAGAAAAGAATGCTCTCTGGTGCTTTTCTGGTGCCAGATTGAATACAGATTTATCCACAAGGATAAATGTTCACCTAATCCAGTTCGCCTAGTCTTCATTGCACTCTAAATTACAACGTTTTATAATATTTAACATTATGCATAGCTGTGTATGACATCTTATCTAGACATCTCGCTACCAGAATGATTTTATTTGTTTGTTTTACACACATTCAGTCTTTCCTCTCAAAGGTTACAGTGTATAACAGATTCTTTTTTATTGAATGTTTTTCTAGGACTCTGGTAATTGTTGTTGTGCTAACTGTATCAGTCACTTCAACCTGTCCTTGATATATATTTCCAAATAAAACCATTTAGAAACCGTCCCCTTTTACTAAAACGTATTAATGAGACTGACGATCAAGGCGGGGTCGAAGGAGTCGGTGGCGTGATTGATAATGAGCGTCACCAGTGATGCACCAATCTCGTATCTCACGAAGGAACGGAGGCATAAAAGGAGGAGCCATGACAGTGAAGGACGAGAGAGCAGCAGGCCTGGGATTTATGTTGTGGTTTGTGTTCGTGTGCGCAGCAGTCGTCCGTGAGGGTACTTTTATTTTGTGTTTATGTTTTATTTCATATCAAAAGTTTGTTTAATGCTGACCAGTTCCCGCCTCCTTCCTCCCTGAACAAAGAACTGTTACAGAGACCAATGCTCCCTTTTAATTTGATAAACAGTCTATGTTACAATAAACCAGAACCTATTTCATTTTTCCAACAACAAAACTCATGAATGGAATATACTTGGAATATACTTTTCATTGTGTGTCTGTGTGTGCCACACTAAGCATGGACAACAGAAAGAGAAGAAGTGTTTGAGGACTTGAGAACCAAAATTGTGGAAAAACATCAACAATCTCAAGGTTACAAGATGTTCCTTTGTCCACATTTTTGTCCAGCCCATTTTTTGAGTTGTGTGAAAATATGTTAAATTAGCTTTTTTTTTCGTATTATTTTTCAATACTTTTCTGTGAGCAATACTTGATTTTCTGGAAAAATGTCAGGGGTGACAAACAATTTTGGTCCGGTCATTTGTTAACTAATGTTGTGCTGACTGTGAGTTTTGAAAAAAAGTGACCCACGCAAGGAATGATGGGTGTTACGAGATTTTTGGTTTCTGAAATTTTTGGTTTCAGTGGGCGGAGTTTTCATGAATATTCATGAGAGTCCTACGCATGCGCGTTTCGCGTGAAACTGAAAATGCCTGTCAACGCTTACTCAGAACTCTACATTGAGAAAAGGTAATTAGATCTTAAACGACAAACCACAACTGTTTTTGTTTGCTTTGTTGATTACAGATGTTAATGATTACAGACATTCGCCCTTAAGTAAGATAAACGTACTAAACTGACACAAGTCTACATTAATTTCCGTTACTTTCATTTGTATCTTATTTGTAGAACTTAAAATCGTTCTTATTTTATGAACCTGGAGCACTGCGACAAATGTATCTGTGTCCCAATAAACCGTTTGTAACTTACACTGGTGTGATTATTCTGCTGCCATACGCTGTACACATGAACATGGAAAAGACCCTGTTGCACACATTCTTATCTTTTGCATTGTATGTTTGTATAAATATTACTCAAAATATTGCCATAACAAAGAATTTACTCAATTAATGTAGCTCATGCATGACTTGATGTGTAATGTGTGGAATCAAACACAAGAGTGTCCCAGATAATATTTTATTAAAACAGGTTGTTTTAGCACACTGGACAAATCAAAAGACTCATGAATGTTCCCAGAACGTTCCCTGTTGGTTACAAAAAAAAAACACACAAAAATACAAAACAAAACACTATCAGGAACTAAATGGAAACAGTAGAGGAACGTTCTGTGTTTACTGGGTTGTAATCTTTTTTGCAGTTGTGCAGTTCCTGAATGAAAACGGGCATATTCACTTCATATAATATCAGGATAAAGCACTGTAAACTGCAAGTGCTATACAATGATTACATTTCGTTGTGTTCTTTCTTTGTACCCTGTGGTGCTTTAAAACCGTCTTTTATTAGTTGTTTTCATATATTGAATACGTCACTGACTTTAACAAATGCAATAAACCTATTTAAATGTATCACATGTGATGTGTTTAACTCAGATTGTTCATCATTCTCCATGTCCTCTGGTTGTTGTCTCTCTGTTGTTTGGTTGGAAAAGTCATACAGTACTGAAAAACATTGATGAAATTTCATAGTTTTTTCTATGTTTCCAATTATATATATGTATATAATATTGTGGAAAGGTCTTGTGCATGATAGTATTTTCACCCCAAACGTGTTTTAAGGCAGTTATTTCTATATTTTGCTGTAGTGTGTCAGTAGGAAATATTAGTTTACGTTTCAAAGTATCCCTTTTGGCATTCATTTTACTTTTAATTAATTCAATACAATTTTTTGTAGCACAAGGAGTCTGACAACAGATAGTGCTCCACACAGAGATCTGATCTCACCACCATCGATATAATGATTACACGAAGAAACAGAACAAACTAAAACTAAATCCTTACAAATTAAAAGGTTCCACTTGCACAGTGAAACCAAAATTTCCAGAACACCTGAATGATTTTAGATACACTGATTTATAATAGAAGAGCAGATATAGAATATTCTTAAATTACATAAACTATTGAATCTATTTATTGCTATGGTCTTTTGTTCAGACAATGACTGAAATAACATCCACAACCATATCAGTGCCTCATAAACACTTCACAACCTACAGTGGTGCTACTCGCTGCCATCTGCTCTTTCTTTGACCATGTTTTGCACCGTGTACCAGCAAAGGGTCCATTTTGATTTCAGTCAGAAAACTTCATAAACTTCTTACTGTGCTTCTTATGTTTTTTTTTTCTTAATCACTTTTAAGATTTGCATTTTGGAATCATGATGATTTAAGAAATGTTAACTTTTATTCAGCACGGATGCATTAAATTGATCAAAAGTGACATTAAAGACATTTGCAATGTGATTTCAAATAAATGCTGCTCTTTTGAACTTTCTATTCAAATAATACAGAAAACAGACACTGTATAACGAATTCCACACTTCATTAAGCAGCACATCTCTTTTAAACATGATAATAATCAGAAATGTTTCTTAAGCAGAAAATCATCATAGAATGGTTTCTGAAGGATCATGTGACACTGAAGACTGGAGAAATGAGCTCTGCCATCACAAGATAAAATAAATAAATTATATATATATAAAACAGGATTTCACAATATTATAGTTTTTTCAATTATAGTCTTGGTGAACATAACTACTAATACCAAACCTTTGAACAGTACTGTAGGTCTATTTTTTATCAAAATTACATTATTTTTGCCAGTATGCATAATTAAATAAAATTATTTTGAACATAAAATTGGTTACTATATTCTGTAAAAGGATGTATTTTTTTTTTTTTTTTACAATTTTTTCCATACAATTTTAAATCAAAATTGATTTATGTATTAAAGCAACACATTTATGTTTGTGTTTGGGTCTAAAGTTATTTGGCCTATATGTACAAAATGAGCAAGAATATAATAATAATAATAATAAAAACTTGTAGTTCACAGATACATTTGAGGTTTATTTCAGTCATCACATTCAACAGATGATTAGTATGTTTAAATCATCACAAGGTACAAAGGAAGAACACAACAACATAATAATAATCTTTCTACAGCACTAGTTGACGTTTGCAGTGCATTTTCTTGATATTATATGAAATGAATACTTCTGTATATATTCAGGAACTGCACAAAACGTGCGAACTAATAAAAACATTATAAACTGTTATGAAACGACAAACAATTGAAGCGTAGGCTATTTAGACATAAATTCGCGCTGAAACTATATTTACCTTTCTTTTAAATAATCCATTAAACTTGCGGAGAAACAAAGATGAGCGTAAACGTCTCAGGTTACGTACGTAACCATAGTTCCCTAAGAGGGAACGAGACACTGCGTCTTGCAGCCTCAGCTCCTAGGCATGCCGGCCTGTTCAGACACTGTTCAAGCTAACCCGCTTCCGGGTCGTGACGTGCCTTTATACTCCTTGGTCATGACATGATGACGTCATCTCGGCGACGTACACGCCCGCACGTTGGTTTTATTGTGCTTCAAGAGACATATACACTGAAGGGTTCCCAATCGCGTCTCGACGCAGTGTCTCGTTCCCTCTTAGGGAACTATGGTTACGTACGTAACCTGAGACGTTCCCTGTCAAGGGAACTCGCACTGCGTCGAGACGCGATTGGGAACGAGGAATACCCACGCCGCCTCAGCGTACGGGGTATGCCAAGCGAAACGTAGCTCACTACGATAACGCCAATGATCCCAAGGCGGGGTTTAGGTCTAACTGGTAGAACCTAATAAAGGTATGCGGTGAGGACCAGCCAGCCGCATCACAAATGTCCGCGAGGGAAGCCCCTGCGAAAAAGGTTTTCGAGGCAGCCATGCTCCGAGTAGAATGAGCTCGGACAGACAGTGGACACTGCTGTCCTGCCAGCTCATAAGCTAAAGAAATAGACTCTGAAATCTGTCTGCTCATAGTAGGCTTAGAAGCAGGGGAGCCTCTGGGGTCCCCAAAAATAGACAAAGATTTGGTCTGACCTACGCCACGTGGCAGTTCTGTGAACGTAGGCGTCCAGTGCTCGCACTGGACAAACCTTGTTCTTTAACTCCTGGTCATGATCAGTAAATGGAGGAGGACAGAGAGCCTGTAGTACTATGTGGCGCATAGGACTAGAAAGCACTTTAGGTACATAACCCGGCCTGGGATAGAGAAAAACTTTAGCCAAGCCGGGCGCAAACTCTAAACATGAAGGGGCCACAGAGAGGGCCTGCATGTCACCAATCCTCTTGAGGGAAGAAATGGCGAGAAGAAAGAGAGTTTTAAGAGTAAGGTGCTTATCTGAAATCTCGTCCAGCGGTTCAAAGGGAGCCTGGGACAAGGCCTGGAGCACCAGGGACAGGTCCCAAGGAGGCACCCTTGAACGTACTACAGGCCTCAGCCTCTGAGTGCCACGTAGGAAACGAACTATGAGGGGGTCCCTGCCCAAAGAGGCACCACTCAAAGGTACGTGGTAAGCAGCTATGGCAGCCACGTAAACCTTTAGTGTGGAGGGGGACAGCCCTGCTGCGAACCTTTCTTGCAGGAACTCCAGCACGGTGCCAACCTGGCAGGTAACTGGGTTCAGCTGCTTTTCGCAACACCAAGAAGTGAAAATCTTCCACTTCTGAGCATACAGTTTCCTCGTGGACGGGGCTCTGGAGTGGAGAATGGTCTCTACAACCTCGGCTGAGAGACCAGACTCTATGAGCTGGGCCCCCTCAGGGGCCAGACCCACAGTTTCCACAGTTCTGGGTGAGGATGGCAAATCCTCCCCTGAGCCTGGGACAGGAGGTCCCTCCTGACCGGAATCTCCCACGGAGTGCCGTCTAGGAGGGACACCAGGTCCGAAAACCACACCCTGCCCGGCCAGCGCGGGGCAACTAGAGTGAGACGGACCTTCTCCCGGCGAACCTTCTCCAGAACCCCTGGGAGCAGAGCTACGGGGGGAAAGGCATACAGGGGTAGATTTGGCCACCCTTGCCTCAAGGCGTCCAGGCCGAGAGGCGCTGGAAGATAAAGGGAGAACCAGAGTGGGCAGTGAGTCGTCTCTCGAGACGCAAACAGATCCACTTGAGCCTGGCCGAATCTCTCCCAAATCTGCTCCACCACCTGAGTGTGGAGTCGCCATTCCCCGGGCCTCGGCCCCTGTCTCGACAGGAAGTCTGCCCCCAGGTTCTGGGCCCCCAGGATATATCGCTCGAAGAGAGAGCAGTTCCCTTTGGGCCCAGAGGAGGATCCTGATCGCCAACTTGGAAAGTCAACGAGAACGGAAACCCCCTGGTGGTTCAAGTAGGAGACCACCGACGTATTGTCGGTCCGGACTACTACATGATGGCCTCTGAGGTCGGGGAAGAACGCCCATAGCGCCATCCAGGCAGCCATCATTTCCAAGGCGTTGATATGCCAGGAGAGATGTGCCTGTCCCATGGACCTTGGGCCGAGCGGTCCCTCAGGTCCGCCCCCCAGCCCGAGCGGGACGCATCTGTCGACAGCATGTGCGGTGACAGATGGGCCCCAGTGCGAGCTTCTGGGAAAGAAACCAGTTCTCCTTCCACGGATGCAAGGCTCGAAGGCATCGCCTTGAAACCCTGATCAGACGGAAGGGGTTGCCCCTCGGGGAAAACCCTCTGGTTTTGAGCCACCACTGCAAGGGTCTCATGTGGAGCAGGCCGAGTGGGATAACACTGGACGCTGCCGCCATGAGACCCAACACTCTCTCGAAGTGTCTGTACAGTGACTAGCTGGCCTAGCTTGATATTCTGGACTGTGGGCAAAACAGTAGCAATGCGCACGAGGAAGAGCCGTCCGCATGCTATGTAAGCGAGAGTGACATCTCGATGCCAGACTGCTACCTGCCGTGACTGAGAAAAGGATCAACAGATCGTTGATGAGACACAGCCCAGAATCGTGGAGCTAGGGAAGCTAGTGAAGCTGAACAACAGCATGACGTCCCTAATGTCTGGGAGAAAAGTCCAACAGACCTTATACTGAGCGATCCCTCAGGACCGCCCAAAACCCATGAGAGAAGTATCTGTCGACGGCATACGCAGTGACAGAGTGCTCTCAGTGTGGGCCTTTTATGGGACGAGAACCAGAATTGCTCCCACATACCTGAGGTGCGTAGGCATTGCCTCGTGACCTTGATAGTGTGGAAGCGGTTTCCTCTGGGAAAACCTTCTGGTTCTGAACCACCACTGAAGGGGCCACATGTACAGACGACCGAGTGCACCGCACTGGAAGCTGTTACCATGATGCCCAGCAGTCTCGACTGCTCAGTGAGTGATTGGTCTAGCTTTTGCTATTGACTGCTGGTGGGATGATGTCGATGAGCACGGGTGAAAGCCGTGCTGGCAACGACACAGAATCCCAACAACGCTTCGGAAGGTGGCTCCCAAATGAGGATACAACACCTTCTTACTTGCGTACAGTCCGAGCCCCAGCTCCTTCCAGTGAGCAAGAACGACATCTCGATGCCAAACTGCTACCAGAATCAACCAAACATTGATGAAATCTGATGAAATCAGAAACCTTGAAGGTGCAGGGTCAAAGCTAGACTGAACAGAAGAACCAGACCGAAGCCCGTAAACTCTGGCTGGGAACTCCAGCTGAGCGTTCACTTCTGTTCCATAACCAGAGCCTGCTCTGGGGCTACCACTCGGGCAGGCACCCTGGATATTACTGCAGGACCCATTGGGACAAAACCGTACTCCAATAAGGTAACCAGCCTCTCGAGGCTGGCCTCTGGTATTTCTCGAACATCCGCTCCAGGGCCCTGCTTGCAGGGGAAACCTGGAGTGAGTGCTCTAAGACCCTCCTCAGAGGGGGCGACCTCCCAAGCGCCACCAGAAGTATGGGTGGCGACTAGAGAGTCCCGCCTCGGACCTGAGTGCCTGGCTCCCTCGGGATACCAACGCAGCACAGTGTCCAACAAAACCTCCCCATGGGAACGGTTCCGAGCCACTAGTGAAGGGAACACAAGTACAGGTGACTGAGTGCATAGCACTGGAAACTCTGCCTTGACGCCCAGCAGCCTCAGCTGCTCAGTGAGTGACCGGCCATTCCTCAAACGTGCATGACCTGGTTCCCTCGGGACACCAGGCACGCAGTTAATCGTTAAAGGGTGCTTGCCCAGGCAGTCCCCTAGGAGACTGCCAGGTGAGAGTGGAGCGACAGCGAGCACAGTGCGCTCACGCACCGGCTACACATGCCCCAATCGCTGGTGAGGAAGATCCTCATCAATGTGACACTTACAACATCCAGTTCCTCAGAACTGGATAGCTGCAGTATCCCCTTAGGCTGACAAATCCAATTGCGATCCTCATGGTCGAGACAGCCGCTGAGCCTCAGCAACAGCGGGACCGGAACCACGGGGACCGCGAGCCTGAGCGACTTCCTCAAAAGACGCTAGGCGGGATCGCCATGCACGTAGGACCTCCTCATCAGCAGCCGATACTAACAACGTCCAGTTCCTTGGAGCTGGATAGCTGCAGTATCACCTCGTCAGGGTCGGAAGAAACCGCCACAGGGCGTGCTTCCGGTTCCTGAACGAGGCCAGACCTGCCAGCTAAGGGTGGAGAAAAGGCCAAGCCCGTCTCCAACCCCTCTGACAAGTCCATCTGCGACCCCCATGATCGCAGCCGCCGCTGAGCCTCAGCCGCAGCAGGACCGGAACCACGAGGAACGCTAGCCTGGGCGGTTTCCTCGAAAACCGCCAGGCGGGATCGGAGCGTTCGCAAACTCATTTGCAAAACAATCTGCACAATCAGTACCCTCGAGCGCTGATCGTGCATGCTCCTCACCCATTTACCTCGGTGCTGGAAAAAGTGCGTTCAACCGGGTCTTGAACCCCGGTTTCCGGCATGATAGGCATACACAATATCCACTGTACCACAGCAGTTATTAACATAATGATGGCACAAAGTAAATACAACACCCAACTCCTCAGAGCCGGGTTGTTGTTCAAGTCTGAAGAAACCGCACAGGGCGTGCTTCCGGACCTTGAGAAGTCCCCGCGATAGGGATCGCCGCTGAGCCTCAGCTGCAGCAGGACCTAAACCGCGAGTCTGCACAGTCTCCTCGAAGACTGTCAGACAGGAATGGCAACCTACACAGTCGACGCCCTCGAGCGCCTACCATGTAAGATTAGCCCTCCCCCGCACCTTCCAGTGAGCGAGAACGACACCTCGATGCCGAACTGCTAACTGTCATGACTGAGCCATGACGAGGCTCAGAACATGGATATCTTGAAGGCGCAGTGCCCAAGCCTTAGTGAAGGTGCAGTTGGTAAGTTTGCCATATCTGCGCACTTTTCTCAATCACACGTAAAATCCCTTTTCTTTTAAACTAGACTCGGGGCACGCGTACCAGCAAATACATACACACACACGTTGATCTTAGAGCGCTGTGAAGACACTGAAAGCTAACCCGCTTCCGGGTCGTGACGTGCCTTTATACTCCTTGGTCATGACGTGATGACGTCATCTCGGCGACGTACACGCCCGCACGTTGGTTTTATTGTGCTTCAAGAGACATATACACTGAAGGGTTCCCAATCGCGTCTCGACGCAGTGCGAGTTCCCTTGACAGGGAACTAAAATTCTCAGTTTCACGCGCATGTCCGGGAAACTCATGAATATTCATGTCAGCTCCGCCCATTGAAACCAAAAATTCCAGAAACCGAAAATCTCGTAACATGGGACACAGGTGACAAGACAAACGAGATAAGTGATTGACGCGACAGTTGAAGGAAATTACACTGGGAAGGAAACAGGAAGAGGGTGGAGACTGAACAGAACTGTGACGACCAAGTATTAAGAAATGGGTCAGAAAATGTTGATAATGAAAATGAAAATGACTGCCTGATCAGAAAATGCTACCTTTAGGGCAACAACAGCTTGTCACTGCGACAGAACCCTAGAAGGGATATCTCTGTGCCTCATTTACAACTATATGCCTTAAGGGTACATATTACTACTTGTTCGGTAGCCTACTTATATGCACTCTTTAGGGGTAGTTTTTGCTGTACTTTCTTTCTTACAGTGTAGTAATTGCAAAAAAAAAAAATAATAATTGACATATGGAAGTTATTTCGTTTATTTGTTTTCCCCCCACATTTCTCAATATTGAGAACATATTTTCCAAATTCTTCATGCAATCTCTACCACCATTTATACCAGCACAAGTTCATCTTGAATGGCCAACAACCATCAAAACTGAATAAAAAATGTGTTCCTCTGAAACACTTGCAAACTGATCTTACCACTCACATAACTAAAAACAGTGAAACAACAAGAATCAATACATATTTTGGTTTTAATTGTAAGGGAATGCCAGACTCTGAGACAGAGACACTGTCAAAGCCAGAAGATAGATCCAAGAGAATGAAAACTGAAAAAGTAAACTCATTTACTTACTATTAGCTTTTACTGCCTCTTTGTGTTTATAATCAAGCTCTTGCTAATGATTAAAATTTCAGTTAAAAATATCTTTCTCCAGTATCAGGTACAGTAATTATTCTGAATTTTTTGCAAAACTGAGCACTTTTTCACAGAAATTATGATTAAGAGGTCGATTATTGTTTATCTCCATGTTATTACCTCAAAACACTTTTATCATAGTGTATGTTGTGCAAACTAATACATTTTGACATTTCCTTCACTTAACCGGCCCTATATGTATGGCTATTTTGACATTATGATCCTGGTAGCTCACCTGGTACTGCACGGCACTTGCTTGCTCAGTTCATCTCCAAACTGCTACAATATGTACAGAAAAATAACCAATAAAAACATTGCTAGATTCAAATTTGTCTCTTACGGTGAAAATAGAACATGCTTTTTAGTGCCGCTCACTGGTCTTTTCACTTTCAAGTGAAATGATCTTTATTTATACAGCACTTCATACAATACAGATTGTTTCAAAGTTGCTTTTTAGTGATAACAGGAAAACGATTCAAACATGTTTCATTTCGGCTGTACAGCAGCTCTACAACTAATAATAATGCATCATTATTCAAAGGATTTCAGTTAAGGGTTTACATTTATGCATTTGGCAGTCGCTGTTATCCACAGTGACTAACATTTCATTCAAGATACATATTGAATCAGTTCTTGCTTTCCCTGGGTCAAACCCATGACCTTAGCGTTGTCAGCACCAATGCTTTACTGGTTGAGCTACAGGAAAGCCAGTGTCAGTGATGAAAGCCAGTGTCAGTTCCTCAGAAAATAGTGATGTTATCATCCAGCACAATTCAGTTCTCAGCCAATCATGTCAGTGCAATCAGATTAATAATTTTGCTAAATATAAAGGGTCCACAACCATGCATTCCAGAAGTGACAGTGGCTAGGAACCAAAATTCCATCTGGTGACAGAACAGAGAAAAAAAACCCGACTCAGTTAGGGTGTCAGTTCTCCTCTGGCCAAAAAACAAACGCGGTCCAATTATGATTTAGGCTGCATCACAAGCCAGACATCCAAACGCGGACCAGTAACATTCAAATATTTAATCCTGTTCCTTTTGTTTGAACACTGGATTCGGCATGCCAGTCGATCCTGGTCATAGTTCGATGCAAAGGACTTGTCTGTTTCTTGTGGTCTTTACCGAGGATCTGTCGTGTTGACGAGGTCTACACAGAGGATTGTCTGCAACATGATCTCCATTGACATTCAGGGCTATGCTATGATCGTGTCTTGGTGCAGATCCACCATCTGATCTGGATTCGAACAAGAAAAACACTGCAAAACCGTTTTCTTGCAATAGCTATATTGGTTGAAGGTGGTGAGCTGGGCTCTGGGTCTGTCTGTGTTCTGGATCGAGGGAAGACACTCTCCAGACACCTGGGGTCTCATTTATAAAATTGTGCGTAGGATCCCTACTAAAAGTTTCCGTGCACCCAAAAGCCAAAAATGGCATACGCCCAAAAATATTCAGATTTATAAAACCTCACCATCTGTGTCTCCACAATGTGCGTACGCGCGGCTCAAAGTTTGCTTAAAGGTGCGCACATTCTCCCATCAAGTTTGTTTTTTTATAGATCACAACCTTTGCGTGGAAACGGGCGTACGTACGTTTCCAGTCCTGTTTTGTACGCACGCTTTATAAATGAGACCCCTGATGATTACCTCACTCCAGTCTAGTCCAGAGGTGTCTGGGAGGTCTACCAGATGGTGCCAGTTTTCCCCGATCCAGAACATTGAGTTCAGGGTCTTGAAGTTGAAGGGGCTGGTCACAGCAAGATGGCAGAAGTGCTCTGTGAAAATAAAATTTAAAAAATCATAGTTCATCTGAACCACAACAGAAAACTGTGCAGCTTAATCCATTTTAGGTCGGTTGTTCTGTTACAAGATGAAGAAGACAAGGATTTAGGATCGTTCAAGAGGTTTCAATTAACAAAAGGCTTAATCCATGAAGATTACCGCAAAGTAACAATGTGTTTAACACAAAAACCTGACAACTGAAAAATGACCATGGAGAACTTAAATGCAGATGGTGATAAACCGAAATAATGAACAGCTGTGATGTCCATGTGACTGACGAGTGGCGGGAAAACCCAAACAAAGGAACACCCGACTAAATAAAAACTAACTAAGATTCCTGGTGATGTGAGGCTGTGATAACTGGACTGCTTAACAAGCCCAATTCCATAATGTCAATATTTTATGTCATAATTATAACTTGTCATGAGTCATAACTTCTACTTTGTCATAATTTGGACTTTTCCAATGACTAATGTTATAATTTTATGTGGAAATTGGCTTTCATTTTAACCTGCACCTGCAATGAGGAAATGCATCTTGTGGGCAAAATAATAACTTGGAAATAATTAAATAATAAAAAATAATTTGCAAAGTAAATTGTAGCCAAAGTTATGTTTTCCAATGAGTTTGGTTTTTGGAGGCACATAGCTTGTTTCATTTACAATCTCTGTGTGAGGCTTTCAGAGCACCGCAGAGGTGTTTTTATAGGCCTTAAAGGAGACTTCCATCACCCTAGGCACTGTGATACATTTAACTTTGAGTTTCATCAGCGGCATTGTCACTTAATTTGATTTCACAAAATGTCACAACTGGTACAGAGAGGAGATGCTAATCCTGTTAAACAATGAGTGCAGGGGACATATTCATCTCTCAAACTCTTCTCCAGGTGTCCCAGGATCCAGAAGAGAGATAAATCAGACAAAACCCACATTTGAGGACATCCACATTTGTAAAAATTGTAGAAATTTGGATGTCAATTGGATGTCTTTACTAGTGATAATGATGAGAGAGAGTGTACACCCAATTACTTATGATATTGTGACACTGAAATTAAAAACATTATGAAGTGAATGATCTTGCTGGTTTCTTGTAATTTTGGTGCAAGTCTCGTCTTCTAACATGCTCATTATATGCACATTATGAGCATATGCTTCTGATTATGCTCAATATACAATGGGTTCAACAGTAGAACAAATAAAAAAATGTAAATGTAGGATTCAAAATCTCTTTTAAACATGTCGCTAATTGCATAAATCCTATAGACTGTCTTATAAGAGAGTCATGCAATTTCTTTCTTTAAAGACACTGTGAAATTAAATTTGACCATTCTCATTTTATATGGAATACTGGAGGATTTGGAATAAATTATTCATCCATAGACATCATTTAATTAAATTAACGTGCCCTCGTAATCTTTAATCAAAATAACTTCCCCTCTGTCTTGCAGCGACATCTCTTAGTTAACTTATTATTCAATAAGCCATTATTCAAATAGTCGCCCAGCTGATCATGCATGTTTCTGTGTGGATGTAGGTTTCCTTCCGAGTGTTTGCACTTTGAGTTTACAGTTAAAGTCTTTTGTTTTCATTTTCCAATAAATGAGTTTACATGTGAACCTGTGGCTCCTCGTCCTTCTCCGCATCGAACACTAACACCCAGCATAACAGCTACTTCAAACCAAGAATTTTTTTTTTAGAATCTGTTGATTTGTCTCGTTTTCTCAAAAAAAAAAAAATCAGTCACTTTGTTTCTGCAGACAAATCACTTACTGGATAAAACATTAAACATATCAGAGAATTACTGTAAACAACAATTTATGATTTGTAATTCAGTCAATTTAAATTCAGCTTAAAAAAATGGACTCTTGATTTTCTGTATATAGGCTAAGTCAATTATAGCATAGTAGTAATTTGTCTCTGTGTAGCCTACAGTCAAATGCGGAAGGTTTTCATATCTGTGCGAAAATATTAAAACACTGAAAACTATTATATATCTTAATCTTTTCATATAATAGTTTTGTTTGTTTTCATGATATTTATAATAATAGCTGTCCTGTAGTTCAAATAGTAGAGCGTGGCTTGGGTTCAAGTCCCAGGAAAGCAACAAGTGATTTGAAAATCAATGTGTATTTTGAATGCAATATAAGTCGTTTTGGATAAAAGTGTCTGCAAAATACATAAATGTAAGTAGGGTACTGTAACACTATAACACTCGTGCACGTGCACCTGAAAGCTCAAACATATATTTGTGACGATTATTATTATTATTTCAATATTAGCTTATGGTGAATGAACCCAGCTTTCTCTCACACACACGTTCAGAAGCGCTAAAAGTCATTAATCATCACCAGCATGGAAATCTTTTGTATTCATGTCCGGATAGTTTTATTTGCATTGATGATACTTCCGCAAGTATAGCCTAAGCACTAATAATTGACACTGCTTGACGTGCGCGCGCATCTGTGTGAGCAATTTGAATTTGAGTTGCTATGGCGACGCGTGTTATGATTTCTGCGCGCAAATATAAACACTGAACCGATCGCTTTCTGTTGATGAGAGACGAGGCGGATTCTGAGACTTGGCTGAATATTTTCTGGCTAATCTTGAGATTTTGAAGCTGTTCGGAGGACTTTTATTCTAGAAGGAGTTCAGAGGAGATTTTCTTTACAACGTTTTATTTATCCTTATTATTATTTCCAAGGACACTGATTTTATTCTTCTTTTCTGGTTTTTGGAGGAGTTTGGAGTTTTTTTTTCATTTTAATATTTACTTTTATTTTATTTTATTATATTCTTTTTAGTTTTGGGGGTTGGGGTATTTCAGGTGAGTTGTTTGTTCTGTTTATTCTGTTTTTTTACTGTATTTTGTAGTCTTTTTTACAGATTGAAGGAGGATGTCTTTGGCTCTCAGGAGTGAAAGAGGAGGTGAATGATCTAGTTTTTCATTTGTCTATGATTTGTTATGGAACAATGTTATTCAATGATTGACTAAATTGATGTGAAGGAACTTGAGTTAGGAAAAACAATTTGAAACAATTTGATCACCAATTTCCCCAGCTAAGTGATCACATGTATCTGAATCCTTTCAATTTGAGTAACTATAGTAACAATTTGTAATTGACTGTGATTATTGATTATTATTGAAACATTACTGTGATGTGTGAAATATTCCCATCTCAGGCTCCAGATCCAGGAGAGCTGCTTCCACTGAGACGGACGGTCAGGAGGTTTGGAGACTCCGTTCTGATGACCGGGATCAGGATCCGCTGCCAGACCCGACCCAGACACTGAGGCCAGACGATGGATGTCCGTCCACTTCTATTACAACAATTTGATGTGATCATAGACATTGTTTATCGATAGTATTAGTTTTTGATGTCTGAAATATTCCCGTCTCAGGCTCCAGATCCAGCAGACCTGCTTCCACTGGGACAGATTATTCACCGGCCATCATGTCCGCATCATCTTTGTCGCTCTCTGAGGACGATATGGAGAGGCGAATAGATGGAGAGTTAAGCCTCAGCAGCAAAGGCTCATACAGCGTTGAGTGGAGGTGGAGTGGACACAAGCCGGACAGCCCAAATGAACAGGACAGTTGTGGCAGCGGGAGTTTGTCCAGTTCGGAGAGCCTCCAGGAGATGATGTGCCCTCCACTGCCAGGTCAAGTCCCTTCCGAGCCAACAGAGACTTCAATTGCCATTGAGGCGTCTCCTACGAACGAGAGATCAACAGGTCAGATTGAAATAAGGCTGCAAGCTGTAAAGCATTCCGATAGAGATTTTTGCTATTTTGTGCGTAAGACTGCTTCAAGTTTTTAACAAGTTACGGTCTGGTCATATTTGCCGCTGGTCTGTAAAATTTCACTGAAATTCTTTACAAAAATACAGGATGTTAGTACTTAATACTGTGAAATAAGACTTTTGGACATTTATGCCGTCATTAAGCAGAAAGCAGGGCCGTTGTATAATATTTGCGTGATTTGGATTTGCAACATTACAGATAAGAATCGAACAGTGAAATGTAAGTGTCAGAATTTCATTGGTTCATTTGAGGTCAGAGATGTTTCTAGTATCTCATTTCATTTCAAACCTACAGAACGTAAGAAGAGGAAGGGAATTCGTTCGATCATCCAGGACCTGTGGAAGACAGTGAAACGTTCTTTCAGCTGCTGTTGTGCTGTGGATGTCGTGGAGCCTTTTGTCCCTCCAGCACATCTGGACCCGGAGCCTGATCCCGATCACTCCGGTGTCAGGCCGAGCGACGGTAAACCGGCAGTCATTATTTCTTCAACATTATTTTAAACAGTATTGCTGTCTTGTTTTCCGCTAAGGCTTCAAATTATCTAGCTTATATATTTTTCTTATTTTTTAGAGTCTTTCGAGTCTCTCTTTATCGTGGGAGACATGCTTGGATCTGGAGGATTTGGAAAGGTTTATGAGGGAACGCGGAAATTTGATGGCAAAAGGGTAAATCTTACACAATTATACAAACATTTTTTTCTTGGTACATCAAAACCTATTTAAAACAATTCACAGATGGTTTTATACTTAGTGCAAGTTCAGGTGCTTGAATACTGTTAATGAAAGGTTTTTGTTTGTTGTTGCCATCTTTTTTTGCAGGTTGCCATCAAGCAGATCCGCAAGATTGACAACAATCGTTTTCTTGATATCGTAAGTTGGTCAAACCTGAATGTGTATTCAATACTGTTGTTAATACACCTGTATGAAGATTAGCTGTAAATTAGACAAATAAGCCAAGAAACACCAAAAAACTTTGAGCTGAAAAGCTGCTGTTAAACTAATATATAAAGATCAAAGAAATGTTCACTCAAAAGTTATATGTTTTCTTCAGATTTTTACCCTGCTAACCTTCTGTCTGCTCTTTTTCTCTAGCCTGGGCATCCCGAACCTCTCGTGACGGAAGTGGCGCTGCTGCTGATGATGAGGCGAGAACCCGTAAGCCCCTACGTTGTACGGCTGTACGAGTGGTTTGAACATCCCCGAAAGTTCACTCTCATAATGGAGTACCCTGAACCTTGTGAGAGCTTGCTGGAGTTCATCACTCGCAACCCTGAACTGGATGAAACAACAGCACGGGTCATCATGCGACAGGCTGTGCTGGCAGTCCATCACTGCGTCGAGCATGGCGTCTTTCACAACGACGTTCATGCGGAGAACTTCCTGATAAAGACGGACACATTAGAGCTCAAGCTCATCGACTTTGGCTGCGGTCAGATATTCAGTAGTGACGGCTACAAGAGTAAAACATACATTGGTGAGCATCTCGGGAATGTGGAAACCTGAATGTAGTGACATAAATATTTTTGGACACTTAAAAAAAGCTCAACAATGCACAAATGTCTTGCTTACAGGATTACTGGATTACATCCCACCTGAAGTCTTGACAGAACCCGGATTCCACGCCGTCCCCGCCAATGTCTGGGCTCTAGGAGTGTTGCTCTACGAGATAGTGAACGCATGTTCTCCTTTTCGGAACAAAACGGAAATCACTCAAGCTACCGTAACATTTCAGAACTCCAACTTGTCCGAAGGTGAGTGAATAATATTGTTCACTTTGATAAACGCTCACATAAAGCAAAGACTCTGCAGAGAAACAGTTAAAGAAAAATATGTTTGATCTGAAACACTCCTTCACAAGAACCAGTAAGAGCTGCGTTTGTGTTGTCCGAGTAGGGAAAGGCGTGATACGCCCAAGGTTTTTGAAAATACTCTTTCTTTTTGTAATGCCACTACTGTTGCAGAAACTATATACTTCACCTTTTAAGGAAATATAAAGAACGTTGTACTTTATATTAATCTTGTTTTAGATGATCTTTTCTTAGATGCGAGTCACATGGTCATGACTAACCAGCTCTCCTTTTTACAATGTGCACAGAATGCAGTGATCTGATCATCCAGTGTCTAACCAAGGATCCAGCTAAACGGCCGACGTTAGAGCAGATGTTACAACATAAATGGATTAGACACGATCTGTTGTAGATTGGAGAAGTTCAGGAGATTCAGCCGATCAGTGATTTCAGGTGTGAGGAAGTGTAGCAGACAGAGTGGGATTATTATAATTGTTAAATTCTGTGGTATTTGTAGTAAAATTGTCAACTTTGTGAGATCATTTTAATGTTCTTCTTATAGCCGTCACCAATTAAATACAATACAACTTCATGGTAATAAACAGGGAAATAAAGCATCTGTAAAAACATTTATGAGTTAATAAGTTTATATAATCTTTGTATTTTATAGGAAATAACACACTTGCTGGTCTTGCTGGACGGAGGGCACCATCGATTCCAAGTGGTCCCACCTCCGAGACGCTGTGTACAACTCAGCAATTACTGCCTATGGGAAGAAGGAGGGTAAAAACACTGACTGGTATGAGGCCAACTTGGAGGAGATGGAGCCTGTGACTGAGGCAAAGAGGAAAACCCTCCTGGCTTACAAGGCTGCACCTAACCCTGGTACACTTCAAGTCCTCAGGACTGCCAGGAGAAATGTTCAGCAGACCGCCCGTCACTGCGCCAACACCTAGTGGCTGAATTCATGCACCAGTCTACAGTTAGCTGCTGAAACCAGGGATGCAAGGGGCATGTATGAGGGTATCAAGAAGGCAAGATCGCCCCAATCAAGGCCAAGACTGGCAAAGTCGTCAAAGACCAGGGGAAACAGCTGCAGCGCTGGGTTGAGCACTGTCTCGAGCTGTGTGCAACCCAAAACGTCGCCACTGACACAGCCCTAGACGCCATTCCAGACCTGCCAGTCATGGAGGAACTAGAAACACTATTCACCCTGGAAGAGCTCAGAAAAGCCATAGACTGCCTCGCTTGTGGGAAGCGCAACATCGGAGGCCTTCCCAGTCAGCAGCTGAGTGAAGCAAGGCTGTGTCCTTGCGCCGACGCTCTTTGCAATCTTCTTCTCCATGCTCCTCCTCTTCAGCGAGGGCGTGTAAATCCCCACCAGGACTGATGGCAGGCTGTTCAGCTTCGCTCTTCTCCGTGCTAAGACTAAAGTCACAGAGGTTATCATTGGTGAATTGCTCTTCGCTGACAATGCAGCTTTGACATCAAACATGGAAGATCGACTGCAGCAGTTGGTATGTCAACTCCCCCATGCCTCCAAGGAGGTTGGATTGACCATTAGTCTTAAGACTAATGTAATGGTGCAGGACGCAGACTTCCCTCCCGCCATTGAGATTGATGGGTACAACCTGGAGGTTGTTGAGAATTACACATATCTTGGGTCCACCATCTCTGACTCGCTCTCCGTTGATACTGAAGTGGATATACTGAGTATGGTTAGACTGAACGAGAGGGACTGGAACAACCTCATCCTCACTGAGAAGGCCAAACTGTGTATCTACCAGGACTGCATGCTCAGCACATTACCCGACAGGAGCGAGGCATGGACCACCTACACGAGTCACGAGAGGAAACTCAACAGCTTCCACCTGAGATGCTTGCGGCATATTCTGCGTATCCAGTGGCAGGACAAAGTACCCAACACAGAGATTCTGGTATGCACTGGCATGAATAGTATGTTCTCCATTCTCACTGAGGCGTCTTCCCTGGATCGTGATTGTGACGGCTTTTCAGCTGTTTGAAGGAAGAAGGCAGGGTCGTTTTTATCCAAACTTGTAGTAACTTTTATTCTTAACACTATAGACAAAAGAATGTGCTCGAGGGAATCAACTAAATAAACAGACCACGTTTAGGCAGCTTCAAAATGTCAGCCTTTGAGTGGGCATGCTCACCTCTCTTTCCCCAGGCAGCTCACTCTCCTTCTCCCAGGCTTTTATCCTGTCTCTCTGTAGCGTAATCTATACGGCACAACAAACGACCCACTGACGTCAAGCTCTTTGGGGGATTCTGCAATTTATTAAAAGAGGACAGTCAACATACACTCTCAGCTTTACTTTTCTTCTCTCAGCTGCCTCTCCTCAGTCACAGACAATACTCAGCACATTTCAATTCACATACATTTTACACAAACTTTCATTCAAACCAAACTCTTTCTCTTAATCATTAAACTCAGTTACATACAAGAAGAAATAAAATCAAAAATCACATTAACAACACTTTATAACATTACTACATTGGTCAACATTCTACTAGATCGTATAGTGGTTTTTTGGTTCACATACCTGCAATTTATTAAAAGAGGACAGTCAACATACACTCTCAGCTTTACTTTTCTTCTCTCAGCTGAAGAATGCATGGAAAAGACATGTTAAATGCTATCCTCTCTAACAGTGACTGCAGTTCAACTTAATACACAAAACACGAAATTGACTGTAAACATACAATTTACAATTACCCATGGAATCACATATATCTACAATACTAACACACATTTATACAGACAGAATCCACCGAAATTATATGTAGAAAACTTATCAACAGAAAAACCCGCGCTCTAATTTGGCGCGCGGGCGGCAACATAAAACAAACACGTGCGCGAACTTAATTTGGAAAATAAAACTCTCTTATTGATGAAAACTTACATATGACTACTTATTCTAGTTATAGGAACTTATTACAATCAATATCAACTCAAAACTTTACTTAATTTTACATATTTCTCGCTCTTTATTACAGAGCTCCCCGAATACATACCTGCCTCTCCTCAGTCACAGACAATACTGAGGGAGAGCAGGTGCGACCCGTCCCTTAATTCTGACGTCACACAATAACCAAATTTAACATATCAATTTTAAAACAAAAATGAATAATTTTCCCTTGTTTCTATAACCAATATTCACAACATACATCCATAACAATATAAAAATAAAACGAAAATAAACGTATTTCTTATTGAGACACTTAAATGTTTGCTGGAATAGCAGCAAAACTCCCAACATTACATCTCAACTCACTGCAAAATTAGGACACCTGTTAGATCTCGTTAACAAGAGGCATGTCCCTTAACCATTAGCCCTCCCAAACTCCTCTTCTGCCTGCAACAGCCTCTAAACCACACCCCGCTGTCCACAGTCATGTTAGGAGAATGGACCCAGGTTACATTCCCAAGGACCTGCTGTACGGCGAGCTAGCAGAAGGCGCAAGACTGACTGGACGGCCCCGTCTGCGTTACAAAGACGTCTGCAAAAAGGACATGAAGACGGCCAACATCAACATAAAGGACTGAGAGAGCTGAACTGAGGACCGCTCCGCTTGGCGTCTTGCTGTCAGACAGGGTGCTCGGAAAGACGGGGAGACGAGGAACACAAACCTCGCTGCAAAGAGAGCCAGGAGGAAGGCGAAAGAACAACAGCCTCAGCAAGCATCAACTTTCGACTGCAGCACGTGCAATAGAGACTGTCACTCTAGGGTCGGACTCTTCAGCCATTCGCGAAGGTGCACATAGGACACCCAAGCCAGAAGCTACACCATCGTCTCTCGAAGAAGGACGGATGCCGACGATATAATCATTGAATTTAATAGGAAATAATACACTCGCTGTTCTTGCTGGAGGGCTTGAGCTCGAGACTTCACCCGAAGACAGAAACCCAACCCATCCTGACAGGGAACGCCTGCAGAAACCTTCATCTGGACTGATGAAAGGTATCGATACACAACCAACACAACCATTAGTGAGTTACATTATACAGCAAGTTAAATTATAGAAAAATAATGCACATCCCGAGCTTGTAATGCATTTTCAACGCAAGGTGTAGTTTGAATAAAGTAACACTTGATCAATTATGATCAACAGCCAGAAGGAAAGAAATATCATAGATCTGTAAGAAATTAGGACTTTCTTCAATAATTGTGTTGTTTGTGTTTCCTTCTGTCCACAGTAAAGCAGATGCTGTGAAAATCACCCAGGTGACTAAATGCCCTGATCTTTCTGGGAGGGGCTACCAGTTTCCCGATGAGAAAGGACGGAACGCCAGAGAAAGAGTCAGTTTGGACATCAACTCGGCATCATGAATGCAAATCTGAGATAAAATGTAATTTTGCAGTCACTGATAATTTAAACAGTGACTGAACAAAAAAATTGTCTTCAACTCTGTCTTTTGGGACACACATATAGCAATCGCTATAAAGATTATGTTTGAAAAGTTATCCATATAGCCTTTACAAGAGTGTGAAGCTTTGTATCACTTCAGTGTGGCACAGCCCCTGACAAATTATGTTAAGATTTTAGCACAAATACTTGGACATACGACAAAAGTAGACACAAAAGTAGGCAAATATCTAACTGTACATTATGTGGCTTTGATAGAACATTCCATTACTTGTTAATTTGTGTTGAAGTATACTTATTTTAAAAATGACTTCCATAATATGTTCTTTTAGTGTGAAGCATTTTCTCGATCAATACAAAGTTCTGTGTTCTGACCTAATAAATATTACACCAAGATAAGCTTTCTTGAGCATTGCATGTTTACTCTAATCCTGAAACATATGATCCCTGCAGTTGTTAAACACCTCATCTAAATAATATCAAATGTAGGTTTGTCAAAGGTCAAATATTCAGTCATACATTTAAAGTTTTCTGTGAAAATTATGTGTTTGTCACAAACGTATTCAAAGAGTTTTAAAACTGTTTGACTGCATTACTAATTACTCTTGAAGAAACAGGAGTTTTTTTAGAGAAAGTAAAGAATAAAAATAAAATATATTTTTATTTATGTTATATTTATTTATGATTAGACCACACGTCTTGCTTTTGTAGCACATTTGTATTGGTGAATGCAAAACTGATGTTATGCTTGTTGGCTGTGGAAGGCTGCATGTGAAATCTAAATCATTGTTAAAACTCACCGTGGAAGTGTATGGTATAAAGATGGAAGTACCAACCTAAGTAGTTCCTGGAGAACATGATGAGCTGGTCCTGGGGATTAATGTTATTAAACACATCCTCAGATACCTCAGATACAGATACAAATAAAATAACTATTTATTTATTTTATGTTTATTTATGATTAGACCACACGTCTTGCTTTTGTAGCACATTTGTATAAATGTTTAAACGTTTAAAATTAGGTGTTTGACTAATTTCCGTATTTGGAGGGAGGCAGTAGGCAGTCTTCCTAGTAACTCCCAACTCATCGGTGATTGTGATCAGAGAATGAATACCTTTTAGCCAAAGGAAGCTGCGATCATTCAGAAATCATTTATCAGAACACCCATGTTGTGCCTGGACATGACAGCCTCTTTTATACACCAGTGAAGATTGGAGAAATGGTGACACTGAGTGAAATGTTGAAAAGTCGTTCGATGGCCTGCACAATAAACAAGTCTGCTGAAATGAAACTGAGATCAGCTGGGGCAGTGGATGAATGTGGTGAATGCGAAACTGATGTTATGCTTGTTGGCTGTGGAAGGCTGCATGTGAAATCTAAATCATTGTTCAAACTCACAGTGGAAGTGTATGGTATAAAGATGGAAGTACCAACCTAAGAAGTTCCTGGAGAACATGATGAGTTGGTCCTGGGGACTAATGTTATTAAACAAATCCTCAGATACTTCAAATTGTGTGGTGGATTTTAGCAAGCTGTGTCTAGCCTGACTTCAGCAGACCCTGAGTGTGAAAGATTCTTGTCAATGCTTGCCGGAGTTAACCGTTGGAGAGGAGAGGAGATACCTGAGAAGGTAGGAACACTGAGATACAATTCAGCTGTCTATCTTGACCAGGGCCGTAAGTATTTAGTATGGGGGAAGCTGCCCAAATCCACTGTTGTGTCCCCAGGAAGTGCAGTCATGACTGAGCCCACATCTGAGTCCAGAAGAATGGGGACCTGCGTGTGTGCACTGACTTCCACTGGTTGAATCTCATGGGAAGGAGCTTCTGATGGAGTAGGTGGGAATGTAAAGTGTATTGCAGATACTGCAGTCCGAAGAGCCACTGACTTGCAAACAGCTTTACAAAGACCTTAAGGATCAACACTCTACCGTCAAGGCATATTGGATATAAGAGTAAGCCATCGCAAAGTATGATGAATCTGTCCCAAAAAAACATCCCAGCTGTAAACGACACACTTAAAATTCATCAAGTAACCACTAAAGAACAAGCTACAATTCAGTGGAGGGAAATCTTGTGTTTCTCTGCAAGTGCTATGATCCATCTACAGTAGATTTCCACAGCCTATCAGAAAACCACCCCTCAACTGCTACCGACCGTCTGCAAGATCTGAAAGGCCAGTTAATTCTGGTCAGATATGAAAGTAAGTCATCCAGGTGGTGGGTGAAGAAGTGGAAGTGAGCTGCATGCAACAGCTGGGTGAGAAGAATGTCTCCACTTGGCCTCATCCACCCGAACTCCTATTCTGCTATGAGTCCGATGTGCTGCACATAATATCTGAGCCAGAACTTTTGAACTTGTGTCATTCAAAACTCCTGACTGAGGTTTTTTTTTCCAGCATTGACACCTCCTTTGAGTAACCAGTATTTTTCAAATAATAAAAATTATATACAGAAAAATGAATGTGGATTCCAATGTCTAATTGAATTAATATGGTTTTAAAACAAGTTGTCCATAGTTTGTCATAGATTATTTAGAAAACACGTGTTTTCAGCATATGCCCTGCCAAATATGGCAAAAACGCACTAAAATGTACATTTAGAGATAAATGTAATAAAATGTATTTTCATCTGATATTGTAAAATGAAGTATATATTTCTAGGAGCACACCTTGATGGATAAAATGTTAAATGTTTCACGTTTTTTGGCAGCTACACCATTTGACATTTCCAGATACTTGCAGTCTTAACTTTAGTAAAAAATGGTGCAAATGTCATTTTTAATTACATAAAATCAGCAGAAATAGACAACGTACATTTTAACAAAACTGATGCATGATTTTAAAATAAGATTTAAAAATTTGTCATCTCTTCAAACCTTATTTATCACTGACCCCAAAATCAAACTTTGGCCTCAGATGACGCACAAAACCCAACAAATACACAGATACTTTCCTGCCCAGTAAACAAAAGTGAGATCAATTCAACACACAGACAAAACCTCTTACTGGGATTCAGGAATTATTTTAAAGCTCAATGTCTATTACAGTTTACAACATAAACAATTTACAGATGCAGATACTGTAAAATACAGCAATATAACGATCTTGCAGTGGATGAAAGGATCTAGAAACAGAAAAGTTCAAATACCAAAGAAATGAGTATGAACTTGGTATGCACCACAATACAGAATATTGTCAATTAAGTAAAAAACACAGTAAATTCAGCATCCTCTGCACATTTGGCCAAGACATACGTCGGTGAAAGAGCGCTTCATCTGGAAAGCGTCTGTTGTGTACAAACATCTGAGAAACGTCTTTAAAATGTCAGATTTACATACATCCTAAATAATTAAAGACATTTTCTAAATGCCTATTTAACATCCGTCAGGAATATATGTATATCTTCCAGATGTAAACACGCACATCAAATAGACATCTCTGAGATGTACATGTGCAGTTTCTTGCTCTTCTGACTCAAGACTATCCTATAATAATACACATACAAATGGCTACAAATAAAGTTGGAATCGAGAAACAAGTCTTAAGTGAACTGGACTGATGTGTGCGTTTGACTCACAAAGAACCGGTTCATAAGAGTCGTGTGTTAATGAAGAGTCGTGTGTCGTGTGTTAATGAACTATTGATAACACTCGTGCTCGCGCACCTGATATCTCAAACATATCTTTGTGGCGATTATTAATATATCAATATTAGATTATGGTGAGTGAGCCCAGCTTTCTCTCTCTCACACACAAGTTCAGAAACGCTAAAAGTCATTAATCATCACCAGCATGGAAATCTTTTGTATTCATGTCCGGATAGTTTTATTTGCATTGATGATACTTCCGGAAGTATAAGAACTAATTGACACCGCTTGACGTGCGCGCGCATCTGTGTGAGCTATTCGAATTTGAGTTGCTATGGCGACGCGTGCTATGATTTCTGAGCGCAAATATAAACACTGAACCGATCGCTTTCTGTTGATGAGAGACGAGGCGGATTCTGAGACTTGGCTGAATATTTTCTGGCTAATCTTGAGATTTTGAAGCTGTTCGGAGGACTTTTATTCTAGAAGGAGTTCGGAGGAGATTTTCTTTACAACGTTTTATTTATCCTTATTATTATTTCCAAGGACACTGATTTTATTCTTCTTTTCTGGTTTTTTGAGGAGTTTGGAGATTTATTTCATTTTAATATTTAGTTTTATTATTATTTTTTTAATATTCTTTTTAGTTTTGGGGGTTGGGGTATTTCAGGTGAGTTGTTTGTTCTGTTTATTCAGTTTTTTACTGTATTTTGTAGTCTTTTTTGCAGATTGAAGGAGGATGTCTTTGGCTCTCAGGAGTGAAAGAGGAGGTGAATGATCTAGTTTTTCATTTGTTTATGATTGGTTATGGAACAATGTTATTGACTAAATTGATGTGAAGGAACTTGAGTGAGAAAAACAATTTGATCACCAATTTCCCCAGCTAAGTGATCACATGTATCTGAATCCTTTCAATTTGAGTAACTATAGTAACAATTTGTAATTGACAGTGATTATTGATTATTATTGAAACATTACTAAGGCTCCAGATCCAGGAGAGCTGCTTCCACTGAGACGGACGGTCAGGAGGTTTGGAGACTCCGTTCTGATGACCGGGATCAGGATCCGCTGCCAGACCCGACCCAGACACTGAGGCCAGACGATGGATGTCCGTCCACTTCTATTACAACAATTTGATGTGATCATAGACATTGTTTATTGATAGTATTAGTTTTTGATGTTTGAAATATTCCCGTCTCAGGCTCCAGATCCAGCAGACCTGCTTCCACTGGGACAGATTATTCACCGGCCATCATGTCCGCATCATCTTTGTCGCTCTCTGAGGACGATATGGAGAGGCGAATAGATGGAGAGTTAAGCCTCAGCAGCAAAGGCTCATACAGCGTTGAGTGGAGGTGGAGTGGACACAAACCGGACAGCCCAAATGAACAGGACAGTTGTGGTAACGGGAGTTTGTCCAGTTCGGAGAGCCTCCAGGAGATGATGTGCCCTCCACTGCCAGGTCAAGTCCCTTCCGAGCCAACAGAGACTTCAATTGCCATTGAGGCGTCTCCTACGAACGAGAGATCAACAGGTCAGATTGAAATAAGGCTGCAAGCTGTAAAGCGCTCCGATAGAGATTTTGCTATTTTGTGCGTAAGACTGCTTCAAGTTTTTAACAAGTTACGGTCTGGTCATATTTGCCGTTGCTCTGTAAAATGTCACTGAAATTCTTTACAAAAATACAGGATGTTAGTACTTAATACTGTGAAATAAGACTTTTGGACATTTATGCCGGCATTAAGCAGAAAGCAGGGCCGTTGTATAATATTTGCGTGATTTGGATTTGTAACATTACAGATAAGAATCGAACAGTGAAATGTAAGTGTCAGAATTTCATTGGTTCATTTGAGATCAGAGATGTTTCTAGTAGTTGTCTTTTCTTCATTTCATTCACACCTACAGAACGTAAGAAGAGGAAGGGAGTTCGTTCGATCATCCAGGACCTGTGGAAGACAATGAAACATTCTTTCAGCTGCTGTTGTGCTGTGGATGTCGTGGAGCCTTTTGTCTCTCCAGCACATCTGGACCCGGAGCCTGATCCCGATCACTCCGGCGTCAGGCCGAGCAACGGTAAACCGGCAGTCATTATTTCTTCAACATTATTTTAAACAGTATTGCTGTCTTGTTTTCCGCTAAGGCTGGATTTCAGAGCATATTAATTTTATTTTCTCTATATTAAAAGTATTAATTCGAATCATCTAGCTTATATATTTTTCCTATTTTTTTAGAGTCTTTTGAGTCTCTCTTTATCGTGGGAGACATGCTTGGATCCGGAGGATTTGGAAAGGTTTATGAGGGAACGCGGAAATTTGATGGCAAAAGGGTAAATCTTACACAATTATACAAACATTTTGTTCTTGGTACATCAGAACATATTTAAAACAATTCACAGATGGTTTTATACTTAGTGATAGAATACTGTTAATGAAAGGTTTTTGTTTGTTGTTGCTTTTTTTGCAGGTTGCTATCAAGCAGATCCGTAAGATTGACAACAATCGTTTTCTTGATATCGTAAGTTGGTCAAACCTGAATGTGTATTTAATACTGTTGTTAATACACCTGTATGAAGATTAGCTGTAAATTAGACAAATAAGCCAAGAAACACCAAAAAACTTTGAGCTGAAAAGCTGCTGTTAAACTAATCTATAAAGATCAAAGAAATGTTCACTCAAAAGTTATACGTTTACTTCAGATTTTTACCCAGCTAACCTTCTGTCTGCTGTTTTTTTTCTCTAGCCGGGGCATCCTGAACCTCTCGTGACGGAAGTGGCGCTGCTGCTGATGATGAGGCGAGAACCCGTAAGCCCCTACGTTGTACGGCTGTACGAGTGGTTTGAACATCCCCGAAAGTTCACTCTCATAATGGAGTACCCTGAACCTTGTGAGAGCTTGCTTGAGTTCATCACTCGCAACCCTGAACTGGATGAAACAACAGCACGGGTCATCATGCGACAGGCTGTGCTGGCAGTCCATCACTGCATCGAGCATGGCGTCTTTCACAACGACGTTCATGCGGAGAACTTCCTGATAAAGACGGACACATTAGAGCTCAAGCTCATCGACTTTGGCTGCGGTCAGATATTCAGTAGTGACGGCTACAAGAGTAAAACATACATTGGTGAGCATTTCAGGAATGTGGAAACCTGAATGTAGTGACATAAATATTTTTTGACACTTAAAAAAAGCTCAACAATGCGCAAATGTCTTGCTTACAGGATTACTGTATTACATCCCACCTGAAGTCTTGACAGAACCCGGATTCCACGCCGTCCCCGCCAATGTCTGGGCTCTAGGAGTGTTGCTCTACGAGATGGTGAACGCATGTTCTCCTTTTCGGAACAAAACGGAAATCACTCAAGCTACCGTAACATTTCAGAACTCCAACTTGTCCGAAGGTGAGTGAATAATATTGGTCACTTTGATAAACGCTCACATAAAGCAAAGACTCTGCAGAGAAACAGTTAAAGAAAAATATGTTGGATCTGAAACACGCCTTCACAAGAACCAGTAAGAGCTGCGTTTGTGATGTTCGAGTAGGGAAAGGCGTGATACGCCCAAGGTTTTTGAAAATACTCTCTTTCTGTAATGCCACTACTGTTGCAGAAACTATATACTTCACCTTTTAAGGAAATATAAAGAACGTTGTACTTTATATTAATCTTGTTTTAGATGATCTTTTCTTAGATGCCGAGTCACATGGTCATGACTAACCAGCTCTCCTTTTTACAATGTGCACAGAATGCAGTGATCTGATCATCCAGTGCCTAACCAAGGATCCAGCTAAACGGCCGACGTTAGAGCAGATGTTACAACATAAATGGATTAGACACGATCTGTTGTAGATTGGAGAAGTTCAGGAGATTCAGCCGATCAGTGATTTCAGGTGTGAGGAAGTGTAGCAGACAGAGTGGGATTATTATAATTGTTAAATTCTGCGGTATTTGTAGTAAAATTGTCAACTTTGTGAGATCATTTTAATGTTCTTCTTATAGTCGTCACCATTTAAATACAATACAACTTCATGGTAATAAACAGGGAAATAAATGAATCAATGATGCAGACAAAATTTCTGTAAAGCATCTGTAAAAACATTTATGAGTTAATAAGTTCATATAATCTTTGTATTTTATAGGAAATAACACACTTGCTGTTCTTGCTGGACGGATGACACCATCGATTCCAAGTGGTCCCACCTCCGAGACGCTGTGTACAACTCAGCGATTACTGCCTATGGGAAGAAGGAGGGTAAAAACACAGACTGGTATGAGACAGACTTGGAGGAGATGGAGCCTGTGACTGAGGCAAAGAGGAAAACCCTCCTGGCTTACAAGGCTGCACCTAACCCTGGTACACTTCAAGTCCTCAGGACTGCCAGGAAAAATGTTCAGCAGACCGCCCGTCACTGCGCCAACACCTAGTGGCTGAATTCATGCACCAGTCTACAGTTAGCTGCTGAAACCAGGGATGCAAGGGGCATGTATTAGGGTATCAAGAAGGCAAGATCTTCTCCCAAGATCACCCCAATCAAGGCCAAGACTGGCGAAGTCGTCAAAGACCAGGGGAAACAGCTGCAGCGCTGGGTTGAGCACTATCTCAAGCTGTGTGCAACTCAAAACGTCGCCACTGACAAAGCCCTAGACGCCATTCCAGACCTGCCAGACATGGAGGAATTAGACAGACTATCCACCCTGGAAGAGCTCAGAAAAGCCATAGACTGCCTCGCTTGTGGGAAGGCCCCTGAGTGTGATGGCATCCCGCCTGAAGTCCTTAAGATCAGGAAACCAGCACTATTCCAGCCCCTGCACAAACTCCTTTGCCTCTGCTGGGGACAAGGACACATCCCCCATGACATGAGAGATGCAAACATCGTCACTTTGTACAAAACAAAGGAGACTATATTAACTGCTACAACTACCAGGGCATCTCCCTCCTCAGCATCGTTGGAAAGGCTTTCGCCCGTGTTACCCTGGTGCGTTTGCAGACCCTAGCCTCCCGCATCTACCCAGAGTCCCAGTGTGGCTTCCGAGCTGGCCGGTCAACTGTAGACATGATCTTCTCACTACAACAGCTGCAGGAGGAGTGTCGTGAGCAGCAGATGCCCCTCTACATTGCCTTCATGTACCTGACCAAAGCATTTGACCTGGTTAGCCGGAGAGAACTTTTCAGGCTCCTACAGAAAATCGGCTGCCCCCCACAACTGCACAAACCCCACAATCATCACATCGTTCCATGAGAACATGCACAGCACTGTGTGCTTCAACGGCGCAACATCGGAGGCCTTCCCAGTCAGCAGCTGAGTGTCCTTGCGCCGACGCTCTATGCAATCTACTTCTCCATGCTCCTCCACTTCAGCGAGGGCGTGTAAATCCCCACCAGGACTGATGGCAAGCTGTTCAACTTCGCTCTTCTCCGTGCTAAGACTAAAGTCACAGAGGTTATCATTGGTGAATTGCTCTTCGCTGACGATGCAGCTTTGACATCAAACATGGAAGATCGACTGTAGCAGTTGAAATGTCACCTCTCCCATGCCTCCAAGGAGTTTGGATTGACCATCAGTCTTAAAAAGTCTCACATCCTCACTGAGAAGACCAAACTGTGTATCTACCAGGACTGCATGCTCAGCACATTACTCGACAGCAGCGAGGCATGGACCACCTACACGAGTCACGAGAGGAAACTCAACAGCTCCCACCTGAGATGCCTGTGGCACATTGTGCGTATCCAGTGGCAGGACAAAGTACCCAACACAGAGATTCTGGTATTCACTGGCATGAACAGCATGTTCTCCATTCTCACTGAGGCATCTTCCCTGGATCGGTGATTGTGACGGCTTTTCAGCTGTCTGAAGGAAGAAGGTGGGGTCGTTTTTATCCAAACTTGTAGTAACTTTTTTTCTTAACACTATAGACAAAAGAATGTGCTCGAGGGCATCAACAAAATAACCAGAACACGTTTGGGGAACTTCAAAATGTCAGCCTTTGAGTGGGCATGCTCACCTCTCTTTCCCCAGGCTTTTATCCTGTCTCTCAACTCACTGCAAAATGAGGACACCTGTTAGATCTCGTTAACAAGAGGTGTGTCCCTTAACCACTAGCCCTCCCAAACTCCTTCTCTGCCTGCAACAGCCTCTAAACCACACCCCGCTGGCCACAGTCATCTTAGGAGAATGGACTCATTGGGACTCATGGTCGCATTCCCAAGGACCTGCTGTACGGCAAGCTAGCAGAAGGCGCACAACTGACTGGACGGCCCCGTCTGCGTTAAAGACGTCTGAAAAAAATGGACATGAAGACGGCCAACATCAACATAAAGGACTGAGAGAGCTGAACTGAGGACCGCTCCGCCTGGCGTCTTGCTGTCAGACAAGGTGCTCGGAAAGACGGGGAGACGAGGAACACAAACCTCGCTGCAAAGAGAGCCAGGTGGAAGGCAAAAGAACAACAGCCTCAGCAAGCATCAACTTTCACCTGCAGCACGTGCAATAGAGACTGTCACTCTAGAGTCGGACTCTTCAGCCACTCGCAACGGTGCAGATAGGACACCCAAGCCGGAAGCTTCACAATTGTCTTTCAAAGACGAACGGATGCCGACGATATAATCTTTGAATGTAATAGGAAATAATACACTTGCAGACAGAAACCCAACCCATCCTGACAGGGAACGCCTGCAGACACCTTCATCTGTACTGATGAAAGGTATCGATACACAACCATTAGTGAGTTACATTATACAGCGAGTTAAATTATAGAAAAATAATGCACAACCCAAGCTTGTAATGCATTTACAATGCAAGGTGGAGTATGAATAAAGTAACTCTTGATCAATTATGATCAACAACCAGAAGGAAAGAAATATCATAGATCAGTAAGAAATTATGAGTTTCTTCAATAGTTGTGTTGTTTGTGTTTCCTTCTTCCCACAGTAAAGCAGATGCTGTGAAAATCACGAAGATGACTAAATGCCCTGATCTTTCTGGGAGGGGCTACCAGTTTCCCAATGCCATAGAAAGTGTCAGTTTGGACATCAACTCGGCACCATGAATGCAAATCTGAGATAAAATGTCATTTTGCAGTCACTGATAATTTAAACAGTGACTGAACAAAACATTTTCTTCAACTCTATGTCTTTTAGGACACACATATAGCAATCACTATAAAGATTATGTTTGAAAAGTTATCCATATAGCCTTTACAAGAGTGTGAAGCTTTGTATCACTTCAATGTGGCACAGCCCCTGACAAAGTATGTTAAGATTTTAGCACAAATACTTGGACATACGACAAAACTAGACACAAAAGTAGGCAAATATCTAACTGTACATTATGTGGCTTTGATAGAACATTTCATTACTTGTTTATTTGTGTTGAAGAAGATGGTAATAGTTGAAATCCTTAGCTCATACAGTCCTGCTCGCCATTATTGGCACCCCTTCATGTTTTGCATAACTGAGTGAATGTCTTCAGAAAAAAATGGACATATACCAAATTTATATCAGCAGGGTCTTTTAATTGGAGGTCCAAAGTAATTTATCAAAGAAAATTGTTATTTCAACATAGATATTGTAATTCCAAAGGAAAAAACTGAAAACCAGCATGTGCGCTAATATTGGCACCCCTCCTTAATATTTGGTTGCACACACTTTGGCAGCGATGACAGCCTTCAAACGTTTCTTATATCCATCGATAAGCTTCTTGCACTTCTCGCATGGTATTTTCTCCCACACTTCCTTTGCAATATGCTCAAGCTCTTGAACATTTGCAGGTTTCCTTTCTCCGGTGGCAGATTTCAGCTTCCCCCAAAGATTTTCAATTGGATTGAGATCAGGACTCATTGCTGGCCATTTTAAAACAGTCCATTTTGTCCCTTTCAACCATTCCTGCGTGCTTTTGGAGGTGTGCTTTGGGTCTTTATCTTGCTGGAGGACCCAGATCTTCGCCTCAAACCAAGTTTCTGTACACTGGGCAAGACATTTCGCCCTAGAATTGCTTGATAATCTTCTAATTTCATGATGCCTGTGATACGGTCAAGGCCTCCAGTACCAGATGCAGCAAAGCAGCCCCACAGCATTATGGATCCTCCACCATGCTTGACTGTTAGTATGGTGTTCTTTTCTTCAAAGACTTCATTGTGTCGTCTGTGAACAAACTGTCTGTGTGCATTACCAAAAAGCTCCACTTTTGTTTCATCTGTCCATAAAACATTGTCCCAGAAGGCTTGAGGTTTATCCATGTTCTCTTTCACGAAGATCAATTGTTAATTTTTAAGTCTTTTCTTCAGCAATGGGGTCTTTCTTGACCTTCGCCCATAAAGCTTTACTTTGTTTAGTGTGCAGCTATGGTACTCGTTGAAACAATTACACCAGACTGCTCCAGGTTGGTCTTCAGGTCTTTGGGTGTTTGACATGGTATTTTTTCTACCATTCGCACCAACTTTCGAAGACTTTTGTCATCAACTTTTCTCTTCCCCCCATGTCCAGGGAGGTTCTTCATCAGTTCCATGCCTGGAAAACTTCTTAATAACATTACACACCGTTGAAATAAGGATACTGAGTTTCTTCTGAGATGGCCTTATACCCTTTGAAGGTCTTTTGTTTGCAAATAATAGCATTTCTGTTGTCCTCAGACAGCTCCTTTGTCTTTACCATTGTTACACATGAAAAGGGAATAACAGGTGGCTTTTTAAAACACCAAAATGATCATTCATTGGCTAATTCATGTCACATGGGTGGAGGAAATTCATCACAGGTGATCCTCATTTGTGATTTGGAACTGTTGAGCCAAATTGGGTTTCCATGCTGATTTGCAGCAAAGGGTGCCAATACCATTGACACGGCAAGCCTTATGTTTTTTCTATGTTTTCCTAATAATGTTTTTTCTTTTAAATGTTATTTATCATTTACTGTTTTGTGTCAAACACAAGCTATCTGTAGTAATATGTTGGTTCACTTGATACATTTCCTTCAGTAGATATTCCACAATATGTACATAAACTTCACGGGTGCCAATAATGGTGAGCAGGACTGTACATCTCTTTAATTGTGTGCTGGATGTTTAAGTTAGTTAAAAAGTATTAGTAAAAGATCAAAAAAATAAATAAATCTTTAAAGCAACATGAAACGACAATATTCATATTGGAAATATTGTATAATTTGTTGAAGTATACTTATTTTAAAAATGACTTCCATAATATGTTCTTTTAGTGTGAAGCATTTTCTCGATCAATGCAAAGTTTTGTGTTCTGACCTAATAAATATTACACCAAGATAAGCTTTCTTGAGCATTGCATGTTTACTCTAATCCTGAAACATATGATCCCTGCAGTTGTTAAACACCTCATCTAAATAATATCAAATGTAGGTTTGTCAAAGATAAAATATTCAGTGATACATTTAAAGTTTTCTCAATGAAAATTATGTGTTTGGTAATAATATATAATAATAATAATATATAATATAATTGTCATAATGGAAGACTCAAAACACCGTAATGTATGAGCCGGGCTTAACCTTGTTAGTACCTGGATGGGATAACTAGGTTGCTGGACCTCCTTGGAATAACTAGGTTGCTGCTGGAAGAGGCGTTAGGAGGCCAGCAAGGGGTGCTCACCCTGTGGTCTGTGTGGGTCCTAACGCCCAAGTATAGTGACGGGAACACTGTACTGCAACAAACACTGTCTTTCGGATGAGACGTCAAACTGAGGTCTTGACTCTCTGTGGTCATTAAAAATCCCAGGATGTCTTTTGCAAGAGTAGAGGTTTAACCCTGGCATCCTGGCCAAATTTGCCCATTGTCCTTGGTCCATCACGGCCTCCTAACACCCCCCCATACTAATTGGCTTAATCACTCTGTCTCCTCTCTACCAATAAGCTGATGTGTGGTGAGTGTTCTGGCGCAATATGGCTGCCGTCACATCATCCGGGTGGATGCTGCACATTGCTGGTGGTTGAGGAAATAACCCCCTTACTATGTAAAGCGCTTTGAGCTCTGGAAAAGCGCTATATAAATGTAACGTTTCTTCTTCTTCTAAACACATCCTCAGATATTTAAAATTATGTGATGGATTTTGGCAAGCTGTGTCTAGTCCAACTTCAGCAGACCCTGAGTGTGAAAGGTTCTTGTCAATGCTTACTGGAGTTAACCGTTGGAGAGGAGAGGAGATACCTGAGAAGGTAGGAACACTGAGATGCAATTCAGCTGTCTATCTTGACCCGGGCCGTGAGTATTTAGTATGGGGGAAGCTGCCCAAATCAACTGTTGTGTCCCCAGGATGTGCAGTCATAACTGAGCCCACATCTTCTCACTCTGCTCCCAGAGGTGTTATGGTGGCAACACTAATCACATCTCTGTGGAGGGATGAGTGGGTCCCCTTGAAGCTTATCAACACCTCAGGGACTCCAGTGTTATTGAGACGAAATGTGAAAATCGCAGACCTTTATCCATGCAATGCACTCGAAGATATTGATCACACCAATACAATCAATCCTTTCCTCATTAACTGCTCCACAAGTTTGTCCGATGATGTGGTCGCCGTGCCACCTGTGAGTGAGCAACTGAAGCCAGTAGGTCTGGATGACCTTAACATCAACTCTTGTGATATCTCAGATGTATCCAAGCAAAGATTATTGAACCTGATTCTGAATTATGAAGACATCTTCTCACGTAATCATCTTGATTGTGGGGAAGCTAGGAGTTTCGTGCATTGAATTCACCTCTCAGATACCAGACCATTCAGGCTTCCATTCAGACGAGTAGCACCCAGTCAATATCAGAAACTGCGTCAGGTGCTGACAGAAATTGAGGAGAAGGAGATAATTAGGCGATCTGTTAGCGAGTATGCTCCCCTTCTTGTTTTGGTCTGGTAAAAGAATGGGGACCTGTGTGTGTGCACCTACTTCCGCTGGTTGAATAAGAGAACACTGAAGGATGTGCACTCTCTTCCACATCAGGAGGATTATTTGGCAGCGCTTGGCGGTAATGCCCTGTTTAGCACAATGGACTTGACATCCGGGTTCTATAATACGCTGCATGAGGAGGACCGCAAGTTTACCACCTTTACTACACCTATGTGCCTTTTGAGTACAGCCGTTTACCCCAAGGCCTTTGCAACAGTCCTGGCAGTTTCATGCTTCATTTTGTTTTCAACATGATTTCTGTTTATAGTAAATTTGTACATTGCATTTAGCAACAGGTTTTAAAGAGTTATATCAGTTTTACTGTATTAGTATGGTTTTCTGTAATCTTTTTATTGTGTTTTAGGTAGACAATTTTAAGATCTGTCCAGGGACAACGGATGAAAAATAGCCTTTTGGCTAATTCTGGTGCATTTACAGTAATGTCGATTAATGTACACTGTCCCTGTCAAATAAACAAATAAAATAAAAATAAATGCGTATGATGACCAACATATTTGGGGATGAAAAGATCCTCAGTCTCTTGTGTTATCTGGACGACCTGATTGTCTTTGGCCCAGATGAGGAAACTGCTCTTGATCGCTTGGAAGTGGTGTTTGGCAGGGCTTTGCACATACAATCTCAAGCTTGCACAAAAAAATGAGGAAATCGGTGAAGTTCCTTGGTCATATTATTGATCAGATGGGTATGTCCACAGACCAAAGCAAAGTTGAGAGTATCTCTAAGATAAGTTGCTTGGATTTGATGGAACTTGATGGAAGAAAATAAGATCCATCCTGGGAATTGTGAATTATTACCAGCACTTTATTCCAAACTATTCTGCCATAGCCAAGCCACTGGCCACAAAGGCCAGAAGACAAGAGGTAAGAATATGAGGAAGGTGAATCATGCTCATCCGAATAGGAAGCTGAAACCTAGTGACTGAACATTAGAGCAGGACCAGGCAGTTGAGAAGCTGAAAACATTGTTGGTCGAAAGTGTCGTCCTTGCAAATCCAAATTTTGGTCTGCTTTTCATACTAGCAACAGATGCCTGCTTAGATGGTATTGGGGCCGTGCTCTCACAGATCCCAGAGGGGGAAACAAAAGCCAGGCCTGTAGCATTTGAGAGCAAGTCATTTTCTCTGTCGCAGCAGAATCATCCAGCACATCGTTTGGAGTTTTTGGTCATTGGCTCAAGGGTCACAAATACACAGTCTTGACTGACAACAATCCTTTGGCCCATATACTTACGAAACTCAAACTTGACTGTTACAAACAACGTTGGGTGGCTTAATTGGCTAGTTATAACTTCGATATGAAGTATGTGCCTGGTCCTCCAAACAGTGTCGCTGATGCCCTGAGTCGGGTTCCTTTTGTCAGAACTGATGCAATGCAGAGACTGCTTGAAAATCTATATGGAGAACTTCTGGCTGATTCCAACGGAGGAGCTGATTCCTGAAAGACAGCTTTATACCCCAAGCTGTCAGGGCATTGAACTCTCTCCTGACTCTGCCACCTCCCCCCTCTTCTGCCCCTCCCACCTGATCTCTGAATCCCCCCCCCCCCTTCAGTTCTTCTCCATATTCATCTACCTCATTTTGTTGTCCTTCTGAGGAATTTGGTCTCCTCACTTACAGACTATTTTTGCATTTCTCTATTATTTAAATCTGCACTGCCTTAATCTGAAGTTGCACTATTACTATTTACTATTGTTTGCACTATTTGCCATCGCCACTTTACCTCCATAACTCACTTTATCCATCTAGTTTCATTTTATTTTATTTTATCTTACTTTATCTTCTGTTGTTGTTACTGTTAAATTATTGTTGTTGTTAACTGTATGCACCTTGGGTCTGAGAGTTACAGAATTTCAATTCTCTGTATGTATGTACTGTATATATGGCAGAATTGACAATAAAGCTGACTTTGACTTGACAAAGGAATGACTACAAATTCAGTGCATGATGCCTTCAGACGTTCATGCGATTCAGATAGGCAGAGTGTCCTAAATGTAAGTCAGTCGTTCAAGTCTAACATTCAACAAAACAAAGACCTTCTGACTCTCCCGAATGCCAGTCTCTGCCATATTGAACTCACATGTTGAGTGGAGCATTGGTGTTAAGGCATGAGCAATGTCTGTCATTGACCACTGACCTCAGATGCTGTCTGCCAAAAGACACTTTGCCGGCTTATATAGAACAGGAGCTGTGTGAAAAACTTTTGTCAAGGGTTTTGTATTATGTAAAGCGTAAGCGTATTTATGGCCTTCCAGAATGAGTCCATAGTGATCAGGGACCAAGCTTTGAAAGCAAATTGATCAGGGAAATTCTTAGGGTCTCTGGAGTGAACAAGTCACACACAACACCATATCACCCAATGGGTAATGGAAGCGTGGAATGCTTTAATAGAACCCTTGAAAATATGAAAAGAGCTTTATCACCAGATGTGAAGAGAGAATGGCAAAGACGGTTGCAGACACTGACATTTCTGTATAATTGCACAACCCATGAAAAGGGTATGCTCCTTTTTATTTGTTTGGGCGTGTGCCTCGTTTTGGTTTTGGAAAACACAAAACCCGGATTCAAGTGCATGTGAATGAATTTATTATAGTAGAGCACCGGGAGACGCGCGCGAGCACCGCGAGCATCGGGACACTTGTGGAGAGAAGCGAACTGCATAGGCAGATGAGATGAGAATCGATGCAACCAAACCGAGCTACGCTGAGAGAATGAATGAGTTAAGGGGTGATAAAGGGGTTGGAACTGAGTAACTGTTTAATGAGAGGCTGTCATTAGGATATTTCCAGTAAAAATGTGTGCGACAATGCTGAGCGCTAGGACTTTTCCACACAAAAATGCGCGTGGGTGAGGAAAAAATTTCCTCGCACACCGATTCAATGCTCATACACCGATTTGACCCTCCATGCTCGTACACCGATTTGCTCGTATACCAAGTCACTCGTAAACCAAGGTATTACTGTATTTGTATGTGTATAATTCATCTAACGGTTGCTCAGATTGTTATAAAAGTATAGAATTCCCTTGTGCGTCATATGAGGTTTCTTGTGTTGTTAATTGTTATGAGCTTAGTTAATGCAATTTCTATTTTTCTAGTGATTTTCAAGTGTCTGCAGTATCCATTCAGCCAGAGTAAATTGTATTTTTCCAAAAAGGTATGTGGTTTTCGATTCTTAATAGCACTTAGTGAGTTATGACATTTTCTTCTGCCATTTATTGTACCACTACACCGTCAATGTTCAGTTACAGCAGTGCTTCTCAATTATTTTCTGTCATGCCCCCCCCCCCCTAGGAAGAGGTAAACATTTCCCGCGCCCCCCCTCCCCCATTTTTAAAGGTGCAAAAGGAATGCGTCTGCAGATTATTTATGCGGGAAAAAACGATATATCATCTCATTGACGGTGACCGGAAGTAGAAAAAGTATGCAGCGAATAAGATTTTGTAATGTATTGATTGGTTGGAAAATCGTAACCGCTGTTATTTTTCCATATTCTGTTTAGATACGTGTGAAGGAAATATTCTGACGTAATTGAATTGAACGTCAATTATTCTGACGCACTTATGCTATTTATACCGTCTGTCTGCCAGATCAGCATCGCGCTACGATTGGCCAGTTGTCAACTGGCGTTATCCTATAAGGTTTCAGAAATGAAATAACGTGAAGGGGAGGAGTTCCCAAATGCAGTTCATTGCAACATCTCGTTCCCACTCTTGAAAGGGAACGCGCTTCTGCGTGCCTCTATTTGAATTCGGTAAAAATATAACGGCCACGTAAGCGCCGGCTAATCTTGGCAGGATACACGTAAATTTATGTATTTTTTTTCGTAGACAAAAAGGTCTCTGAGGACCATAGTTTGGGGACCCCTGATGTGGAGACTGAAGAGCCGCAAAAGAGCAGTCAAAGAGCCGCGGGTTGGCCACCCCTGATCTAAGGTTATGTGTGTAGCCCAATTCCCTGTGTCGCTTTGCCATACTTCATGCAGTGCCTGAAAATGTCCTCCTCCAGATAATTAGATTTTGGAGACATGCATTTCATTTATATATTTATGGTCTCTGTGATGTGCTTATGCTATGTCACTTGACCACGCTGTTGGCCAATAAGAATTGGTCACGTTTCAGACACGCAGAAGTGTTTCTGTAGTGTCAATGTCATGACGCAGCGTCTTGTTCCTTCTCAGGGAACCGGGTTACATACATAACCTGAGACGTTTGCTTGACAAAGCCTTAACTGTAACAAAGACGATCAGATTTTTTTGTTTATACTTATAGTTTGTAAATGTTTAAGCTGGTGTTTTACAAAACAAATACTGTAGGGTAATAGAACTTTAAGACTGAAAGTCCTATTTCCAACTTCCCCAACCAAAACAAAGAAATGCAATAAATAAAACATTCACTTGAATTGAGCAAAAATTACACTATTGCACCGATCACACTAACTATATTAATACCAAGCATGAACATGAACAACCGAACATTAAGCATATATATGTCATACAAACGCAAAGTGAACTTTTGTTGACCTGGGTCTCATTGAAGAGGAGAATGAGAGGAAGGAGCGACAGGTATGTCTGCAATTTTTGCCCTGTGGAATGTGAAAACAATATTGTAGGTTGGTCTTTTCCTGTTAAAGTTCTTGAGTGCAAAGCTGCTGGCATGAGAGCTTTTCCATGTGACTACAGGCACGGGTTTCACATTTCTGATGTTTATTGAGTAGTTTATCGACTAATGATAATCTGCACCAACTGGTTGAAGTCTCTCCATCCTATAGAATCTTGTTTCTACCATGGAATAAAAAGCAAGGTATTATTGAGATCTTCCACTCCCTCACAATTTTTAAAACCTGAGTTTTAAAGTCCGAAATGCAACTTTGCGAGAAAAAAGTCAGCATTGGGAGATAATAACAATAGAAAACTATTCCAGTACAGTTTTCTTCAGATGTTTGAGGGTTACAGGGGTTTAGTGGTCTTGGCAGCCATGGAGTGGCGCAGGAGTGTGTATGTTTGTGTGTCTGTGTGAGAAAGTGTGTGTATGTGTCTTTGATTGTGTGCGTGTGTGTGTTTGTGTCTCTCTTTGTGTGAGTTTTTGTGTCTGTCTGTGAGCGTGTGTGTCTGTATGTGTGAGACTGTTTGTGTGCGTGTGTGTGAGTGTGTGCGTGCGTGTGTGCGCGCGCGGGGCGGCTCCAGTTTCAAACACAGCGCCCATCTTTAACACAACACAACCGGACAGACTCCGTCCCGTAGCGAGATACTCCCGCTTAATGTAAGTTATAGTCTTCCAAACTCATTACTCTCCGTGAATGCTTGTGAATGCCGCCGTTGTCTTTGATGCGATCACGTCGATAGGAAACATTGTAACGTCGCGCTTTTGTTAGAATGAAACAATGTCGCGCGCATCATCTATTCTTTAATGAACGCCGCGCGTGTATCGGTGTCAAAATGCCGTTTACTGCACTTCGTTTACTCTGTTTTGTAAACTTTTCTCGGCGTTCGTCACGCCAGCAGCCTGTTGCTTCATCGGAGCTCTGTACGAAAAGCGGATTTAATTCCCGACAGGCCCGCGGACACAAAGAGATCAGCGCGACCGCGAGTAACGGGACGTAGGCTGCTGCAATGTCCCAAAGCGTGCACTTTAATGTGTTTTTGCTGTGAGGGGAACAATACAGCTATTATTGTTGTCAAAAGCTTCTTTCGAAATGACTTTTACGCAGATTTTATGGTTTTACCCTCGTCCTACATCCAGATTTGCAGTCTTAAAACATATAAATTCATAGTAAAATAATTATTAAATTTCGAAAACGAATAAACAATGAGCGACACGAACAAAACATTCACTTATTGAACTATTGTAGATCTGTTTTTACACGAACTACAGTTGTCCCTAAATTGTGACATCATTTCCACCACGACCAGCAACAATTTTGCCCCTAAATTGAGTGTACTTGGTTACCATGGAGACAATGGTGTCAGTGACAAAGACGACTTATTATATTTTATACTAATTATATATAGTTATATATATATATATATATATATATATATATATATAGTTACAACTCAGCGGCAGTTTTATCGAATTATGTGTGTGTGTGTGTGTGTGTAAGGACTTAGACATAACATAGTAGTTATTAATTTAGATCGAGTAAGCCAACTTATTCCAATTTTTCCCCCAAAAGTTTCATTTTACTACAAAATAAATTATTTTAGACGTGGGAAATATGACATTTGACAGAAAATATGACAGAAATAAACACAAAACCAGCATTATTCTGCTTTGCTGTATGTGTTGAAGGCTAAGTGTTGAAAATTGATAGAAAAAAAAACTAGTGAGAAAGCGAGGTTATACTTTATTTTAAGGTGTATTTTTACAGTGTAACTACACACATACTGAGCATGTACTTATAATAATGTTAGGATTTTACATTTACACATTTGGCAGACTTTTTTGACATTGGCATGCTAATCGGTTCTTGCTTTCCCTGGGGGTTGAACCCATGACCATGGCGTTGCAAGCGCCACACTCTACTGATTGAGCTATAGGAAAAGGTTTTGTTTAAGGTTAATTGCATTATTGTTACTACGTTTAGAACATGTAACGAGGAAGTACAATTCAAATAAAGTGTGTTTTAAGGGAATTCACTTAAAGGTTCTGGGCCAAAAAACACCCAAAATGACAAACTAATTTCTTCTGTCTTTATTTGCGTGGCCAACAGATGCTATGGGAACATGGTGTCTTTAATATGCAGATAACATGCCAACTACATCTGTGTAACTTTAAATAGTGATATCTCATTCATTACTTTATCACTCTGTAATTGCAGGGTATTAAATACTACCTTTTTTAAACCAATTTTGCATTAGTCTATGTTTGTATTTCTTCAAAAATGGCACATGCATCAGTTTGAAACGGTTGTTTGTATTGGTCCTGGCTCTTAACTGTCATGCGACTATGTGTGTACGGGGGAAAAGACATTATCTCCTTCAGCTTCTTGTTGTAGTTGCTGCCGTCACCGTTAATTAAAACTGTTGGGGAAGCATCACAGAAAGAAGTTAATCCTCTTGTAAGAGCATTAGTCCATATGAAGACAGCAGCGAGGCTAATGTATAGAGGGCGGATGGTATGTTGCTTTGCACTGAGTGTTACTGCTATCCTAATGCACTGGTTTTGGTTTCTAAATGTCTATTGAAGTTTGATGGTTTTATGCTCTTGGTACCCAATTCAAATTAAAACAGTGAAACAAATAGTGGTACACCATGATTATCTTTGTTGCAGACTAACCTAAAAATTATTTTATACACCCCTGTTTAAAAGTTTGGGATCTTTAAAACATTTTTTTTAATGTTTTTTAAAAGAAGTATTTCATGCTCACCAAGGCTGCATTTCTTTACATTTACATTAATTTAGCAGACGCTTTTATCCAAAGCGACTTACAATTTGAGGAATACAGAAAGCGATTCATCCTGAAGATGCAAAAGTACACAAGAGTGCTTACAATACAAAGTTTCAAACATTACACATACTAGTAGTACAAGCCAGGAGAATTTTTTTAAAATGTGGTTGAGGTGGTGTGTGCGTGTGTGTCATGTTAGGTGTTCAGCATTTTTTTGAATATTGCCAAGGTTTCTGCATTCCTGATGAAGGCAGGGAGGTCGTTCCACCAGCAAGGAATGGTGAACAAAAATGTTCTTGAGAGTAATTTTTTTGCCTCTCTGTGAAGGTACCATGAGTCGTTAATCATTGATCGATCAAAGATTTCTGGTAGGTATGTAGATTTGAAGTAGCGAGTGGAAGTATGAGGGTGTTTTTTTCTTTTAAAATACAGTAAAAACAGTGATATTTTATTACAATTCAAAGTAACTGTTTTTCTGTTTGAATATATTATCAAATGTAATTTATTCCTCAGATGTAAAGCTGAATTTTCAGCATCATGACTCCAGTCTTCAATGTCACATGATCCCTCAGAAATCATTCTAAAATCATGTTGCTGCTCAAGAAACATTTCTTATTATAAATATTGCATACAGTTGTGCTGCTCCATATTTTTATGAAAACCTTTTTTTCAGGATTCTTTTATGAATACAAAGTTCAAAATTACAGATTTTACTTGAAAGAGAAATCTTTCGTAACAATGTAAACGTTTTTTCTGTGATTGCTGCTACCATATCAGAAACTGTCAACACAAAATGCTACAGACACAGTCCAGACTGCTGATAGGGCAAGTATTTCTTCTCTGGCCAGTCTCTGGAAATAACGCATGCTGCTCTGTTTTGCCTCAGCGCTGGTTCTTCTGTAAATCTTATCTACCTCTCTTGTCAATGATGATAAAAATTCACATTACTGTGTACTTAAACCCACAATGCAGCTATTCACTCAAGTCCTGTCGCTTACAGGCGTCTCTAAGGAAACCAGCCCTAGCCTCTGTGTTCCATTGTCATGGGAACCACAAGGTTGTCGGATGAAAGCTTGTCTGCCCACGAGTCACCTGACCTGTCTGAGATTTAAGACTAGCTGTAATATACAGTTTCTATACGAACTGGTGCATTATGTTCATTTACCATAATTCTTTTTGCATTAAGGTTGCTGACATATAAAATAATAATAAGAAAAATGCAATTTTCAAATCTTTAGACAAAATACGATTTCGATTATTTAAACATTTAGACAAAAAAGAAAAGAAAAAGCATTATTCATATGTGTTTTATATCATATTTGATTTATCAGGCTATTATGGCTTATATAGTATTTTATAGTGAGAATGTAGGAAGGAAAAAAAACAACACCTAATCAATGGGCCAAAACTGGGCAAAGATATTTAAATTTGGAGCAAATGGTGATTTTACTGGACAAAGTCAGATATTCTGATTCTGTTTGTAATGTAAATGTGAGATCTTTATAACTGTTAGCTATGTAGAGCGGTGTGCGATGCTGAGTGATACGCAGAAGCAGATCTGCAGCAGTCTTAAACTTTATTCACAAAAACGAAAACAAAACACTTTCAATAGGAAACAAAAGCGGCACACATACTTGTGCAAAAACCGCATAGCAGATAATATACAATATATATAAATATCAGTTGTCACTCTATATCTGCCTAATCTTAGTAAGACTTAGTATTAGGATCAACCTGTGTAGTTTTAAAACAAAATAATGCAATGCAATCTATATACGGTAATGATGAACAAATGAACATTTCACAAAAGCCTGATGGATCATATTAATTTGATACTTTATTTTTCTAAAAAAAAACCTGTGTGTATAATCAAGTAAACCTTGAAACATTCTTCAGTCCAGTAAATGTTAATTTAGAAATATTTCTAACAATATATATGTTCTTATATTTACTAAATAAGTAAAGATTTCACAGCAAAAAGATGTTTTACAGTTATACTAAAAGGTATTTTCATTCCTAAAAAAGGATGAACTATGAATCAGGCGGCAGAAGGCATGTCGTAGATTGTGCAACAGGTTTTTCAGCAAAGTTTTTGTTAATATGGATGCCTTAGAAATTAGTATATCAAATATGATACAGTAGCTTTATAGAGCTAGTGACCCATACCTATTATAGAAAAAGTGTATTATGTATGAATGATACTTTTACTGTACCATATTTGCAAGTGAATTAATAGAGACACAAAAAAAAAGAGCATTGTAAGTCTTGAAGCTAAGGGTGAATTTTTTTATTTCAGACATAACGTGAAACCCAGGTAATGAGGGAATACATTAGAGAGAAGAACGAAGCACAAGATGATCGAAACAATGGGTAAGTTCATTTATTTTTGGTCATAACATTTCTGTGGAAATATGGCATCGGCTGTCTGGGCAGGATTGTTGGTAATTGGTTGTGAACAGGACGGCATGTGTGTTCCTCTGTGGATTGAGGCGGCGTGGCAGTTTCTCTGGGTCTCTGAAACTCAAACTGCATATTGCATTTAAAAATCCTTGTTATTTCAGGTGCATTTTTATTTGCGATACAAAAGTTTAATAGTATTTAATTAAAAGATAACGGGAGTCATTACCATTCTTGTTGTGCCAAGTGCAGTAAGCTCGAGTAAATGAGCTGAACCTCAAGGATCCTGTCAAGAAAATGCAGTCATATTTCACCGTAGAGATCAAAAGAAAAAAATATATTTGGGAGGCTGCATTTCCTTTATACTATGTATTTGCAGTAAAATATGACTTGGGCAAGTTTTGTAAGATGTAGCAAATTAATTATTATTACGTTACAGGGACCTGGATTTACAAGCAGTGACCACAATCAAATGAATGTGCACAAAAGTTGTATTTAACTAAATCACAAACGCATAACTAATCTAAACAAACACATGTACACAATCACGAATACATGGGTAAAATGGAGAGCGTAAGTTAATGAAACCCGAAAACAAAGATGTAGACAAGAGTAATTTAACAATTTGAACAGTAGGGCTGTGTATCGGCAACAAAGACACGATATTTATCCCCATATGATATGTGTCATGATACAGTCTCTTATAGATCCATTACTAGCTATTTGCAGAGCAAACAGTTGCCCTCTGCATCATGAAGGGCCACTGTATCACAATTTAGGTAATGGCGTAGGTTTAATATTGATCACTCCCCACCAGGTAAAATATTCTGATTGTTTTCTTCTTGTTTAAGCACATAAATATTATAATATATCAATAAAATTTCTTTAAACTGCTGGTTGTGTCACAGGGAAAAGACGATGAAGATCAAAAGACACTTTAATGAAAACAAGGGTAATAGTAACAGCAGTGTTTCCACAAACGGGTAGCAAAGACAAGCAACAACCGACAAACTGAGGAGAGAACTGTCAGGGTTTTCTGGATAAGGGAGGACCCAATTGCAGATATGAGTGAAGATATTTTTATTTACAAGACCGTGGCAGAGCAAACAGCAGGGAACGGTAAAACAGTTTGGCAGTGAACACAATAGGAGAGCTGGCTGGTCAGGACTCAATACCAAGACGACGCTCAGGCCAACGTGGAGATCTGGTAGCGGATCAGGAAACCGAAGGCTTGCCACTTGGGGATGCGATGACGTAGCACCAGACTAGCTGCCAGGCCAGGAGTGTAAACAGCCAGGGTGAAACAGGAGGCAGGAACAAACAATAGACAACAACACTAGAGCAAATAAACTGACAAAACTATGACTAGAGAAAAACACTAATTCTAAGACAGGGGGGGGGGGGGGGGGAACAAAAGCTAGTTTTCAGCTAACACTTTAACACTAGCACCACGCAAGGCACTCACACAAAACGAACCAGCAAAGACATGAGTGAAACAAGCACAATATAAAGGGAGCATAGCACATGAGGGACAGGTGAACACACTCAAGCAAACGAGACTAGACAAAACACTAGACAAAAGACTAGACAAAATCCTGACAAGAACAGGGAGAACTTAATACACATGCGGTGATGATCAAATGACAAAGAGCTGTGATGAAAAGTGTCCATGGTAACAGATGAGTGGCAGGAGAAACTAAAACAAAGGAACACGTGACTGAATAAAGACAAAATAAGAGTCCTGGTCCAGTGACGGCGTGACAGGTTGGTTATCATTGGAGAAACAAACACTCTCTACAATATGCTTTCGCGCTTGATGGTTCAAAAAACACTTTTTTCCCCCCATTTAATCATGATACTTGTTGTAAAACTATGACAATACAAACAGTAATTGATCACGAGACAATGGTTAATTTTCCACTAGGGAGGTGAACAGCCAAACAAAAGCGAGACTTACAAAAGCTACAGCAAACACTATATAAACACTAATGTTAGCTAGCAGGCTAGTATAGTCAAACAGCTTTGCCCTTTGTTTCAATTGTAGCAACAATATAAAACTTATTACTGGAACTGTTAATAGTAAATGCAATTAGAAATAATAGGACATACTTACAAGTTGTGATCCACAAACAACAGATTGTCTCAACTAAGTATGAACTGCTGAAGTTTTTATACGTAGCCTACAATGTGCTCTACTTTTTTGTGGAAGTTGTTGTCCGTTAAAGGTGCAGCACACAGATAAACGTTGGGGTTATACAATATATTTTAACCACTCTAAGGTCTTAGGAATGTCAAACAAATGAGTTTTGGAAACCGGGTGGACAAAACAGCATGTCTTTGACATAACAACATCATGCCTTCTCTAGCACAGCTCAACCTGGCTTCATTGTGTGTATTCTGTGTGCGGGGATTATTTAAATGAGTAATATTGTGACTTCATAAGATATGGATAAAGTGCGTTGTTATCCAAAAGTAGTCATTTGTTATATAATAAGTATTTTTTTGAAAGGGAAGTACCTTTTGATGTGGACTTTGAGCTTCGTAGACTTGTAGATCTTTTTTTAATGCACAAACTGCAACATTACATACTAAATAAAGTTGAAAAAGTATAATAGGAAAAATGAAATGCACTTTCTTCACTGTAGCTCACCGACACTTTCAGACAGTCACTCACACAGATCGCTCTCAATGCAAACGTCTCAACACTGCCCAGTATTTAAAATAATAAATAATATATAAATAAAACCACTTGAAAAGCTACATTATCTTTGTTGGCAAGAAGTTGTTAACATCACTGTTTTTGAAGCAATTAAACTCACCTCTTCACAGTTAATAGTGAAATCCGTCACTATTCGGTAATTCTTACAATCACAATCTCTCTCTGTCCTGTAAATGAACACAGACTTGATGCATTACACTGTGATTAGAATATCAAACTGGATATCGCTAATCTACAAGTTTACCAGTGTTTTCAGAATGCCAGCGCTTTTATCCACAGTGGAGACGTGGACACAGTGGTTACCAAGTTGAGAAAAATAAGTAAAACATTTAACAGATTTTTTCTGTAGTACGCAAATGTGAAGCTCTGATTGGGGGATTACGTCTCTTGATATCAGGCAACCCAGTTATGTTCCAGTGCGGGCCAGATTAAACATTGTTTTAATCTGTATTATATTACAGTTGTACCTCGAGATACAAGCATAATCCGATCCAGGGAGGAGCTTGTAACTCGAATTGCTCGTAAATGGAATCATATTTTCCCATAAGAAATAATAGTAAACAAATTAATCCGTTCCAGATCCGTAACGATGGAAAAAAAAACATGTTTTTTATTGGTATAGACACACACACAATTATAGTACATGTATACAGTATAAGGATTCATATGATATCAAATTAAATGTGGTTTTAATTTTAAGTTTTTGCAGACAGTAGCGGCAGGTGCGGAGGAGGGAGGAAGGGGGTTGGTATGTCGACACTTGATTCCGTATCGTAACTTACACGAACACTACATAACTTACGTAAACTTTAGGTAACATAACTGAACTTAGCTTATGTATTTTTATTTACCTTTTCTATTTTATATTATTGTTTTGCTTTTTCTTCTTCTGTTTTCTTCCCTTTTCTTCCCCATTGTCTTGACAAATATTAAGTGACGATATTTTGGCGTGTTTAGTTAGTTGAATGTACGATACTTGCAATGCATAGTTGTTGAACCAGCCTGCATGTTATGAGAGATGCAGTCTCATGGTGATGAAGTTGCAATTTGTCAGGGTTGAGTGAAGATAAGCTACAGTGGTGTTAGTTTGACCTTTGTGGTCAAGAGAGTTACAGTAGGCTAATAACTTGAGGGCCCCATCGGCTGCGCGACTGTGCACCGGTGGAAAGGTCTTGCAGTCCGACTGGATGTCTCCATTTTTTTCACAGAAACAGCAACCAGAAAAAAGAAGCGAGTTACTGTGATAGTGGTCATTTATCTTCTCCAAAGGTCTCACCTCCAGGGGGTCAGTGAGCCAATGGTAACTTAAACTTTCAGAGGGATATATGCATATGTAACTGGAACGGTGTTGATTCTTGAAATATTGATAGATACCAAACATGGTATGTGTGCCTTCTAAATTAAGTAACACTAAAAATTAATTTAGTGAGTTTGTATTAAAACAAGACACTATAAAAGAGCATATGATTACACGACAAAACTGGATACATGATTGTACATATCTCAAGATTAAAATGCATCGAATAGGAAAAGGGTACATTTATCTAGAGTGAATTTAGATTGAGATTCTATATTTTTATATAGAATACATAGTTTTATCATAGTGATTTGTCTTTGTTACCATGGTAACCATGGGCCTGTTCTGCCCTTTTGTGTTGTCACAGACATTTTAGCACCTAGTTTTGTTGTTGGGAGAGGAGGTTTACTGGATTATTTATTAAATATAATGAATAATTGTGTGTCTGATTGTTCCAGATGCTACAAAGATAAACCTTTTTGTTCTCTTTCAAACATTTGTTCAGTATCTCACTATGGGAAACACCTCATGCGTGACAAATCCTGGAAGCGCCAATTATACCATGTCTGTCAGTTGACAGAGCAATCACAAGAGTGATGCAGGAGTCCTGCCTCCCTAATATATATTGCTGCTAGCAGTCTCCACTTCATTCTCGTTCTCTTCCCCATGAAGATATTTTGAAACTATCCTCAGCATATCCTCGTAAAGGGTGGGTACTCAATTTTTTAAGGACAAGATGTTATTTTAGGTATATGTCGCCAAACGTCCCTGCTTTTCTGAGGAAATATTCACTGTTACAGTGGATCATTTTCTTTCTGCTGTTATTTTGATTCCTTGTAGTGGAGAACAGCGAATCAAGGCAGATTCTCACTTTCTTTCTTGAGCAGTTACCGCCCCTTTTACCGCCCTCTGTTATTCCCTCTCGTTAAGTGATATGACCGATTGGGTTATCCTGTTGTGTAACATGAATAATTGCTAATAAGACCCGATATCAATAGACACATTGTGGCGACTACAAGCCCATCCAGTAGTTCTAGAAAAGAGAATATCCCTCTTATGGGTCTATGATTTCTTCTAAAGAATCATCTTCTGTGCATAGTGGTTGTACACGCACAGGCTGCTCTTACTAATCCCGAGTGCTCTCATTTCCACACTGCTCTGAGTTGTGTCCGCGACGAAATGAAACATGAGTTTTTCCGCACATCTTGTGGAGATATATGAGGTTGCTCTTCAGCCCTGGTTAGAGCTGATAGATGTGTCACGGTTCGCAGATTCATTGTCTCCTATTACTGCCTGTGTATGCATGCGTGGTGAATGTGGGAGGCGTGGTTACTGATCACTGCCGCCATCACTCATCATCACACACCTGATCCCTATCTCCTTGTGCCTACTTAGTGCCCGCTCACCACTCCCTTGTTGTCGAGTCGTTGTCTTCCATGTTCCACGCCGACCGTTCCTGTGTTCCACTGTTCCAGCGTCTCATCCTCTGTGTCAGCGTCTTCCGGTGTTCCGTGTCAGTGTCAGTGTCAGCGTCAGCGTCAGCGTCAGCGTCATCGTCATCGTCATCATCTCCGTCTCTGTCAGCGTGTTCCGGTCTGCTGTTTCGTGTCCACTCTCCACGCTTCGCACCTTTGGACTACACTGCACTGCACCATCTGTCACCTGCCCATTGAGTCCCTGCGCCGCCTGCTTCTGGACATTGTTCTCACTATTCATTCCATCAATAAACCAACATTTGCTTTTGAATCCTGTGACTCTTGCTTACTGACAGAACGACTCGACCAGGATGGATTCAGCAAATGTTCCCGACTGGCAGGAGTTTGTCTCCAACAACATGGCGCGCCTGGACAGGCAGGAGGAACAGATGCTGGCCACCGGGCACGCCATACAAACACTCGCGGCGCAGGTGTCCGAGCTCGCCAGCAGATTCCAACAGATGCCTGTTCCCGCTGCGCCAGCTCCACCGCCGGTCCCCTCCCTCACCAGCCGTCCCGCAGGGCAGCCAGAACCCCATCTTCCACCTCCAGAACGTTACTCAGGTGAGCCTGATTCCTGCAGAGCTTTCATTACGAAATGCTCTATCTTCTTCTCACTTCAACCTCAGACATACGCTACTGAGCAGGCAAAGGTAGCGCTCGTCATCTCACAGCTCTCGGGACGGGCAGCTAAATGGGGAACGGCGGTGTGGGAGAATCAAGAACCATGCTGCTCCTCGTTCCAGGCCTTCTCCGAGGAGATGAAAAGAGTGTTCGATCGGTCTGCGGTCGGCCGCGAGGCAGCTCGGAGACTCGCAGACCTCCAACAAGGCGACAGGTCAGTCTCCGAGTATTCCATAGAGTTTCGCACGCTCGCGGCCGACTGCAAGTGGAACGAGGAGGCGCAGTGGGACAGGTTCCTGCATGGGTTGGCTGACCGTGTCCAACGCGAGATCTACGCCCTGGACCTACCTCCACGACTCAACGGACTCATCGAGCTGGCGCTGCGAGTGGACGCCCGACTGGAACGCATCAAGTTCCGGCCCACTCCAGCCGTAGGTCCAGGGTCCCCGATGACATCCTCCGCAGTCCATCCCGGCACGGTCAGTCCCATCCCCACTCATGAACCCATGCAGGTTGGGCGAGCTCGGCTTTCCCGGGAGGAGAGAGAACGTCGCAGAGCCCTGGGGCTCTGCATCTACTGTGCCGGGGAGGGGCACTTCATCAACCAGTGCCCGGTAAAAGCCCGCGCCCGCCAGTAAGGAGGGGGCTACTGACGGGCGCGGTCAAGGTCAATCGGACTCCCTCATCGACTCTCCTCCCGGTAAGACTACAATGGGCCAACACTTCTCATCACTGTCAGGCACTTCTGGATTCCGGGGCTGAGGGCAACTTTATGGATTTCTCTACGGCACTAAAACTCAAGATCCCCACTGAGCACCTCACACACCCCATTGCCGTCAACGCCTTGGGCGGACAAAGCCTACCGGACATTTCACTCAAGACCACTCCCCTCAGACTCACCACCGCCGGTAACCACACTGAGACTATTGACTTTTTCATCACTGACTCCCCCCTGGTTCCCATCGTCCTCGGTCATCCCTGGCTAATCAAGCACAATCCCAGGGTTGACTGGGGACACAATAACATCATGAGTTGGAGTGATCAGTGCCATGCCTCTTGTCTTGTGTCTGCATGTACGTCTGTGTCTCGTTCTGTGTTGCAGGAGGAGTCGACGAATCTGTCTAACGTGCCCCCTGAGTACCTCGACCTGAAGGAAGTGTTCAGTAAGTCTCGGGCTGCTTCTCTTCCTCCACACCGTCCCTATGACTGTGCAATAGATATCCTGCCAGGTATGTCTCCGCCCAAGGGCAAGTTATACTCGCTTTCTGTTCCTGAAAGGGAGGCCATGGAGAAATATATTTCTGATTCTTTGGCTACCGGGTTCATCCGCCCCTCTTCTTCTCCAGCGGGGGCGGGATTCTTTTTTGTGGGGAAGAAGGATGGATCCCTGCGACCTTGCATTGACTACCGGGGCCTGAACAACATCACGGTGAAGAATACCTATCCTTTACCGTTGATGTCTTCTGCCTTCGAGAGGTTGCAGGGAGCATCCATCTTCACAAAACTGGATTTAAGGAACGCTTATCATTTGGTTCGCATAAGAGAGGGGGATGAATGGAAGACAGCATTTAATACCCCTAGGGGCCATTTTGAATACTTGGTCATGCCTTTTGGGCTTTCCAACTCCCCAGCTGTCTTCCAAGCACTCGTCAATGACGTGTTGAGAGACATGATTGATCAGTTCACGTATGTTTACCTGGATGACATACTGATATTTTCCTCGTCTCTCCAGGAACACGTTCAACACGTCCGGCGAGTGCTCCAACGGTTACTTCTGAATGGGCTTTTTGTCAAGGCGGAGAAATGCGTTTTTCATGCACAGTCTGTTCCTTTCCTAGGTTACATCATCTCGTCGGAGGGAGTGTGCATGGATCCCGACAAGGTTAAGGCTGTGATAGAGTGGCCAACCCCGGACTCTCGCAAGGCCCTGTTGAGGTTCCTGGGGTTCGCCAACTTCTATCGACGTTTCATTCGCAACTTCAGCCAACTAGCCGCTCCTCTGACAGCCTTGACCTCTCCCAGAACGACGTTCAGGTGGTGCGACGCCGCCGAAGCGGCGTTTTCCAAACTCAAGAGCCGCTTCGTTTCGGCTCCCATCCTGATCGCCCCTGATCCCACACGTCAGTTCGTGGTGGAGGTCGACGCATCAGAGGTGGGGGTAGGTGCGGTTCTCTCCCAGCGCTCTCTCTCAGACGATAAGATGCACCCTTGCGCGTTTTTTTCCCATCGTTTGTCCCCAGCGGAACGAAATTATGACATTGGTAACCGGGAGTTGTTGGCAGTCAAACTAGCTTTGGAAGAGTGGCGTCATTGGTTAGAGGGGTCAGGGGTGCCCTTTCTAGTTTGGACTGATCACAAGAATTTAGAATACATCAGAACAGCCAAAAGACTAAACTCCAGGCAGGCTCGGTGGGCCCTTTTTTTCGGACGTTTTGACTTTTTGCTATCTTACCGCCCGGGTTCTAAGAACATCAAACCCGATGCTTTATCGCGTGTTTTTGATCGATCCGACCGCCCGTCCACTCCCGAGTGCATTTTTCCCGAGAGACTCATTGTCTCCACACTTGTATGGGAGGTCGAAGCGAAGGTCAAATCGGCCTTAGAAGGGGTAACGCCTCCGCCCGGGGGTCCACCAGGTCGATTATTTGTGCCGGAGGAAGTCAGATCCGAGGTCATCCGATGGGGTCACTGTTCCAAAATAGCCTGTCACCCAGGGGTCACTCGCACTAACTTTTTAGTCAAACAGCGATTCTGGTGGCCAAGGATGGCCCGCGACGTCCGGGATTTTGTGTTGGCTTGTTCCGACTGTGCCCAGGGTAAGACTTCCAATCGCTCTCCAGATGGGTTGCTCCAGCCGTTGTCGGTGCCTTCGAGACCCTGGTCCCATATCGCTCTCGATTTTGTCACCGCCCTCCCACCCTCCCAGGGGAACACGGTTGTTTTGACCGTAGTGGACCGGTTCTCGAAGGCAGCTCATTTCATACCCTTACCCAAATTACCTTCTGCTAAGGAGACAGCGGCGTCTGTCATTGAACATGTCTTTCGCATTCATGGCCTCCCGACAGACGTGGTCTCTGACAGAGGGCCCCAATTTATATCCAAATTCTGGAGAGAGTTTTGTAGATTACTGGGAGTGAGCGTTAGTCTGTCTTCGGGTTTCCATCCCCAGAGCAACGGCCAGACCGAACGAGCCAATCAAGACCTCGAGAGGTGCTTGCGGTGTACGGTGTCACAGAATCCCGCTTCCTGGAGTCAACAGCTCCCGTGGGTTGAGTACGCACATAACTCGTTACCAGTGTCATCCACGGGCCTGTCGCCATTTGAGTGTAGTCTAGGGTACCAGCCACCTATCTTTCCCAGTCTGGAATCCGAAGTCGCGGTCCCCTCCGCCCACGCCTTCATCCAGAGGTGTCATCGCACTTGGAGTAGAGCCCGCGAGACTCTACTGCAGGTGGGAGCGCGCACCAAGGCCCAGGCCGATCGCCACCGGTCGAAGCCTCCCGTCTACGTCGTGGGTCAAAAAGTGTGGCTTTCTTCCAAGGACATTCCTCTCCGCTCCGTATGTAATAAACTTGCCCCCAAATTTATTGGCCCGTTCCCTGTCACCAAGATCATTAGCCCGGTGACAGTCCGCCTCAAATTGCCTCCAGCGTACGGGAGGATTCATGCCGCCTTTCATGTTTCCAAAATAAAACCTGTTTTTCGTTCTCGCATTAATCCGCCCACCCCGGTTCCCCCACCGCCGCGTCTCGTAGATGGGGAACCTACCTATTCGGTAAACCGTATTCTGGATTCGAGACGGAGGGGACGCGGATTCCAGTACTTGGTGGACTGGGAAGGTTACGGCCCGGAGGAGAGAAGTTGGGTACCTGCTAGAGACATATTGGATCACTCCCTTATTGATGACTACAATCGACAGGTAAGTGCCCCTGGGAGCGTCGAGAGACGCTCCTAAGGGGGGGGGTACTGTCACGGTTCGCAGATTCATTGTCTCCTATTACTGCCTGTGTATGCATGCGTGGTGAATGTGGGAGGCGTGGTTACTGATCACTGCCGCCATCACTCATCATCACACACCTGATCCCTATCTCCTTGTGCCTACTTAGTGCCCGCTCACCACTCCCTTGTTGTCGAGTCGTTGTCTTCCATGTTCCACGCCGACCGTTCCTGTGTTCCACTGTTCCAGCGTCTCATCCTCTGTGTCAGCGTCTTCCGGTGTTCCGTGTCAGTGTCAGTGTCAGCGTCAGCGTCAGCGTCAGCGTCAGCGTCATCGTCATCGTCATCATCTCCGTCTCTGTCAGCGTGTTCCGGTCTGCTGTTTCGTGTCCACTCTCCACGCTTCGCACCTTTGGACTACACTGCACTGCACCATCTGTCACCTGCCCATTGAGTCCCTGCGCCGCCTGCTTCTGGACATTGTTCTCACTATTCATTCCATCAATAAACCAACATTTGCTTTTGAATCCTGTGACTCTTGCTTACTGACATGAGATCTGTCCTGGACTCCAACCCCCTCTTTCAATCAGACCCCTTGTTGGGGGACAAAAAGGAGGAGGAGGAAGATGATGAGGTGATTGCTCGTCCCTTGTTGGAGGATTTGGAGGGAGACCAAGAAGATGCTATCCCCCTCCTAAAATTTCTTCTAGACCTGGCAGTGCCATGGTTGAGTCTTCCAAACGCCTGGGGAGTTGGACCTAACTGAAATGTGTTGGAGAGCAGCTGCTAAACTCTATCAATGAAAGGGGTTTCCATTTCAGCAGAGATGTGACATTTCTGGGACAAATCTCTCATAGGGTGCCTGTTCAAGTTTTCTCAAGGCTAGAGGTTCACAATATGGAGGAGTTGGGGATGTCCAACTCAACCCCCACTCAACACAGCCAAATTCCTTTTCCTCTGCTTCCAGATGGGGACAGTCTGGATACATAAACACTAGTCTCAGGTCTTAGACTGAATTTCTTATGGTGGAATGCATCAGGTCAATTCAAGGCTCTTTATCCCATTTTCAGAATGGGAAGAAGATCCCATTCAGACTATCTTCTGGGACTGATGGCCTTGACTACGCTTGTGAGTGAGAGAGTTTCAGCACTGGACAGCAGTGCAGTGTTTATGTCCACAATGCCACCTCAACCTCAAAGTGATAGTATCATCACTCTGCATGTGCGCTCTCCATCACTCTGTCACTTTCTCTTTCGGGGACTGCTGAGGGGCAGTTTGTCTGAGGTTGGGGTACAGTGTGTGAGAAAAAGATAGCATAATGGAAACTACCCATTTCACTATAGAAAGCACACACAAACGTCCTAGAGCTTTTAACAGTGTTTCTGGCATTGACACATTTTGTGCAGTTCCCAGGGAACCACCACATTTTGATCAGATCAGTCAAACAACGGTGGTAGCATACATAAATCACCAGGGGAGCACATATTCTTCTCAGCTTCACAGTCTGGCACAAAACCTGATTGTGTGGGGCATGATGCATTTTCATTCATTACGGCCAATGTATGTTCCAAGAATAATGAATGTGGGGGTGGATCTCCTGTCCAGAGGGATTCCTCTGTATGGAGAATGGACCTTCAGGTAATGAGCCAGTTGTGGGAGAGGTTCGGACAAGCTGCCATAGATCGCTTCACCTCCCACGAAAATACTCAATTTTTCTCTCTGGTTAGAGACTGTGTGCCTATGAATGTGGATGCTCTAACGCAGTGGTCCCCAAACTTTTTTGTGCCGCGGACCGGTAAACGTGTGATAATTTTGCCACGGACCGGTGCCCGCTCGAGATTCTTGACGGGGTGGGGGAGGGGGTGGGGGGGGGGGTGCGAGCGCAGCGCAGGCGAGACTGTTCAAACGTCTCCATAGTCACATCGCCACAGCCGCTTGCAGCAGCTCACGGACCGGTCCGCGAATGTGCTCCGCGGCCCGGTACCATTACATCGACGGACCGGTCCGCGAAATCGCTCCGCGGCCCGGTGGAACTTCGTCCACGGACCGGTATCGGGCCGGGGATTGGGGACCACTGCTCTAACGCACCCATGGCCAAATGCATTGCTTTATGCTTTTCCTCCACTGAGTCTAATCAAACAACATTTGAAGAGAATGTTAACACTTAGTCATACTGATCACCCCGAACTGGCCCGGAAAATTGTGCCTCATGAAGATAATTCAGCTTCTGTTTGACAAGCCCTGGCCTCTCCGGCTGTGCAGGGACCTTCTCTCACAGCACTCTCTCACATTTTTTACCCGGCACTGGACAAAGCGGGTCTTTAGGCCTGACTCATGAGAGGTTAAACTTGAGTGTTACGGGTTTACCTTCAAGGGTGATTGAGACTATTCAGAAGGTGAGAGTAGTTTCATCGTTCTCTGCATATGATGGGCGAACACAGACACATTATTATTTTTCTCTGTTGTGTGAGTTTTTTGCAGGAACTATTAGATAAGGGGAGAGCCTTTTAAACTGTTAAGGTTTAACTTCACGCTTTGTCGGTTCATAAGTCCAGTATGCACTTTGCTATGGATTACTTGAGAGTCACTCTTTAAAACAAATCCAACTGTAAACAGGTGGATTTACTGGCTTTCTGTCCGCTGCCTTTTTCCTCATTGGAGGAATAGCGGCTTCATAGCTTGTGTCTTGACCATGTGTCACTTCACTATGTGGACAGAACGAAGGCACCCAGGAAAAGTATTCAGTAATTTGTTTCATGGGATGATTCTCATAACGGTAAACCTATTTCACGTCACTGCCTCTCCGACAGGGTTTGTTGGAAGCTATTATATTCGGTTATAATAACATGGTACTCAGTCCTCTGGAATGGCTACCTCACAGACACTATTTAAGATCCTAATAAGAATTTGTGATAAGATTGAAATATATTAAGAAAATTTATTGTGAATTGTTTAACCTTTTTTTTCAAAATTCGTTAGTGCTGTTCATAAGTTTAGAAGTAAAGTTTCGAGCATACATTTATAAGTAAGTATGGTCAGTAATATTTTATAATTGTTTTAAAGAATCGGATACTTTTAAATTGATCAAAAATGACAGTAAAAACATTGATAATTTTATCAGTTTAAAATATTTCTGTCAAATCAGTGCTGTTTTTTTCTACTTTATATTTATCTAAGAATCCTGAAAATAAAATGTATCATGGTTTCTACAAAAACCTGAACATTATTTTCAACATTTTTCTTGACCAGCAAACCAGTATATTAGAATGATTTTAAAAAATAGTATTCATTGACATCACAGGAATAAAAAAAAAAAATTTAATAGAAAAAAAATATTTAAAATTATAATTGCATTTGACTGTTTTTACCAACCCCAAAAGTGTTGAAAAAAAACAATCTAGATGCTTGAGTAGGTTTTATTTTTAACTTTTCTATCATTTTTGCTGGAGTTACCTGTCCTTCTTAACTCTCCATGCTACTGGTGTGTCAAAAAACCATGGAAGTAACAAAAATATGTAGAGTAAAGTAGGACTGCGCGATTTGGCAAGTTAAGTAAGATAAGTCAAGATAAATTATATGCCTACGTGTTAACTATATCTTACTTATTTTGAATTAATATAAAATAACAAAATGATCATACTTATATTAAGTTGAAACCCTTATAAGCATATATCATGTTTAGGACAAATTGGATTATGCACTTTCCCTGCAGCAGCTCATTCTGTGTCCTCCGCTATCTTCAGATGCACACATAATATCAAGCTATTGTATATCAATATAAATGGCATTTCCTCATCTTAAATAGTTTATAAAAAATAGGGATGCACCAATACTGCTCTTTTTTTCTCATACTCATTAAAATGCTTCGATACCAACAACCGATACCATGCAGCATGTACAATACAGTGCTTTTGACAAAGAAACACAGACAACAGAGCAAACAGAGAGCAGAATGGATATATTAGAGTAAATATCTATGAAATAAACGCATCGAAAATGTTGAACAAATTAAATGTTTACACCTATAAACAGGCGCTACTCTGCACAAGCTGATAAACAAAATCCAGAATGGATTGAGCATGCGGGACAAAGACGTGCAAGCTTGTTGAATCTGAATGTTGGATATATGCAGCTCTTAAAGTGACAACAGCCTAATAAACCTACTGCTGTCTTTTTCCTGATTGTTAATCTAACAAGAAAATCACTTGTTGCTCTTGACTGGTTGAGCCTTTGTTGGAGCAGCTCTAAGTATTAACTGTGCCATTAAATTAACAATAAAATAGGATATAGCAATAATATTGTTACGAATAGCGGATCGTGTGCGATGTGGAGAGAACGACAGGGGAGTGCAGGCATCTAAACAGAAACGTACTTTATTCAAAACAGAAATATAACACTTTAAATACAAAATAAGAAGCACACCTGTGCATAAACTGAACTAAACATAACTCAGGGAACTCAGAAAAACATCCACACACTGGAAATTACACGACAGAGTCACAATGACAACATCAACAACCAACAAAGACGAGGGAAACACAAGAGGGTTTTATACACAAGGGAATGGGTAACACCTGAGGAGACTAACGAGTAAGTGATCACGACAGGAGCATGAAGTGTAACAATGACCTTACAGACAGGAAGTGAACAGATGACACGACTGACAGGAAGTGTAACAATGACCTTACAGACAGGAAGTGCACAGAGAAGACACAGATAGAGAGGACCAAGGGATACAAATATGAACGTAACAATAGTTTTTACAATACATTTTAACAGGCTTAATTTGGCATGAAAGTAACTTTCTTTGTGCAAGGTTTTAATAAAATTAAAATAACAATGAAAATACAGGTATCAGTACTTGGTATTGCCAAGTACTAAAAATAAAAAATAATAATATCTTGTTCTGGAAATAATGGTATTGGTGCATCTCTATGTTGTAAAATTTCAATATACTTCCCAGCTCTAGCGGAAAGAAAAGTAAAGTTGAAAGAAAGAAAGAATATTTCACCTTGTGTGAAAGTTTTCTTGGCCCTGATAGTTGTGGGATTGTTTACAGTGGTTTCTGAAGAGTTACAGAGCCCCACATACTCCACACACTGGTTTAGTCACACTCTGTGAGAATGGAAATGACCTCGACTGATTCACACAAACCTGGAGGTTAGAACGCCTCTCTAATGCCCTCGGCAGGAGCGCGATGCCTGAGTCCCAATAGCAGGATTCCGGGGCTTATCCAGGCGTTAGCCAGGCATGGCTGCGCAAACCAGTCACACACAACAACTCAATCCCTTCATACTGCACTCACATACAGTGGTGTGAAAAAGAATGTGCCCCCTTCCTGATTTCTTATTTTTTTGCATGTTTGTCACACTTATTTCAGGTCATCAAACTAATTTAGAGCATTGGTGTTTACAACGCCAAGGTCATGGGTTCGATCCCAGGGAAAGCAAGAACTGATTCAATGTGTTCCTTGAATGCAATGTATTTTGCTTTGGATAAAATGTCTGCCAAATGCATCAATGTAAATGTAAATCTTAGACTAATATTTAAATTAGTTTGATCTATTTAAGTGTGACAAACATGCAAACTCTTTTTCACACCACTGTACATGCACAATACATACCTCTCTGATAGTTCATAAAAAGGTAAATAATTTTTACATATTTTAAATTTGTACCTTTTTGATTTAAGTACAGACAGTTGAGAACCCTTGTGAAAAGTGTGCTTAATTAGCTGTACCTGCAGATAATATAATATTACTGAAATAAAAGACCACTTAAGTGTACTTGGAGAGGACACTTTCATACTTGTTTCGTAACACACTTAAGTACAAGTATCTTCAGAAATACAGTGAATGTCGCTGCATCATAGGACACTCTGGGAACTGCCCCAGATGTGACCGGTGTCTGAAGTATGTGTGGAAACTCTTTAAAAAAACATTATTGCCCAGATAGTGGAAATCTGTATTTCAACATCTTATATCCATCTCATGAGTTTTGAAGCTCAACAACGTTTTGCTTCACATCATTACTGTATTCTCATGTCTTTTCCATAGTGATGGATGGCTATAGGAATTTGACCTGTGTGTCATTTCATATTTAGAGCCAAGTCTTGATGAATATATTAAGTGTCCCTGATTACTAAGGTGAACTTAATACATACCACATGAATGTGAATATACTTAAGTTAGATTTTTACACATTAGAATTTGTAAGGGTGCCTTTTGTGTAAATGAACATCTTTTAAAAGTTACAGTTTTGTGAATTTTTGAATAAGAGGAGAAATGGCAAAAACAAATGTTCACAGTCAGATCACTATTGTTCTTATACTCATTGTTGAATTGCCAGTGAATACATATATCAAACGATCTGTAATATAAAAGGCAAAATGACACATGGTAAAAACATTGTTACTTGCAATATTACTGATGGATCCAATCAAGTTGGCACTGTCTCATGCTTTACTTTTTTTTTTTGTCTTGTTTAAAAATGAATCCACTTTAAAAATGAAACTAACAAAGAAGTGGCTTACTTTTACTTAATTAAAAATGAAGTTCATCCTAATCTTTTCTGATGTTAGGATCACAAGGAAGTCAGTGCAAAGTTTTTGGCACTGCAAAATGTCTGGTAATCCTCAGTTATCTCTATCTCTATCGTTAACTCTAAGTAATTATGTGTTTGCATCTCTCAAATTTACTTCTATATTACATGCATGAAACAGTGCTAAATAAACAATTATTTATAGGCAGGCATTGATCTTCTTCAGCAGAGGGAGTTTGCTGTTTTCTTCCCATTTTCATTTGGTTGTCATGTTAATCAATTGTTAGTTGATTAGTGCACACCTGTTTTGTATTTGTAGTTGTTTTATCTTGTGTTCTTTCAGTTCCTTATCTTGTTTTTATCTGCAAATACATCCGCTATGCCTCTAGCCTCATCATAAACATGATATACCTTATATACGTCAAAAGATCAAAGAAAATGAGATTTCTCAATTCATGACTCCTTTTAATGCCCAAGTGTTTTTACAGCTTTCTACTGTGAATATCTTCTGTGAATTATTGACTACTCTGTTGCTCTTGATCTGTGAGAGGAATGTGTACTATAGCATTTGTACCCATGAGGCATCAGTCTGTGCGATTTTTAAGACAAAGCACCTCCTCGTGGCAATCAAATCCTCCACAGAAAACACTCCACAGAAGTCTGAAGATGAATGCATTCAAAGACAGTCTCCTCTCAATTATTTAAATATTCCCAGAATATTTAAGCAGATAATGTACCTGCGAGAGAAAGAAAGTGAATTATATAAAACATTCCTACCGCAGCTCATCATTACCAGAGACTGCTGAATCTGTCACATAGCCATTTCTGACAAAATATTCAAACTTTAGTGTATAAATAAAAATGAAAGGCTGTCAAACCAGGAAGAGCTTATGTATGTGTGTGTGTGTGTGCGGCAGATACCCAGCGTTGTCTGCAGGCAGTGGAGAGGTTACAGACTCGATTGAAAGAAAAGGGAGCAGATGTTCCTGCTGAGGAGAAGCTGAATCTTCTGAAAGCGGTCCTGCAGAGTCCTCTGTTTCACCAGATCCTCGCCCTGCAGAAATCAGTGCAACACCTGAAGGAGCATGTAAGAAAAAACACACAACACTGGGAAAAAAACCTCCTTCCATTTAAACCAAAACCTTTCAAACTGAATTAATGCAAATTAACATTAGCAAAAAGGATAGTTTGTCTACAAATTATGACATTATTTATTTACCCATATGACTTTTTTTCTTTAGAAAATGTGAAATATTGTAAAATATCCAGATGGTTATTTTACATACAAGTACACGGCAAGGTTCATAAACAGCAAAACATTAAAAAAGTTATTTTTAGAAGATACTTTTGACCTATTTTTCTTTATCTTTTGGTTAATTTTGATTAATTTATTTATTCACAATTCACAGTTCAACATGTTTGCATTTAAATCAATGTGGTGAGAACATTCAACATATATGAGGATTAAAAATGGAGCTACTATAAAAATACTACTGTTCCGTTCAATAGTGTGGTGTCATTTTTTTTTTAAAGAAATTAATACTTTTTACTCGACAAGGATGCATAAAATTGATCAAAAGTGACAGTAACTGTTTACAAGATTCATAATAATAAGAAATATTTCTTCCAATCAGCATATTAGGATGATTTCTGAAAGATCATGTGACACTGAAGAGTTCAGTGCTGAAAATGTAGCTTTGACCATATTACAATATAAAAAACAGCTCAAAACAGTTTATAATGTCATAATATTTCACAATATTAATATTCATCCATAATTTTAATCAAATAAATATAGCCTTAGTGAGAATAATATACTTTTTTCAAAAACAAAATCTTACTTTACCCACACCTTAGAATAATAGAATTAAATACATATTTGTAAAACATATTTGGTAAAATTGATATTTCCTAATGGCATGTTAAAGCACAATATATAGAATACAAATATCTTAAAACATGTATTTTTGAACCACATATAGCAAAGTATGCAATGTCTAAGGTCGTTTCAGACATGCTGTCACGATTAATCTTAGGATTTGTGTCTAAGTTGATTATGCAATGATATGTTTTGACATAGTCTGCTTTGAATCTTTGCTGCCTTGATCTGATTGAGATTACATGATTATTCAAATCACAAACGATGCAAAAACTGAAAAATACTCATAAGTAAGATACAGCTCAATTAGTCAGGGTGAAGAAGCTTTATTAGCTGGGCAGATTTCGAGGATTTCAAGCTCTTCGTGGACACGGTGCGTTTTGCACTGGCAGCCGTTCTGTCTAAGGTATGCGAGATATGCTGGGGAGGCTGGAACAGAGGAATGGAGATTATCAAATCCCCACCGGCATTCCCTCTCGCTTAGTTCAGTCGCATACTTATGAACTAGAGAGCGTAACATTGTTAACAGCCTGTGTGGAAAAAGGAAACCTAAAAAAATCTCATGTCAGTCTAAAAGACTCCTAGAATAGAGCTGATGACCCCTGTGAAAAAGAAGTGCACATAATTGTATTAAATGTGACCTTGTATTTTATTTCAAATCTTAGTTTTATTAAAAAAAAAATTAATAATAGTTAAATAAAGGCCACTTAACACACAATCCAAACTCTTAACACACAATACATGCTTAAGTATTTACGTACTACTTTGTCACTACTTTTGTCACACACAAAAAGAAGATTTTCTACATTCTCAAAAGAAAAGTGGTAGTCAAGGTGTTGCTATGCAGTTGCTAAGATGTTCTGGAGGGCAAGTTGTTACTTAGAAATAAGTAAACATAGCTTTAACAAATCTTTAAAGCAAACACCTTTAATAACCTGCAAAGAATTCATTTTGGTCTGTTGATGTCTCTCCACACTAAACAGCAAGGGTGTTTATGCCAACTGGTGGGTCTGGCTTTGTCTGTGTTGCTATGGTTGCCACACTGTAGGAACAACTGAGAGAGAGTTCATGTGTGAAGTGGAGCAGAAGTAATTTCTGAAATGTGGACGAGCCAAACTGGAGGCCTAATCCTCTTACAGGGGAAGACTAACAAATACACGCTCTCTCAGAGCTGACATAGTTTAGTGCGCGTTCAAAGCTTGTGCACGATCAGCAACCGAGCCGAGAGTCTACAGCGCTTAATCTGAAGGGCCTCTGGGAGACGTTTATGAACATTAATGTTTACTGCAGCAAACTGAAGTGGGCACATTTATGCACAGAAGAGCTGGAAAAAAACGGTGAAAACTGTCATCGTGACTCTCTCAACATAGTTTGGTACAGGTTTATCTAAAGAAATTTGTCATCGTTTATTCTATGACTTTCTTCTGTGCAACATAATAGACGACAGCATTGGAAACCAAAAAACATTAAACCCTACGTCCTTGTGAAAAATATATAAAGTATTTCAGATCTTTAATTTGCTAATAATATAATATTAATACAAAATAAAAGTCCACTTAAGTGTCCTTACGAATATACTTAGGGCCCGTCCACACGGAGACACGTATCACTGTATACGTATACATTTTTATCGTATTGGCATTTCGTCCACACGGATCCGGCGTTTTGGGAGACTGAAACCGCTATTTTCTGAAACCGGGTCCTAAAGTGGATAAATCTGAAAACGACACCCTTGCGGTTTCGTGTGTATAGCCAATCCGTATATTTTGTGAAACAATGTCATCACATCACGTGTCGGCTGCATCACACGTAACACGTAAACAGCGCGCAAGGTTATGCGCATGCTCAAATTCTTCTTCTCCGTGTATACTGTATATCTGTGGCAGAATTACAGCGCCCCATACTGGTCTGGCATATATACTACATCGTTTTCAGTCGGTTTCAAGTGGTTTCGTGTGTACGCTGATATTTCTTGAGACGACACCGCGTTTACTGATTTTTTTTTTAGAACGAGGAACATTCGGATAGGGAATGCACCGGCTTCGTGTGGACGTGGCCTTAATATGGGTAACCAAACATGGGTTACCAACATTCTTCAAAATATCATCTTTTTGTGTAGAAGAAAGAAATTCGTACATGTTTAGAACAACTTGACGGAGAGTAAATGATGACAGGGTGTATTAACCCTTTAAAAAGAGTTCTAAACACTTTAAAAAGTGCACTTTGTAATAATGTCAAATTAAAGATTTTACTTTTAAATCATGTTTTAATAATCTAGCTTGCTATAAAGCAGTATTCATGTTTTGAAATGTTGACTAACATAGTAAAGCACATGTAAAGTATTTTATTATAATTTTAACTGTAGTGTGTTATTCTATGTTACATTTAAAGTTAATATATTCAATAAAATAGTATTAAAGTATATTTTATTGTACCATAAATGCTTCCCAGTACATTCAGCAGAACATTTAAAAAAATCTTCCAAGTACTTTAATCTACAATTTAAACTAAAATAGATCAATTCTATTGCAATTAATACTTGCAATTAGCAAGTATTTTATTTCCATAATACATACAATTGTGAGAAAAATGATTTAAATAAAGGGATTGGCTTTCATTGTATGACTGAAACGCAAAGACATTCCTTTTTGGGTGAGCAATTTCTTTAATAAATCCGTAACATGAGATGTGGAAAAGACACACAGACACTGATATAACAGCAAGGACAGAGTTGAATCACTTGAATGCAGATCTGTGAAGCCGAGCTGGAAAGACAATGGTTTAATAAGCAATTAAATTCAAACAAACAAACAACTAATGTTTTAAGGAAATGACTTCACACATTGTGCTGTGAAGTGCATGTTATTTTTCTCACAGAGAGATGCTTTTTTTGGGGCACGTTTTGTCGGGGTAATTGATGTGAAATGATTTGTACTTCATCAGGAATGTGCGCTCGAGTCGAGGAGGGAAATAAAAAGTTAATTAAGCAGCTCCTGAAGGTAATGAAAAACATGTGTGCGCAGATGGCTGGGAGGACAAATTATCACCAGAAATTATCAAAACAAATGAGTTTTCCATGCTCTTCAGAGCTTTTTATATTTTTAGACGCTCGGTGCTAAAGCTAAATACTTGGAACGCACAAATGAGGAGTAATTTACACTTCCACTAAGTTTTTCTGTCGATCTTTCTCTCGTAGACTCCATACATCAACTCCGATCTCAAGGGCAGCCATGAAGGTTTCTCAGCGCTGCTTAACGGACAGCCATCATCTGAAGAGTACAAACACATCATCCGTTCCATGGCTCAGGTAACACTTATTGTATTTATTTATAGCTAAATATTCACTTTTCAACATTTAACCACTAAACTCTCATATCGCATTGATACAATATTGTTTTTGTGACTGTGTCCTCTGTAAATAACACACATTTAGGCATTTACTTTATGTGAGTATTCAAATAGTGTCATTATGTGGGTGTGTGTGTAGGGTCGGTACGTGACTCAAATTGACCTACAGAAACCGGTATCGGGTGGTTTGGGCTTCAGTGTTGTTGGATTGTGTAGCGAGAACCGCGGAGAACTTGGCATCTTCATTCAGGAGATTCAGGCTGGAAGTGTGGCATACAGGTCAGAATACATATGGTGTACACACACACTCACACACCCTGTCAGATGATCGGTGATTTGTGCACATAACTCTTCTTGCCCGTTCACATTTTAAAAATAAAGATTACTCATGTTTTTAAGATCTGCTGCAATTCTCATTTCTTCCCTCCTAATCACAAATGTGTCACCGGTTCATGTCATGTCAGCATTTTCCAGTTAAAAGTGTCTGCAAACGCTAATTTGCTGACATGTTAGTGCTTTTCAGCAATTTTGTGTGTGAGGGGGAATTTCTGCCTGCTCAATATGTATCTGATATATAACTTACATTGCACTACAAAAACATTTAGATAATTGCACTTAGATGAGTGATTAGTTCACCAATCACACCGATCACAATCAGTTATTGTCATTTTGTACATCACTTGTGAAAAGAGTAGTTATCATGGAAATAATATAAGAATAAACTTGAATATGCTGATCATACTTGTAAATAAGTGCACTATGGATGTCACTGTGAGGACATTTTCACAAAGGTTTCATGAGTTTGTTTGCCCATATAATCTATAAGCTATTATGGTTAAGCATATTTGGCTAGCTGTCCGCAGTGGAGGGGCTCGAGGAATCAGCTTCTACTCAAGCTTAGATATACCTCCCAGTGGGAGTACTAATGCTTGGAAGATGAGTCTGGTAGCAAGATGTCTAAATTATGTTTGTGGCGTTTGGAGAGGTGGAGAAATGCCAAAATAGCTGATGCCGGAGCAAAGTGAGTGGCTGCTTATATGCTCTGCAGTTAACTGAAAGATTAGAAAGGTTCACCTCTGAAAAAATTACGTTTAGGAACTTCACTAATAAATTTGCAACATCGCCTGTAATACCAATTGCGCTAGGGGTGGTGCTGTTATATTGAACAGTTGTGGTCAGGATTTTTGGCATCCCTAGTCAATACGATCAAAGATGTCTGTAAAAAGAAATCTGTTTTCATTCAAAGAATCCACAAAAATCTGACCTTTCATTGAAGTAAGGGAATTGAAAGTGGGGGGGAAATCACATTATGAAATAAATGCTTTTCTCCAGAACACATTGGCCACAATTTTTGGCCCCTCTAGAGTTGAAGTATATTCTATTAATATTTAAAGAAAATGTATCTCACCAAGGTGACTAGGAGCATGAAATTGTCTAGCTATGACTTTTTGTCTCACAGGAATATAAGTGTGAGGAAGCACAAAGGCCAAACTCCCTTAATCACCCATCTCAATGAGTAAAACAAAACAATATAGATCTGATGTGCAGCAAAAGTTTGGCGTTTGACTTGAGCCTTCACAAAATAGAAAGTGGCTGTAAGAAAATAGCTAACGCATTGAAAATTCCCATTTTCACCATCAGGGCAATAATCTAAAGAAAAATCTAAAGATGTTATGAATCTGCCTGGGAGAGGATGTGTGTCTATATTGTCTTAATGTACGGCGAGGAGAAAAGTTTGAGTGGCCAACGACTCTCCAAAGATCAGATGAAGAATTGCAGAGATTAGTTTGAGATTAGTTGATTTCTTGGGGTCAGAAATCCTAATTAATATATATATATATATATATATATATATATATATATATATATATATATATATATATATACAGTAATACCTCGGTTTACGAGTTTAATTAGTTCCAAGAGCGAGCTCGTAACCCAAAATGCTCGTACACCAAAACATTTCCCCCCATAAGAATGTACTAAAAATCAATTAATTCGTTCCACACGACCATAAGTGCCCATTTTAAATATTTTTTGGTTTTACGCTATTAATTACCGTTAAAATTATAACCATTAAGATCTCATATAAATACTAATTAAAAATTGACAATTAAACTCTAAAAATACTTGACAATTTACTGTAATGCACTTCAGCTTTGAGCAGCATCGCTCCTGGCTTGAAGGAGACGAGAAGAGGGGGGAGCGGGGAGCCACGAACGAACGCGGGAGATGCGAACAAACTTTTGTGAGAGACTGTCATTAGGATATTTCCAGTAAAGATGCTGGGCATTAGGACTTTTTCACACAAAAATGTGCGTGGGCGAGGGAATATTTTTCTCGCACACCGATACAATGCTCGTACACCGATTTGACTTTCCATGCTCTTACACTGATTTTCTCGTATACTAAGTCACTCGTAAACCGAGGTATCACTGTATATATATATATATATATATCAAAACAAGCATCAGAATCATGTTTCACTAATCACAAAATGAAGTTTTTACCATGACCATCCCAGTCCCCTAACCTGAACCCTATAGAAAATGAGTTGGATGATATAAGGAAGAGGAAAAGCCCTGGGAATCTGTAGATTCTCATCAGGCCTTAGGAGAAAACTCAGAGCTCAGAGGTTGCAAGAAGTATTTAATAAAAGGGTGCCAGAAATTACCGCCAATATATTTCGAGAAAAGCATCTAAAAAAGCATAGTCTGCTATCAGGGGTTTTTCACAAGGAATTATGTGAAATGACTTGCAGGAAAGCTTGTCATCATGTACTAACCCCTGATACTTTCATTTTGAGGAGCACTAAATATTTTTAAAGAATGGTTTAGCTGTTTTTGTCCATACTGTAACCGATTTTGTGTTACAAAAGTGTCAAGCTCCTAAAAGAAAAGAAAAGTACCGGTAGTGTAAAAATAATCCATACAGCTTCAGTGGTTTAATCCAAGATTGGATTCCTTTATATTTACACTAGCGTTATGTTCTTGTAGTGATGGTAAGCTGATCTCAGAACTGCTTTGGCTATTAAGCGTATGTTCTCTACTTTATCCTAGCGATGGAAAACTGAAGGAGGGAGATCAGATATTGGCAATTAATGGTCAGCCATTGGATCAGACTGTCAGTCACCAGCAGGCCATCGTACTTCTTCAACGAGCATCGGACTGTGTCAGCCTCACTGTTGCCCGTGGGCCCATACCACAGCTGTCCAGCCCGGTCGTGTCCAGAACACCCAGTGCTGCTAGCACACTTTCAGCACACTCCAGTGCGGTGAGACAGACACACACATACAGACTTAGAGTGTTAGCTTTAGAACCTGGAGCATTTTTTTCTCTTAGTTTGGTTAATTTAGGAATATATAAATATATATGGAGCTTGAATTCATGCCAAAATAATTGGTCCGAGATTGCCTGATCGATGTGGTCTTGGCCAAACTGAAAGCTAACTCTTATGGTGGCTTGCTTGTGGTGAGAAAGGAATCCAACTCAGTGGGCCAACAAACCAAGCTGTATCAATTTATAATGGGAAATGGGTTGCAATGGATTATTCTATTCAGGGGAAATATACTACTTTTGTTGGAAGGTTACACTACTAGAATGACAAAAAAATGGTTGAAAGTGAAATTAAAGCTCTATTTCATGTCTTCCAACTGCCAAGGGATGGCTAAGCATGTGAATATTCCTGCTGCGCATAGTGGGGAGTGAGACATAGAGATGTGACACAGCCCATTTTTAAAAAGATATGAGTATGACCCCCTACTGCTTTCCTTTTGGGATTTTAGATTTTGTAGTTTTTTTGACCTTCAAGTTATCTTTCCTAACATCTGTGAACTATACAAAGCACAAAGTTAATAGTGAAAACAAAAATATTTAGTAAATAAAGGTTTTATATTTTGAGTTGAGATTTGTTGTTGCTCACCACTCACTGTCAGTGTTATTGCCTCCTTAAGTTTAATCATTTGTTGTATTCATCTTTTCTAAGTCGCTTTGGATAAAAGCATCTGCTAAATGGATAAATGTCAATGTATACCGTATTTTTCGCCATATAAGACGCTCCGGAACATAAGACGCACCCAATTTTAAGGGGGAAAATCTATGAAAAAAAGATTCTGAACCAAATACTGTAGTAAAATATTTTATGTCAACTGTATAAAGTTGACAGCAGTTTAAGAATAATTTTTTTGTCAACCATGTAACATATTAAGAACCATCTTTACTCTTATTAACAGTCGGTAAAGTCAGTAAACAGTGAAACTAACAGCTGTAATGTTTTTATTCAAACCCCAATAATTCCTCTTCTTCGCTGCTATCCGAAATGAGGAAGGACAGATCCACGCAGTCATTGTCATCACTTTCTTCCTCACTGGTGTCAAATAGGTAGAAAGAGGCGTGAGTCACAGAGAGTGAAGCGTAAGCGTCGAACGCGCATGTTCGCAGCATGCTGACCCTGCCTCCTTTCTCCCTCTTTCTTCCGGGTTTTGGCAGCAGTGTGGTAATGTTCTTTTGTCACAGGGAAAGGAGGAGGCAGGGTCAGCCTGCTGAGAACATGAGCGTTCGGCATTGTAAGATTATAAGGATTGTAAGTCTATCCCTCACTGTCACAAAGAGGATAAGAGTGTGCGATGCGGAGAAATGCAAAGGATGCGGAAGTCCAACAGAAAACACTTTATTCCAAAACGTAAACAGAAACGGCACTAAACAGTGCAAAACTCGGCACACATAGAGACACAGAGGGAACCATCCACACACGGGAACCAGCATGAAAACAGTACAACAATCGACAAAGACAAGGGAGAACATGAGGGTTTAAATAGGCAGGATAACGGGGGGCACCTGGCACGACTAACAAGGGGGAGTGGCTGACGTGACAGTGACGGAAACACAAAAGGATCACACAGGAGGAAAGTGATGAGACATGACTGTGACACTCACAGCCTTGTTTTGATCTGTGTTAAATTCAACATGGCTTCTAAGGTCTAAAGTTTTGTTTTAGTGTCATATCTGAAATTGTGTAATGTCATGGCATAGAGTTGATTTGAATGGATTAATTTAATGTTACCTGGGTGTTTCCCCAGTAAATGTGAATGGTGCTCTTGGCCTGCCTGTGGTAGCACAAATACTTACTGTTTAAAAATTCCACTCATTCTGAAACTTTTTTTAGAAATTAACAATGGCTAGACTTTGGTAATTGACTACTGGGTCAGGGTCTATGGTGTAAATTTTGCAATTCCAAATACATTAAATCGCACCATCAACTAGTGTGGAGCACTGGAATCACTTCTTGCAAAACAACGGCTGTCACATTGACTGACAGAGGGATCTCTGGTGCCTGTGTGATACTTGATAGTCTTCAATCATGTCCGATGGTGTTTCATTCCATCAGGAGTGTGACAATGTCATGAGCCACTCCTACAGGAGTCTCTTTCACAGACGTCTTTGCATCAGCAATGTGGTCTTCAGCCTTGATGTGGGTGAGTTGCCTTCATGACACTATTAATATTGGACATCCACTGGCTTAGTCAATCAGGAATCAGGAATTCGAACTTATACAACAGAACAAAAACAACAGTAAAGATGTCAAATGACTGGCAGTTTTTGATCACTTGAACAATATGTATTATTCATGAGAAGTTTTCCAAAGAAGGGAACAGGAGTCGTACTCTTATATGGATGGCTGCATCACATATCTTTTGTTGATATTGTATTTTGATCCCCGCTGCGTGACGTAGAAGCATCCACAGTCTTTTCAGCACTCTGGTGGTCAAGTGGCAGTTTCATTTTTTGGAAACAAATGAAAACAATATGAATATGCGTTTTAAACTACATTTGTTTATCATTGAGATGAGCAACCTTGTTTGTCATTGGCCATCTGGCATCTGCATTTAGCTCTTTTTGTGCTTTTTAGACCCATTGGACTCACGTGGAGACAATTGAGCTGGTGAACGATGGAACTGGTTTGGGCTTTGGCATTGTTGGCGGTAAAACCACAGGGGTTATCGTCAAAACCATCCTTCCTGGAGGCATCGCTGACCAGGTAAACACACTCAGGGGAATCAGATCATAAATGTTTTGTTTTGTTTTGTTTTTTCAGTTCCTGTTGACTGTTTTGTTCTCTATTACAACCTGTGGTGTTTCTATCTGTCTGAACCTCTTAATATGTGTCTTTCTCTGACCATTTCTCCTCCTCTCTTCAACCTTAAACTATTGTCTTTATTTTCAAGCAATTAAATAAAGCCAAAAAAAAAGAATTTAACTCAACAATATGACATAAATTAAATAATTGTCATATAATTGTCATCTGTCTAATAACACTGTGAGGGGTCCTGTGAATTTAACCCAATAACAAAAACAGTGAAGATTGTCATACAGTCTCTTTATGAAAAATACATAAGTTCACTGTCTCACTACTTTTAGGATGGTCGCTTACGAAGTGGGGATCACGTTTTGCGAATCGGTGATACGGATTTGTTTGGTCTGAGCAGTGAGCAGGTTGCTCAAGTTTTGAAACAGTGTGGCAACAGAGTTCGACTTCTCATCAGTCGTGGGATGGCAGACGACGCTCCGGCCGCTCCTGTCTCTCTGCCAACTGTCACTGAGCAACAGGTACAGTGCCATTCTTATACAGATCAGTCTGAACAACATGTAAAACAAATATTTTTGTTTTGTTTGTTTAACTGACTCGCCTAGAGGTATATGTTATTGCTCAGAGGTTGTTATTTCATGACTCACGAGACTTACTCAGAAGTGTATTTACTCTATTTAGAGTGTTTCTCCTGTAAGTAATTAGAGGAAATTGAAACAAATAAAAGTTGACATGCAGTGAGAATATAAGAGAATATAAGTGTGGATTATACTGCTCAGATACTTTGGCCTTGGATGAATTTATTAAGAAATTTTCCTTCTTTTTACTTTATCTGAGAATTTATTGACCAAATATTGAGAATTTGGTAATCAATTTAGTGTTTTAATGTCTGCAATATTACTTTTTATGCTGTAAGTTTTCCGTAAGATGTTGCAGTTATTAATAATTACTAAAGTTGTAGTATTCTAAGGACTTTATTGCATCTTTCTGTTACCCTTAATGATTTAATTTTCAAGCAAGATATACAATAATAATAATAATAAATATTATTTTTGGTGGGAAAGCAACAACACATTCAAATATTAGTTTTAGAAGTAGTTGTTTTATAAAACATTGGTTAAATTGCATCAAATTTAAATGAAGAGGTTTTCATTCGGTTCTCACTGCTGTGTTTTCTGCTTTCAGGGTTTTGAGGAAGAGGAACACAACGCTTTTGATGTTAGCTTAACGAAGAATGCTCAGGGATTGGGCATCACCATTGCTGGATATGTTGGGGACAAAACCTCAGGTGAACTTTAAATTATACACCAAATTATATTAACAAACAGAAATGATGTGCTAAGTGAACAAACTAATATATATACATATAATAAAAAGAAAAAAAAAAATTTAATTTAATATTATAATATTTCCGAAGACAAGCTTTACTGTAATTATTGCTCATGCCCAGATCCTAAGTATTAAACTTCAACATAGAAGTGTTTGGGCTATGGACATCAATAATACCTTGAATGCGGCTTGTTAAATATTAATTTAGTGTTATGATTTGCTGTATATTGTCACGGTTGTGTAGGGGTGAGGAAGGCACAGAGGCACAGGAAATAATTGTAGTAGACTTTAATAATGAAACTCAAACAAAAACACTTTAAATAGAAACCAAAATGGCACTTCTTGTGCAAAACTACATACAACGGGTAAACTGGAAAGACCGGGAAGAATCACAACATTACATGGACCCCATGAGCCTGAACCAACAGAGACTGAAGGAAACATGGGGTTTAAATACACAAGGGTTGAAAGAGGGAATTAGACACAGCTGACAAGACTAACTTGGCGACAGGTGAAAGGAAACACACTGGGATATCATGGAAGGAAACAGGAAGTGGATAAAGACACGACTGACATGTAACCTATAGATGTGACACAAAATTATATGTAGTCACAAAATCTGTCTGTGAGGTGTAGTGTATGAAAAAAGTTTGTTTTATTTTAGTGAGCAGTCACTTGTGTAAAAGAAGTACTAGGCTTATAGGGCCGGACATAACATAAATGAATGTGTACTCACTCAATGCTTACGTGATACAAAAGTGAATTTATTCAACCAAAAATATGTAGTGAAACGCCAAAATAACTCAATTTGAATACCCTCTAAATTCCCTAATGAAAAATAAATATACCAAAATAAAATACAATGTAACTTCCCTAACTCCCTTAACTCAAAACATAGTACAAACAATAGATGCAAAAGAAAATGGCGTCCACTCCCTACTTCTTTAAACTGAGTGTTTTACAAATTATATTTACACAACATAAATGAAGTCAAAAGCAATAATGACTAATGAAAATGGATGTCAAAAGAAACAAAAAGCAAGTTCACAACAAACACGACAACAAAACAGAGCACAACAAATGGCACACATTCGGCCAGGATCCTCTCTGGAGCAGTCCTTTTCACCCAACCTAGGGTTGGACCAATCAGGAACAGGCCAATCAGAATCTCTGCTGGCATTGATTGCCGGACACACCTTCTCTTGCATCAGACAACCTGGAAATAAAACACTAAAACAACATAGGACGTAACAGTACACTTTAGCTCAGTGGTTCCCAAGCTTTTTCTGCCGGGCCCTCCTTTTGTACAGAAAGGTTTTTCATGCACCCACATAAAGACACTCAGACATGACCTTGTTTGCAAAATCCTATAGAATTAATTAATTCAGTACTACAAGCTGTGTACTACTTCTCAACATCAACTGGCTTTGTGTTTGTAATGTGAATTCTCTAAGTGGCTTCTTAACTTGTTCAGCTTCATTCTGTCAGAAGTTAATATTTTGAGGCACTGTGGTCTCTCACAGGTTTACGTTCTTGGCGTTTGCACGGGGATGGTGGCGGTGTCGTTTTAGGGTGCTTGCAATCTGTTGTGAGGTTTGCGTTCTCTAGGTATCTAGAAAGCATTACGGGATTTTTGGGTGTTGTATATGCTAACTAGTTTTTAAGTTAAAAACTAATGATTTAACAACAAAATGAATCCATCAAAAACGTACTTAAGCCAGACAATGACTTTCTTATCTAGCAACAATCTTCATTGCGTTAATTTCCTATTATCACTGTAAAGCTGTTTTGAAAGAATCTGTATTGTAAAAACCGCTATATAAATGAAGATTCAGTTCAGTCTTTCTTCATTGTTATCCATTGTAAGGGTGAATGCAAAGGGCAAGATACAGTCATGGCCAAAATTGTTGGCACCCCTGAAATTTTTCCAGAAAATCAAGTATTGTTCACCGAAAAGTATTGCATCAACTTTTGCTAAACACATGTTTATTCCCTTTGTGTGTATTGTAACAAAAACGAACAAAAAATAAGGGGAAAAAAGCAAATTTGTCAATTTCACACAAAATAATGGACAAATAAGATTGTTTCAAGAATGTGATGCTCTTTTAAACTCACCTGAGGCAAGTAACAGGTGTGGGCAAAATAAAAATCACAGTCTTTTAAACCACTCAGTGACATTAAGCACTCTTATTTTTCACAATGGGTTTCATTCAAGTTTAACTTTCGGTGTAAGTTACATGTGATGCTTATGTTTCCCATTCAATTAAAAAGAGATTTTATTATGTAAACCCTGCATGTGTAGAAAATATCCCTCCTAGCCCCTGATTTCAAATATTCTATTTACCGTTCCTCTTTCTTACCTCAGGTCAAATGCGAATTTCATCCTCAAATTCTTATACTACCATGCTTCATTTTAGGCATCGTTTAACCTTTGCTGACTGTAATTTCCTGTTGCAGAACCCTCTGGGATATTCGTGAAGAGCATTTCGGGGGACAGCGCGGTGGAGCAAGATGGGCGAATTCATGTTGGAGATCAGATCATAGCTGTGAGTTATTTCATACAGAATATGTCATAGAAAACTATGTATACACATGTTTTTTATTGCAGTGCTTATCAACGTCAAAAGGTTTTTATGCTTACAGGTGAAAGTGCTTCTGTGTGTTATTGTGCTTGTATGTATATGCATTGGGGTGGGCGAAATAGCGGTTTGAGATTTTATTTTAGTCGTTAAAATACATTTATTTTAACGACTAAAATAAAATCTCAAACCGATATTTTTTACCCATTTGCATAAAGTTGAACTTTTCATATTGAAAATGAATTAATTCCTATCAGTGTGTTAATGAAAATCCCTTCCATATCAATCTGTGTGACTTGAACTGACTCTGAAAGGTCATACATGATCTTAACATTAGATTGAAATGTATTAAAGTCTAAACTGTGTGTGTTTGTATGTATATAGGTTGATGGTGTGAATATCCAGGGTTACACCAACCAGCAGGCTGTGGAGGTTCTGAGACACACTGGTCAGACCGTAAATCTAAAACTCGTCCGACGCGGCTTCAAACCAGAGGACGCATGCCCTTCAATCATACCTGTCGCCGTGGAGACCACCCCCACCCCCAGCACATCAAGAAACTCAACAATGGAGCGAATGAATACCAAGCACGGTAACACACACTCCATAACTTACACTATAAGTATTTGAATTAAGCTGCTTACATCAGTTGCTCACATCTTTTTTTAATACTGCACAAATACAGTTTTCTTTCCTTGGAGAAGGATACTGGCTTTTTTAAAGTAGCTAATAGCAAGGTTGCACAATCAAATTTAAATAAAATCTAAACCACGATATGGCCTAGTACAAAAGGCTGAAGTTTAATTAAGTTATTATATAGCAGAGGTACTCAATTAAAGTTGCAAGAGGTCCGGTCTCTAGATTTCCTTCCCAGTGGAGGTCCAGACAATACTTTTTTGGAACATTTATACATTTCCATCGGGGCATCCACACAACTTTGTAAATTAAAAAAATAGTAAAAACTCAAAATAATCATATAAGATGGGAATCTTAGGCACTGAGAGCAAAAGCGGTGATGTCATTGTAAACCTTTCTCCCTACTGGATATGTATATACATTTTTATTTTGTATTATTATTTTATTTACATTTAGACACCTACGGGTACATAGAAGGCCTTGGGACTGAGAAAATATACTGAGGGTGCAAGGTTTAGCTCTTAAGAAAAGTATGGGCCGTTTTTATATTTTGTTCAAAGTAATAAATTACTAAAAACAAAGTACATAATCTAATAATCAGAACTCTCATCATGAACACAAAATAAAGTTAACTAGTATTTTCAGATTTTTTTGTCTTCCCTTGTCATCTGTAAATAATTTTTCAAATTATAATATTGTTTCATTATGAAATGCTCTTAATATGATGATTAATAATACTAAATATGGAGAAAAAAAAACAAGATGTCTATAGGTGCTACATGCTAACTTAGTTGTCACAAACCTGGTTAAGGAAAGCGTCTCAGGTTACGTATGTAACCATAGTTCCCTGAGAGGGAACGAGACGCTGCGCCATCGCTATGGGAACGCCCCGCGTCATCAACTCTTGAAGCACAATAGAAAACACCTGTGAGAATGACGCGGATGACGTCATGAGCCAGGAACACAAAAGGCACGCCAAAACCGGCACAGACAGCTTGCGAACGTCTGAAACAAGCGCGGCATGCGGAGGAGCTAGGGATGATGCTGATGACGCAGCGTCTCGTTCCCTCTCACGGAACTATGGTTACATACGTAACCTGAGACGTTCCCTTTAAAGGGAACTCGAGCTGCGTCATCGCTATGGGAACGCTTTACCAACGCCACCCTAGCGGAAAAGCATGCCCCAAAGTGCTCCAGTGGAGAAGTTCTGGCACCCTCGGGAAGACCAGTCTCTCACGGCAAGATAGCCTCAGCTAGAAACTTGCTCACTGAGTGATCTGCATGGCTCGTCGGGCCTCAGCCCCGGGAGAGCCATACCCAATGCTCGCACTGAGCTGCAGAGAACCTGACTTGAGGCACTTCTCGAACTGGTCTGGTTAAAGGCACTTGCCTGGGGGTCACCTTTTTGCCAAGGAGGTCCATCACGCACCGGGCTACAACAACCGTCGGGCCTAGGCCAGAACACGGCTGGAGCTACTACCACGCACCAGGAGGTGGCTTCAGGAGAAGATCACCCACGACCCAGTGACGCGCAGAACCTTCCTCAGAAGGTAGGTACGCCCAGCAACAGGGGGAACAGCGAGGCGCCCGGTGTATATATATATATATAGGGAGAAGAGCTTGAAGAGGGGCGGATGGCCGCCCAAGCTCAACTGCTGATGCCACGGGGCCAAAGGCTTCGGCCGTGGCAGGACAGCGTACTCCCAAAAACTTACTACGCGACACGCCATGCCAAATCCCATTCAGGGAGGAGAGCTTGAAAAAGGGGCGGTTGACCGCCCAAGCTCAAATGCAGATGCCACGGGACCAACGGCCTCGGCCGTGGCAGGCCTAAACATGCATACGCAAATGCCAAATCCACATTCAGGGAGGAGAGCTTGAAAAAGCGGCGACTAACCGCCCAAGCTCAGCTGCTGGTGCCACGGGGCCAAAGGCTTGGGCCGTGGCAAGACAGCACATCCCAAACACCACGCTATGCAGAGGAAACGGTGCCCCCCCCCTCAGGGGAACTGGAAACTCACACCGTGCGTAGGAGTTAGCCACGAAACTCTGTGGCTGCAGTCGCTGCCCCCGGCCCAGCAAAGCGAGCCTGGGAGGTGTACCAAACACCCCCAGGAGACCCAAGGTGATGGCCCTCCGGGGAGGGACCACCGCACCTCAAGTGCGTCGCCAGTGAAAGCCGTGGAGCTGCCACTACAGCCGCAAGACCGCCAAGACCCGAAGGTAACAAGGCGTAGGCGAGGTGAACCGAAACCCAACGGGGACTTAAGCACTACAGTGCTGCCCGGTACCAGATCCGTACGTTGCTAGAGTCGCATCTCTCTAGAGGCACTCCTGAAAATGGTCTGGTTTAAGGCACCTGCCTAAGGGGTCCATCACGCATCGAGCTACAACAACCACGGAGCCTAGGCTTAAGCCGCAGCTGGAGCTACTACTACGCACCGGGAAGTGGCTCCCGAGGAAATAGACCACAACCCAGTGACGCGTAGAACCTTCCTCAGAAGGCGAGTATGCCCAGCAACAGGGAAATAAAGGCGACACCGACAACACCCTGGAGACGCCTAGGAAGATGGTCCCCCGAAGGGGCTCCAAAGCACCCTAGTAAACGCGTCACAACATGCTGGCTACCAGGACCACATACAGGGAGCAGAGTTTGAAGAGGGGCGACAGACAGCCCAAGCTCGGCTGCTGACGACCTGGGGCCAGTTAAAGGCTTTAGCCAAGTAACACAGCAAACTCCCAACACCACACTATGTGGAAACGTGGCTCTCCCCTCAAGGGAGCCGCTATAGCCGGGTTGACAATGATTCACCCAGTTTATACGCAAAACGTCACATACTTTCTTGCTGTCAGTTCCTTTCTAGGAAACAAATGGTGTTGAGGGGCACGGATTTGGTATTATTGCCAGCACTAATCAGTCTCTAAAAGACGCCTAGGGCGGCGGCCCCCCAGCGGAGGGCCTACACACCCAAATGAATGCGTCACAACGACACTGTCGGTTCCTCAGAACCGATAAGGCTTTTACTTTCTTTTTCTTTTCGGAAGGTAGTGCGGAAAACTGAACCAACCGTGCTGACCACACACCCATCTACCACACTGCGTAGGCAGGCTGAGAGAAGTCTGGCACTTTTGTAAATACAACGCCCAACTCCTCAGAGCTAGGTCGTTGTTATTCAAGTCGGAAGAAACCGCACAGGGCGTGCTTCCGGAACTTGAGAAGTCCCCGCGATAGCGATCGCCGCTGAGCCTCAGCTGCAGCAGGACCTAAACTGCGAGTCTGAACAGTCTCCTCGAAGACTGTCAGACAGGAATGGCAACCTACACAGTCGGCGCCCTCGAGCGCGGACCATATAAGATTAGCCCTCCCCCGCACCTTCCAGTGAGCGAGAACGACACCTCGATGCCGAACTGCTAACTGCCATGACTGAACCATGATGAGGTTCAGAACATGGATATCTTGAAGGCGCAGTGCCCAAGATTAGTGAAGGTGCAGTTGTAAGTTTGCCATATCTGCGCACTTTTCTCAATCACGCATTCGCTTGAAAAAGCGGGAGATCTAACTTGAGCCCAGTGCAACCTGGCGCCCTCAGGAAACCAGGTAGCATGGTAGCGATCTTCGTTTTGCTCTCTCAGTCAGATGCTAATACAAAATATAGCTCCTCAGAGCTGAAAAGTGCATCAGAGAGGGTTTCGTACCCGGGTCTATTGCATGAAAGGCAAACGCAGTGTCCGCTATACCACAAATTTGTTACAACAAAGCTCCTCAGAGCTGGACCTGCAACATTCTAAAGCAAGTCGGAAGAATCCGCCACAAGACGTGCTTCCGGATAAGGGTAGACTATTGCCGTGGCCGTGAGCCCAGCGTCAGCAATCGTCGCTGAGCCTCAGCAGCAAGATCCGCAGCCAGCGCCCTCGAGCGATACGATGCAAGACTGTGTACCTCCTGCTTGCGTGGGTACACAGGCAGGGAGGCACACAGCGCTTTCCTTTTTTCTTACTACCGACAATACCCAGCTCCTCTAAACTGGACTGCCGCAGTAGAGAGTTTTCATCCCCCGAGTCTACGGGGCTCATCCTCGGACGAGCTCCGGAAGCCCGGGGGAAGGGGGATGTACCCGGGTGAACATATGTGATCCTCATGACCAGGACCGCCGCAACGCCTCAACGGCAGCGGGACCCATGCCACGAGGACCACGCGCTCTAGCAGCCTCCCCGAATGTTGCTAGGCGAGAGCAGAGAGTCAGCGGTGGAAACCGCTCACAATCCGCACAGGCAACGCCCTTGAGCGCTGCCAGTGCATTCTCTACCCCCCCCCCTGCATGACACTCATAAAGTCTGCGTATCCCCGCCAGTAATAAAATGGGAGCAGGGAAACACGCAGCGTAAAAGCTTCCTGCCATACTGAAAACTCTTTCCGAGACATCCTACACAGACTTTCTAGTGCTTGTTGAAGACAAAAAAGCTGTCTGTGCTGGTTTCGGCGTGCCTTTTGTGTTCCTGGCTCATGACGTCATCTGCGTCATTCTGACAGGTGTTTTCTATTGTGCTTCAAGAGTTGATGATGCGGGGCGTTCCCATAGCGATGACGCAGCTCGAGTTCCCTTGAAAGGGAACCGTTATCTATATGATGGATAAAAATAACTGTGTATTTGTTGCATTCTCGTTTTCTGCAGAGTTTTAGCAAAAGTAGACTCTCTATTTTTCCTGTTGTTGTGTTTCTGCTGTTGTTAAAAAAATCACTCTTCATGTGGCACTTTATGTCTTTATCGGGAGAAAGAAATGCACAAGGAGTAGAAAGTGCTTGAATGACACCCATCTGATTCTATAAAAATATTAGAGGGTGTTGTGGCGAAAGATTATTACCGTAAACGACCCTGAGCGCTTGTGGTGTGTATCGCTCCTTTATTTTGATGCGCTATTGACTTTAATCTGTAGAAATGGTAAAATGGTGCATTTATGTCCCATGGTCCAGATGGAACTAAGCAATTGTCTGCCATTTGAAGATCACTGATATATCGTCTTTATGAGCTGTGTCTTTTAATGTGAATCAAAGCAGTCTGTTTCATATTATCATATTAGCTTTCCTGTAGCTCAACCATTAGAGTATTGGTGTTTTCAACCCCACCTGGCGTCCCTACGAGGAACACCATACAAGACAAGACACGAAAGCAACACAACAGACCGATACATGACAAACACGAACAACGAGACAAGGGGGGAAAATAAAACAAAGACAATGACGGGAGGGAGGGAAGACAAATCAGCCAAAAAAACTAACTAAAAATAAACATTCCTCAACCGTCAAGAACAAAAAGTCCAAGGGGGGACAGGAGGGATGAGCCAGGGCGGCTCGGGTAGTCCGTAATTCCCGGCAAAGGGCCAGGGTGGAGCCGGGGCAATGAGCCAGGGAGGACCGGAGCGACCAGGGCGGCAAGCCTTCTTCTTCCTCCGCCGCTTACGAGGGTGGCGAGGTGTCGCAGAGACAGTGGGATGTGAACCAGCCTCCTGGCTGACAGCGGGCTCCAAGGGCGGCCTCTTGGGCGTATGAAGGAGAGGAAACACCCTTTCTCCTCCTCCTCCTCTAGGGGAGCAACTGCCAAGACCTCCTCGGGGGTTGGCATGGTGGACGGCGTCGTCAGAGTGTCCACGAACCCCCAGAAGTCTAGATGGTCCATCCCCCTCATCCTCCACCAGTTGAGGGGCTTATCCAGGATATAATTAAGGAGGTCCTTGAGGGCAGCATCATTGAACCCCAGCCCTGCTGCAGTTCGACTGATCGCCACGAGCAGCCACCCGTCTCTCGTGCTCACGACAAGGAGGAACAGTTCTGTCGGAAAAATGTCTCTCTGTTTGACTTCCTGACAGTGTGGCTTCTACTGCTGAATGTCTTTGAGTGAGTTCTGAATACTGTAAGAAAAGGGTACAGGTTGTCGTCCAACTTGGTTCAACAGCATAATTGCTACAGTAGTATGTCAGGAGTCAAAAGAAGTCTTTCTTCAACTAGAACTGAAGCCTATCTTGGTGAAAGGGGCAATAGAAAAAGGACCCATCCCATAGAGAGACTCATGGCTCTACAGTCACTACTTTATTGCACCCAAGTACGGGATTAGCGTCCGATTTTAGTTCTGAAGGGCCTTAACAGTACTCTTTGGAAATACAGGTTCAAGATGCTGGAGTTAATCATGTCGCAAACCCATTTCGAGGACTAGTTTTTGATGATAGATATAAAGGATGGCTTTTTTACTTCAGGATTCTGCAAGAACACAAGATGTTTCTCTGGTTCGTTTTGGGAGGTGAAGAAAACCAATTCTGGGTTCTTGCTTTTTGCATAGCCTTATCCCCGTGCATGGATTTTGCTCTGGCTCCCTTGTGACTCCCTGAGATCCATGTACTGAACTACGTGGATGATTGGCCCAATACTTGCCCCATCGGATAAGTTGGGGCTGCGATTAAACTACAAGATGAGTGCTTTCTCCAGTTAATAGAACCACTTTTCTGAGGAAGATTTGGGACTCAGGCATGATGCAGGCACATCTGTATCCTGCATGTGTAGATGGATCCTAACTGCTATTAAAGATATCAGGCCAGGTCAGGAGTGTTCAATCTTTCAGCTTCAGAGACCTCAGATCTTGTAGCGGTAGTGGTAAACGTAATTTTACTAGTCCCTCTGCACATGAGATTGTTACATTTCTGGCTCAGAAACAGGGGATTTCATCCTCTGAATCATTCTTCTGGGGTCACGCATCATGGCCTACACAGCAGTCTAGAATGGGTCTTCATGACCGTCTATCCACTTACCTTTGGGGCGACCCTCATCTTTGCCACATAGATTGCCTAGAAATGAGTACAGTGGGATAGATCTTCCGTCTCAAGTGTAAGTTCCGTCTTTGGGTCTAACTGGAGGTGTAACAGCTCAAAGATTCTGACTTCTCAACCAAGGTTATTGAGGCAATTCTAGTTCTAGAGTTCTAGAGCTCCTTCCACCAGGAATCTCTACGCCCTAAAATGGAGACTCTTTGTATAATGGTGTAAGCAGTGACACTTGAACCCAGTTGACAGGAGGTTTTATCCCAGCTGCTCTAAGTCTTTTTCTAAAAAGATGTATATTGGATGTTGTCTTGATGTATGTCTCGGCTCAACAACTGAGACGACACCTGTTGGATGACACCTGTTGCTCATGCTGAAGTAAATTTGTTTTGTTTAAAAAAAAAGAGGGATAGAGGGATAGATCTATCCCTCTATCTCTGTCAAGCAATGACACAGCTTTAGGTTATACTCGAAGATAACGTCTCAGGTTACGAATGTCAGGGTTCTGCCACATTCGGTCTAGTAGTCATTTCTTGGTTTTGTGGCAGAGCTCTGACACTACCGTTATGTCTCGTGTTTGGTGTGTGTGCGCACGGCATCGAGGATTCGAGCCACGCGCGCGCTTGTCTGTGACGTCTTTCGTGCGAGTTATGATGTCCGGTCCCGATACTTTGGCCTGGTTCAGTTTCGGTTTTGAATCGGGATTCGGGCATTCATGACTCGTGTATGTTCGTCCTTGTCGTGAGCTCGTAAGAACAGGTGATTTTTACTCGTTCTTACGAGCTCTGTCATGTGAGTGGGCGCGGTTTCAAGCCTTGCGCGAGCCGCGCCTCCTCTAGTCCGTGTGTTTATGTTTGGCACGCGGTTCGCTTTCCATCGGCCGCGTGCTTGTGTTTTGTCACGCGCAGTGGTTGTCACCAGCTGCGCGTCGTCTTTGTTTAATTGGCTTTCAGTTCATGTCGTGTCTGTTACCCCGCCCGTCTTGTTTCATTGTCTTTAGTTTGATTTATCCCAGCTGATTTTCCTCGTTAATTTCCCCATGTCCTCCCTATATATTCCGTCTTTGTCTGCTGTTCTGGGTTGCGTCGTTGTCTTTACTATGTCTGTTCCTGTCCTGAGTTTTTCCAGTCAAGTCAAGTCAAGTCAAGTCTTTAGTCTTTAGTCTTTCCTGTCAAGTCGAGTCGAGTCTTCAGTCTAGTTTTTAGTCAAGTCTAGTCTGGTCTTGTTTTTCCCCCCTCGGGGTGGTTTATGTTTGTATTTTGTTTTGTTTTGTATTAAAAGCCCTTTCACCCGCATCTCTGAGTCCTCGCTCTCTCAAACCTGACAACGAATGTATCCCGGTTCCCAGATTTCCACACTTTTGCTTCTTCTACAGACAATTAGAATCTGACTACAGTCTAGTCTGGTGTGTATTTATGGTTTCAGTGATGTACTACACTACACCGCCGCATCATCACATTCAGCCAATCGCAGACGCGAGGATGTGAGATATTACTTATAGCATCACACCGCGTCTTTTTTCTTTCTCAGGGAACGGTTACATATGTAACCTGCAACATTTTCCATTATGTTTTAATTTATTTTTATTTCAGGTTTAGTAATTTTAGTACATCAACTTCAACTTACTTTTCAGTTAATATTCAAGACAGCATTTCTGATTTTTGTTTTTAAGTTAGGTTTAATTTTTTTAATGTTTTATTTTAGTTTTATTTTAATTAACAACAATGGTTTTATTTTTGGTTAACAATAAAAGTCTATGACCCATTAGGTATTATTTCACAACAAAAACTTCTAACAATAGTATTCTAGATTGTCACATGACTTCACGTTTTATCACTGGAGTGGTGTCCAGTGATCAAAATTAAAACACTTATTTTGCATTTTTAATTTTTTTGGTTTTAATAATGTGTAATAACTTTGGCAATCTACTCAAATAAAGAATTAGAAGAGAGATCTCTGCTGTGATTTCTTCCGATTCATTCATCACACTGGAAATGCAAGGTACACATATGATATTCCTTGTATTCTGCATAATACTTTCCAATCCCCTAAATACTTTCCTAATAAATACATAAAGATAAAAAATAATATTTGAGATATTACAACAGAAATGTAAAGCTAGCGCTGAGATCTAACTTTAACCCAATAAGTAAGAAGAAGAAAGTTTGGTAAATCCTCTTTGTGTGTGCAAGTCCCGCAACCACTGCACCATATTTAGAGTCAAAATCCTCAATCATCCTTTCATCACAATCCTAAGAGTCCTGTTATTATATATAGAGAGTTCAACCCAACAGGGTCACACATCACTGATGCCACTGTGTTTTCGTCTTGTGTGTGTGTCTGTGTGTGTAGATGAGAAACTGCTTCTCACCCCGGAGGAAAACGGCAAACCGCAGCCTGTCACGGTTCAACCCATCAGAACTCCAGAAAGACGGGATGGTGAGAGACTTTTGCCATTTTACAACTGATGTCAGTGAATTGACATGCAGAGACTGGCGGATAATGTTGTCGTGTCTCTCTCAGGCCCTGTTAAGCTGAGCTCGGAGGAGGAACACAAACTTTTGCAAAAGTGGCAGAATGAACTAAGTGTCTGCAGTGAAGTCATTGTGAGTAAATCGTTTATGCTATTTTTTATTCGAAATATTTAATTTGAATGAAAGAAAAATAATGCCTTTGGACATTTTTTGTGTGTCTTTAATTACCTTTTCATAGTTAATAATGTTGTCCTCTACACACAGTTATTAATTGAACTTCTTGGTATTTTAATTAATTTTGCTGTCACAGAATTTGTTTTATTATGTAAATGAGAAGTGACATGATCAAATCTCTGTCATGGCAGTTCAATGACCTGAAATGTGATTCATTTTTACATTTTAGATTAGGATGTTAGTCATCACATCAAAATAAGAGTACTTCTTTAAAGAACGACAAAAGATTATTAAAACAATAATTTTAAATTATTACAAAGTGCACTTTTAAAATGTACTTTAGTCTGTTTTACATGCTTAATCTGATATTTATTACCACTAACATCAAAATCTATATGTATATTTGGAGTGAAGAATTAAAAAAAAATAAATAGATGAAACCTGTTGCTCATGCTGAAGTAAATTAGTTTTTTTTTTAGTTTGTGAAGTTTTTTTGAACAGGTCAGTCATTCTGTATTAATGTGTGTGCAGGTGGCTCAAGTAGAGAAGTTTAGCGAAAACAGTGGTTTAGGGATCAGTCTGGATGCGTGTGCTGGCCGTCACTTCCTTAGCTCCGTACTTCCTGAAGGACCTGTCGGACGATCTGGAAAGATCTGTAGTGGAGACGAACTGCTAGAGGTAAAACAAGCACATATCAGGGTCAGCACATACTATCAATATGCGTAAAATGTTTTGAATTATTGTAATTTTATCACATTTTGATTACGTGTGTGGCATGTGTCTTAATCAAATTAGCCAGACTATTAGCCATAACAAACAAATAAATTAGTCATATTAATCCAATTAGCCAAACTAGATTAAGCCGAGATTCCCATTTCTAGAAATCTGAATAAGTAGGCTTATGCCTGTATTAACTGTATTATCTTGTATAAACAAATATTCCAATGGCTGTGAGGCATGTAAATGTGTGTTTTGGAATAAGGGCTTAAACCGGATATAGACCTTAGTCAGAAATATGCAGTTCCATTCAAACATTTGGAGTTTTTAAGAGTTTTTAATAGTAATATTGTTAAGTATTGTTACAATTTAAAATAACAGTTTTATTGTTGTAATATATATTTATGTTAAAATGTTTTCATGATCCTTCAAAAATCAATTAGCTGATTTGCTGCTCAAGAAAGATTTCTTAAAAATTATCAGTGTTGAAAACGTGTGCTGCTTCCATAGTTTTGTGAAAACTTTTGATAAACAAAACACGATTCATTTTAAATATAAATCTTTTGTAACATTATACATTTTTTTTCACTGTCACTTTTAATTAAGTTAATTTAATATTAGGTTCTTTGATTTGTTTTTATTACCCCAGGTTTTTTTTTATTTAGTCCCCTCAGTGTTGAATATTTGGTTAATTTTTTAAAAGCATAAATACAAACATTGGCACCAAGAGATGTTTAGTATCTCTTCATTCTTCTCTGAATCTTCATATATTTGTGTGTGTTTGTTCAGGTGAATGGCATTCCTCTGAGGGGAGAGAATCACAAAGAGGTTGTTGACATACTGAAGGAACTTCCTGTATCTGTGATCATGGTCTGCTGTAGACCCGCCCCTATAATGACTGATGGCAAAACCGACCAACCACAGCCTGAGGATGTGGCCACAGATTCCATAGTTCAGGTACATTTCATTTCGTTAGCCTCATAGCATAATTGCCTAAGTCATATTTCAATGTTTTTGGAAAACACGAAAAAACTCAACACTGCTTAAGTCAAAGAGATGACTAATTGATAGTGTTTTTGGATCCTAATAAGTGTTGTGATTGGCTAAGGACATTGGCAGAAAGGCAGAATGATGCAGCAGTGGAAGGACAATAAAAATAGGCAGATATCGCAATTTGGCCAAAAAATGACTTAGGCAATTATGCTATGAGGCTAACGATTTACATTGATGCATTTGGCAGACGCTTTTATCCAAACGACTTACATTGCATTCAAGAAACACATTGAATCAGTTCTTGCTTTCCCTGGGATCGAACCCATGACCTTGGCATCGTAAGCACCAATTAAATGAAGGTTGTTATTATTTAGGGAAAACAAAACCTACATGACACTGTGTGAAAAAGTGATTGCCCCCTGAAACCGGTTGGGCCACCCTTAGCAGCAACAACTGCAATCAAGTGTTTGTAGTAACATGCAATGAGTATTTTACAGTGCTGTAAAGACATTTTTGCCCACTCATCTTCACAGAATTGTTGTAATTTAGCCACATTGGAGGGTTTTCGACCATGAACTGCTTTTTTAAGGTCATGTTACAGCATCTCAATAGGATTCAGGTCAGGACTTTGACTAGTGGTAGACAGCAGAATTCATGGTTCCATTTATCACAGCCAGTCTTCCAGGTCTTGAAGCAGCAAAACAGCCCCAGATCATCACACTACCACCACCATATTTTACTGTTGGTATGATTTTCTTTGTCTGAAATACGGTGTTACTTTTACGCCAGATGTAATGGGAAACACACCTTCCAAAATGTTAAACTTTTGTCTCGTCAGTTCACAGAGCATTTTCCCAAAAGTCTTGGGGATCATCAAGCTCTACAAAATAGACAGTAGACCAGAGGTAGAGAAGTAACTTTCCCTTATTGGAACTCCTGGGTTCAACACCCACCTCAGACAACTTATGCCAATCTGTTGTGATTGATAAATTGTGGTAATCAGGCCTGGGTGTGGCTAGAGAAATTGAACTCAGGTTTGATAAACCAGAGTTAAGTTATGTTTTAACAGGTTATTTTCACACAGGGCCATGTAGGTTTGGATTTAGTTTCCCCTTAATAATAACAACCTTCATTTTAAAACTGCATTTTGTGTTTACTTATGTTATCTTTAACTAATATTTAAATTTGTTTGATGATCGGAAACATTTAAGTGTGACAAACATTCAAAAAATAGGAAAGAGACACTGTTAAATCCTGTTTAGATTAAAGGATAATGTATCAACATGATTGAAAAACAGTGTGATTCTGGTCTTTTCTTTCCATCAAGAAAACAAAATTAAAATAGAATTCAATTAAACAGCTCGAAGTGCTTTTTTTTTTTCATCTTATCGTACATGGACCTTATGGAGTATTTAGGGATTTACAGATTTATTATTCAGATTGTTGTTACTCAAATCTGCTCTAAAATGTTGAGTCAAAATTCATTTAATTGTGAGTCAAATTGATCTTCTGTCAACCTGTTTGTTTTATTATTGTTATTTTATATTTATAAAGTTCTTGTCTTCCATGAGCCTGAGTAGTTCTGTCAGACTTTCCCTTAGTTGGGATTATATCAGATTACACGTTATAATCTCTGTACATCTCGAGTCGGTCTCAGAGAATGTATGACACAGTTTAGCTATCAATAAAAGGTATGTGTTTTGCATCTACCCAGTTACATGAGTTAAATTAAGATAATGTTTTATGCTTCTGAACAATTGTTAGGGACTTAATGAGAAACAAGGTTGTGTACAAATTGTTTGTGTAGGTGCAGGATGATATTGAGGATTTCCTGGTCTCTGGCAAATCAGAGGACAGCCTGAAAGATCATGTGACTGAAGTGCCCACCGGAACACCATTAGCTATGTGGGAAACAGAGATTCAGGACATTGAACTAGAGAAAGGGGAGAGTGGGCTGGGCTTCAGCATTCTGGATTACCAGGTGAGAAAGTTGGAGAAAAAATTTAAGTCATTGTGAGAAAGGATCTCAATTCCAATTTCACAAGTCAAACATAAAGCAATAACTAATAAGGTTGATATTGAATTTAGTTTTTTTCTGATTCTTTGAAAGAACTGGCTTATGAAACTGTTTGTGAATCAGTTTGCATATATATGTATATTAAAACTGCACTTGCAGAGAATATTAATGAAATAAAAGGACACTCAAGTGCATTTAAAGTGTGTTTCAACACACTTACTGTAGGTACTATTTTAAAATATGGTCATAATAATATCAACAAAACTATATTTAAGAATAAATGCAATTACTATTATTATTATTATTATATTCCTAAATGTATTATTATTATATTAATGAAACTATATTACTTTATTACAATTAACATGTCAAAAAACATTAGATTCAGTTTGCTCTTAAATTTATTATTTTAAAATACAATATTTCCATAAAACTATTCTAAAGTGTAGTTCTTCTTTATATTAAATTCAGACCACAGAATTTACTTTTCATTGCTTCTATTTAGTAGAAATATTGTTAACTCAAAAATAAATATTATCCTTTTTTACTCACCCTGTTCTTGTTCCAACTCTGAAATACAATTAAACTGAAAAGGGAAGTATACTAGCAAGTATACTAGGGAAGTATACTAGCAAACTCCAAAAATGATTTTTTTAAATACATTTATACATTTACATGTATGCATTTGGCAGAATGCATTGCATTTTTATAGCATAAAAATTATATGTAATTCAAAGCATTAAAGGATCACAATCTGTTTTGTATACCTGAATATATATGAGGTAGGAATGAACCATAAACAAGTGTGAATATTAAGAAAACAATGTGCAATATTTTTAAAACAAAAATGAAACGTCAATTCCCATCCCAATGAAATGCATCATTGTTCAGGTCTTAACGATAACGATAATGTTATGCTCTCTGTATATGCCTGTGTGTTCATATGTGTGCAGGACCCAATGGACCCGCTTAAGACGGTGATTGTGATTAGGTCATTAGTTCCAGAAGGCGTAGCAGAGCGAGACGGACGCTTGTTGCCAGGAGACCGTCTCATATATGTCAACAATATAAACCTGGAGAGCGCCAGTTTGGAGGAGGCAGTGCAGGCTCTGAAGGGCGCAAACATGGGTGCTGTTCGTATCGGAGTAGCCAAACCACTGCCCGTAAGAAATACCAGACTCTACTTTCTAAAGCAACTTTTTCTTCTCTACAGTTCTCTGTTGTTGAAACCTGTGGCTGCAGTAACGGGATTCCTTTGCAGGTTCTTTGAATATTTCATGACACAGTCTGCAGTCCTTTAAGGCCTCAGGAAATGAAATCTTCTTAGAGGAGTGTCTCTGTATCTTTGCGAAGAGCTCTCAGGGGCTGTAGTTTATCTTAACCTCTTCAACTTTCCAAGGCTGTTATCTCTCTGCTCCATTATTCTGGGATTGTGTGCACATTTTGGCATCTTTCCTTCGTTTTCTCTCCCGAGGCCTTGAGGTTCGGAGCGTAAGTTTGGAGTGTGTATGGTGGGTTGTCAAGTGCACCGTGGGTCATCTGATCAGGCCTTTTTTCTGTTGATTTAATCTCATGAGAGGCCTTTAGACTGCATGAGTGCGTCGAACCCTTTTGTTCTGCTCTCACAAGTGCGATTGGGTAACATCACCTCTTAATATGGTTCAAATGACTCACTTCTAAGCGTCGCAGTGAAACAGAGAAAGCATTTCTTCCTACTTGCCTTTGGAAAAACAGTATACATTAAATCGTGATCAAAACATTCGTATGTCTAATCAAACAATTCAGCTCGCTAATCAACCTTGCACTACTAACATGCAAAATGACAGTGATTTCTAACCAAATCAAATCAAAATCAGTCTATTATAGAGATCTTGGTCTGGGTGTTATGTGCCGTGTAAAAGAATCTGCTATACCACTGTAGGGGTTGCACAGACTAGTCATGTTTTCATGCTCTGCCATGAAGCTTTAGGCTTGACGTCGACTAGTCGCTGGTCATGACCTATAGATGGCGCAACAGGTCAAGACATTCTTGAAGTCCACTTTTAAACTCGCATATCCAAACATTTAAAATGAAAAATACATGCACACTACCATTACACTACCACTACTATCTGGATGCTCAAAATTGATCTGTAGATTGCACATTTTAAACTGCTTGTACACGTAAGTTAATCACCATTCTAAACTAAAGCGCTACTGTATTGTAACTCGCACATTACGTGCTGATCACGCGACCACAGAATTATCCAATTTGAGTCTAAGCTCGAGGTTCAGGCTTATTTGTTCATTAATGACGTCATCAGTGACTAGTCAACGTCGACTTTCATCACACAATTGTCGACTTTAAAAAATCTGAAGTTGTTCAACCCCTATGTCACAGTAGATATATCTGCACGGTACCAGTATGCGAACAATCTTCTTTACACACATAGCGTAAAGCATCATAAATATAAAGAAGAATGTGAAAATACAAAGTAGACTTGTCCCACACAATTCAAGATGAAGAATTGTTTGTTAATGTTTATAAATTATAAATAAGTAAAAGATAAATGCATACAAAATTGTCATAGTATTGTTTGCAATATAATTATTCCAAGTATTCTGTAACTATATGGAAAAGTATTTCTTCTGAATTTTAAACACACACGCACGCTCACACACGCATATATATACCGTGTTGAAAATGGTTTATGCTCACCAAGGCTGCATTTATTTGATCAAAAATACAGTTTAAAATAACTGTTTTCTATTGTAATACATTATAAAATGTAATTTACATTATAATTTGTTATATATATATATATATATATATATATATATATATATATGGATTTGGATTTATACAGTTAGCATGATATACCAGATTCTGGTCATACCACCCAACCGTAGTGTGATATAAACATCATCGAGTGGATGGTCACATGTTTAGAAAGGTGACACTTCCCTGTCTTCACAGACTGAGGATGAGGATGGCTCTTCCTCCTTTATCTTTTCGACTCTGGTTCTGACGGAGGACTGTGATGATGATGATGATGAGGAAGTTATGTTCCGCGCTGAGCCTGCAGTGGTCAGTGCTTATAAAACAACAAAATCATTATTTTAAAGCATGTTATTAGTGCAACATTCTAGTAAGAACGATGTGTCAGCGTTTATAGGCCACAGACACTATCTTTTGGATGAATAACATTTAAAACCAAGCTTAGCAAGAGATGCACAGGGCAGCATTGAAAACTCATTCTAATTCAGGAAGAAAATTGCAAAGTCCATGGTGATGTTTTTTGGGTGTCAGCCCAAACTGTCATTCTCTAATGCTGTTATCATTTTCATCTACATAACAACCCTTCCAGATCGACTCCAGTGATTTTGACCTGTCTGATGAAAAGGCATTTGAGCGTAATTTTCTCGAGGAGGACGAGCTGCTGCAGTCAATGATCGCTGAACATGGCAGTTTTTGCAGCACTGATCTGACCTATAAGATGACCAGACAGGCCTCCACCCCTAAGGTATATAGATTCAGCAACCAATCAGATTCATTTCATGTCCAGTCAAATTAGATTTTGACTTTACACCAACTAATCACATCCAAACTTTAAATTATTTATTAAACACACCCAGACTAAGACACCTTTTGTATTTTTCTATACTGAAGCTATGTTTCCATATTAGCAGATTTTTAAAAAGGTACTTTAGAGACTTTTCTACCTCCTTTAATGTTATTTCTATTGAAATTTGTGGGAACACTTTATTTTACAGCGTTGTTAAGATAGATGCAATAGAATATATTACCAATTAAACTAACTTAAAACACAGGATGCAGACAGGGACCAAACAAAACCAAAAACAGCTAAAAATAATGTTCATGTGACAGAGCACATGAGATATGACCTCGCGTTGTAAAATAAGAAGGTGGTTCTGGTGGTAGATGATGGACTGGAAAAGGAAAAGCTTCTTGTGTAAGACACCAGGTAGGTGATGATAGGAGGTGTAGCCAGGCAAAAATCCAGAGGGCAGCCAGGATGACAGCTGATGACAGTCGATGGAGGGAGGAGCCATATTGGAGTCTTGGCTGATGATACCAGGGGGACGACAGACAAAGAAGGAGCCAATAGAAGAGGAGACCAGGGTGCAGTGTGAGAGATGATGGGACTGAATGACACTGAGCATCTGAGGTGGAGCCTGTGCCTGAGAACTGATGACCAAACTGGAGGGAAGGCTGGAGCCGAAGGGGTGGAGGTACAAAACGTAGCTGTAGTCCCATAAGTCTGTGGCGCAGGCTGGGTGATGTCTGACCAAGGTGGAGCCGGACAGATAAGGGGATGGAGCTGTGAGGACGATGGTATCTGTTGGAGCCGAAGGATGGAGGAGCCAAGGCGGAGCTGACAGTTCCACAGGTCGAATTGGAGTGAAGGTCACAAAAGCTGGAGGCAAACCCATGGGATCCTCCTGGCAGGGCAAAGCTGTAGAACGGACAGACTGGTGTAATAGGAGAAGTCAAGAGGAATGGTTGATGGGCTGGCTGAATCATGAATAGGAAGCGAAAGAGTTCAGTGACGAGATGGATCAGTGACAAGATGCACACCTATTACAATAGGATGAAACCGGTTTTATGCTGGACAGGATCAGCAGCAACAAGATTTAGCCCACTCTCAGTGGCGGGATGATCGGCCGGGTTTACCTCCTTAACCTCGTACTCCACTAAATGTCCAGCGCCGATGCACAGTGGTTTCGGCTCACGTAACTGGTCAGACTCACAGTGGGGCTCAGGCTCTGGGGTGATGGTAGGCTTTGTCCTCAGGCTCTGGCTCTTTCATTGTGGCAGGCATGAGCTTCCGTCTGTGGGTGGGCTCTGGCTTAATGTCTGAATATGGGGGTGGTGACTGGTTGGGTTCTGGATTTGGCGAATGTCGATGGATGTTAGGGGGGGGGGTTGGACAATGCCAATGTTCTTTTCTTCCACTTTGCCTGCTGTACAGGGGGATATGTCCACCCACAGAGCGAAGTACTCCTTCTAAACTCCAGCAGGTATTTCCCTTGGGCATAATGAAACGAATGTCCTCGTCCAGCCCAACACCACAAACCGTCCATGAGGATGATGTTAATATGCTCCACATAGTTCTCTGAACAACAGCCATAGTGGAAAATAAAAATAACATTTGTCCCTTGCAGCTTCTCAGAGGGGCAACATTAATCGCTGCGATATCCATTCTTATAACCGGTTCTTCTGTCACACCTTGCATGGTGAGTTGTAGGTAAGCCAGTATGACAAAGAAGATAGATGCAAGTGCAGACGCTAACGGCAAAAGAGAACTGAAACACAGGCATATAGATACTAAGAGGGAACAAAAGTGAAGCAAATGGGGAACTAATAAGTAACCATAGTAACAAGCAAGAGGGTAATGAGAACTGAGGAGACAAATAAGAACACAAGCAAATGGGCTACTAAGCAGACACGGAGAAAACGAAACCAAAAACTGCATAAAAGCATGTCCATGTGACAGAGCCCTTTTTAAAAATGCAGTTAAGTGTGTTAAGAAGCATGAAAGTGTCCTCTCTTTAAGTGGACTTTCATTTCAATAATATTATATTATCTGCAAGTATAGTTTTCAGTGTGCACATTCATTGTTATTAAGCACACTTCTTTTTCACAAGAGTAGGGTGGATCAAAGATGTAACAGTTAAAGACTTATGTCAGGGTATGAGGAAGGGATGAGGAGAGGAGAAGGGGAAAACACAACAAAACTAGACTTGACTAAACAAATTAAACTTGACTCAACTGACTTGACTTGAAACGACAAGACCTCGACATGCCAGTGACAATGCAGAGACAGCAGTACAATGACAACAAAGCAGCATAAGACCGCAAACACAAGGAGAGTAAATATTGAATACACAAGGCAGGTAATTGAGGGGAAACAGGTGGGGCAAATCAAACCATAATGAGGAAACAAGACGGGCGGGGTTACACACTTGACAGGACAAAATATAATGAACACTCTGCCAATGAGAACACTCATAAGCCGTGTGTCCACAAAAAACACAATAAGAAAGCATGCAGCTAGTAAAAACACAAGCTGCATGCAACACACGACATAACATGAAAGCACGCGGTTCATGTTTACATCAGCCGCGTGATTTCATTTTATGTCTTGTGCTGTCTGCACAGAACACAATTCACAAGGACAAGAGCGCGCACAGCTGGAGTGAAAACGAAACTGCGCACAAGTGAACACGAGTGAACAAAAGACAAAAAAAACAGACCATGGGTGTCCGAAACACAAAACCAAAACAGGAGTAGGATCGGGATCGAACACCACGCCCCGCACACAAGACAGATCACATGAACAAAAAGTGCACGGCTCAAGCGAGCTCCAAACCGCACGCTCACACAAAAGACGAGACATTACGGTAGTGTTAGAGCTCTGCCACAAAACCAAGAAATGACTAGACCAAATGTGACAGAACCGTGGATTCTTGAGATGGAATGAATGTTTCTTCACATAAAATGCAACTAATAGCTAATATTGACAATAAATTATGATAAAGAAATAAAACACTGACAGTTAAAAATACTCAATTGACTGTTGACTTAAGCAAAATATAAAAGTTCCAAATTTTTCTTACATTTGCCACTAGTGCCAATAGCATATAAATACATTTTAAATGTGTTTTACCTGCATTTTGTACAACCTTGCCAAAATATTTTTTTTCTAAATACATTTCTGATACTTCCTCGCATGTAATTTGCTAAACAGCTTCGTTCACTCCCACTGTTAAGGAAAACTCTCTCTCCAGACCAGCATGCCACAGGCCCAGCAGCTCTCTGTGCTGTAATTTGCGACTATATTGTTTAGAGTCCCATAATTTGTGCTTTATTTGCGTTTTTATGGCTTCTGCTTTGGGAGGTCTCTGCTCAGATTCATAGCTGAGTGATTCAGTCCCTCTTGAATCATTCTGCACGAGCGAACTCAATTACAACTGTATGAATCATGGCCACATTCAGAAACACGCTCCCCTGGCTCTCACCAAAGATTACTCTCTGCCATTATTGCATTTCAGCAGGTCATTAACACCACTGTTTATCAGGAGATTGTCTGCCTCTGATTTGACTGTAATTGTGGGTATAATTCAACAGATAAGTTGTGAAAGGAAAACTGCAGATGTTTTTCTTGAACAGAATCTTTCATGGCTTATATATATATATATATATATATATATATAAGCCATGAAAGATTCTGTATATATAAGCCATGAAAGATATATATATATATATATATATATATATATATATATATATATATATACACAGTACTGGGTAGTAACTGATTACGTGTCATCTCTATTATGTATCTGGATTATCAGATTCCAAAAATTAAGTTCTTGTAATTAGATTATATTACATTTTAAGATACTTGTAATCAGACTACAGTTACTTTTCTATTTATTTCATATTCTCAAAAGAGCAATAATTTATTCATAATTCATTTATTCTACTTATTTGTTATGTTTAAAATTTTCCTTTCAGTAAGTGTACTGCTCATGTACGGTACATTCAGAAGGTCTTTCAGATTTGTGGAATTACACACAGAGACCAGTCACTAGAAACTAAGACCCATAGCATTTGATCGCTGGATTTACAGAAATTATTTCAATTTTAACAAGGGATTTCTAAACATTGCAACATTGCATATCTAATCAGCTACTGATGAACACATTAATTATTTTTGGATTTATTTGAATATTATTTGAGCTTTTATGTGATTCATTTGATTACTTTGCTTGTTATTATAATGGCTTTTTATTTGATGCTACATTTAAAGACGCTATATAAAATAAAGTTTATTATAATTATGATTTCTTATTTACATGCAATGCAGATATTCCCCAATTTTTTTCCCCTCTTTGTCCTTAATATATTTACTTGAAGTACCCCCTGAGATCTTAACTTAATAAGTTGGGTCAATAATAGAAAATAAGTCAATATTAAATAATGATAAAATTAAGTTCATGGTTCTCTGATATTGGTTAATGGTCGCATACAGGTAAACAATGTTTTAAAAATCTTTTTTATTAAATTTGTATCTTTATTGATTTCATTTTAATTTAGTTCCCTTTAGATTAGTTTCAAACGTGATTAGAAACACTTATAAATTGACTTTTGTCAATTAGCTGAACAGACATGGCCTCCGAGTCCCAAATGACTCCCAAGAAAGTGGTTCTCTGAACAGCACACTCTTCTTGGTGGTCAGCCTTAACCCCAGCTTCTTCATGTGAGCAAGCACAACCTTTCGGTGAAGTGCCGCTAGCTGCGACAACTGGGCTAACACTAGCCAGTCGTCTATATATAGTTCAGGACACGAATGCCCGGGAGCGTAGAGGGGCAAGCGCCACATCCATCCTCCTTTGGAACTATGAAGTACAGGCTGTAGAAACCGGACTGTCTATCTGCGAGGGTTACATACTCAATGGCCCCTTTCCCCAGCAGAGTGCTTACTTCTTGTTCCATGACCAGAGCCTGGTGGGGGGCCAAACAGTGACGGTAGGACCCCCGAGAAACGAGGTGGTTAAGATCCGAACTGAATGGCATACCCAAAGGTTACTGTGAGCAGGACCCATTGAGACACGCCCGGCAGACGCGACCACGCGGCCTGGGACTCTACTAAGGGAACCAGCCTCTTGAGGCTGGCCTCTGGTACTGTGATCAGCACCACCATAGGGCTGGGGTTTCCGGGGAAACCACTCGGGTGGAATGCTCTAGGACCCTCCTTGGAGGGGGCAGCTCTCCCATGGCAGACTCCCTCGAGAGACGCACACGGGAAGAACCGCCTCGTTGCGGCTGTCTTCTGGCGTCAGGGCCGCTTGCTCTTAGCCTTCTTAGCATCCAGGACGGTCCTCAGATCCGTCCTTTTGCCAGAAGGCTGGGCCGGAGAGTGTCGACCCGACCTCCCGGACTTTACGGGAGGTAAGCTGGAGGCAACACTCTCCTTCTGAGCGGCCCGATACGAGGAGCTGTGAGGCCGCAAATGGCTGGCGGCCTAATGTGAAGGGCGGCGGGGAAGAAGTTTGCTGAATGTCGTGCAGCCTCCTGAAACTTGACTACAACGCTTTTTACGCCGTCGCCGAACAAGCCTGAAGGGGACAGAGGGGCGTCCAGGTTCAGCCATAAATGTCTCTCCGTGGCCACCAGAGCTCCAATGGAACGGCCGACAGAGTAGGCCATCTCCCTAGTGGCCCGAAGAGACAAATCCATGGCAACTCTGCCACTGCCTTCCGGGCCAATGCTGCTGCCCTGATTGAGGTCACCCAGCAACTCCGCCTGGTATGCCTGCAGCAATGCCGAGTATGCTTTCCCCACTAGCGAGGATGTGACCTGCAATGACTTGGTGGGGAGCGCCGGGGCTTTAAGGGAGGATGCCGACTGGGGTACGAGGTATCCCACAAGAGCCTCGTCCACTTTCGGCATCCCGCCATAACCATGGGGCTGAGCTCCGACAGGAGTAGCATACATGGCACTTTGCGGTGTATGCACCCTATCGGAGGCTGGCCTTCTCCATGATCTCGACACCTCGGTGTGGTGATCACTAAAGAAAGGCAACGCTTGGCGCTGGGGAACGACACGAGCCAGCAGGTCTCCGCCAGCCAATCAATCTCCAGATGAGAGACCGCTCGCGTCACCACCTCGATCAACTCCTCGAAAGCTAGTGAGGAGGCTGGCGAATCCTCCTCAACCGGATCGACGCCAACCACATCTAGCTCCTCGGAACTAGACAAAGTCAGCGCCGATGTCTCAGCGTGATCGGGAGAAACCACGCCCAGAGCACGTGCTCCCGGATCCCGACTGGAACTAGACTCATCTCGAGAAGGCTGAGATGCGGGGAAGCCCGTCTCTAGACCCTCTGAGAGGTCCATTTGCAATCCCCAGGAGCGTGAACGCTACTGAGTCTCGGCTGCAGCGGGTCCCGAGCCCTGGGGAGCGCGAGCCTGAGCGGCGTCATCAAACAACGCCAGGCGGGGACGGAGAGTCCACAGAGAGAACCTCTCGCAGTTCTCACAGCCAGCGCCCTTGAGCACTGACCGAGCGTGCTCCGCTCCCAAACAGACTAAGCACATTGCATGTGTATCCCTGCCTGTAATGAAACGGGGACAGGGAAAAACACAAGGCTTAAAAGTCTGCTCATTCGCCATATCAACACACACTCCAGTCCCTAATTTTTAAACTAGAAGGTGTTAGGTGTTTTAAACTAATAAGAGTTAGTTTTAGATTAGGGTTTATTGTGTATTTGCATAATTTACTGTTGTTACTATAGTAAGTACATGTAGTTATGTGTAACTACATCACCTTAAAATAAGTTACCTTATTATTAAATACTCATTTTTATTTTTGTGTGAAATATTACAGCAATATTTATTACTTGTTTATAGTTTAAAATGTGTCAATTATTAGTTTATTTTGATATAATTGCATATATAATTAAATAGTGCTTGGCCTACAACCAAGCCCAGTAAACCTGACACTTTATTAAATTGCATTTTAAATCACAATATAATCTGAAAAATCTAAATAAAATTTCCCCCAAATCATGCTGCCCTACTGCTGCCATCAAACCTTTGAATCCACTCAAAAATAACTTAGTAATAGAAACCACATAGTAAACCTACTCCAACATTGTGGTGACAACTTTTGCAAGTTAAGTCAAGCACCACTCACTTATTATTGCTAATCTAGTATTCCCAGTCTGTACCCATCCTTTTTGTCTCCCCACTAAGACCCTTACAATCCAATTTCATCCTACTAACCTCTTTCATCACACTGTGTCCTTAACTTCAGTCTTTGATGTTGTTTTTGATGAGGATTCTAACCTTTTCCCCCACAGGAAGAGGACTTCATTCTAGCCATAAGTGCGGATGAGACCCAGCAGCTAAACGTCACTGCAGGGAGCATTTTTGAGAGGACCATCACTGTGGTCAAGGGCAACTCCAGTCTAGGTATGAGAAAGTCCCTTGGGAAAGCACCTTTTTTTTAAGAGTACTTATTATGGAAATAATATACTTTAAAAACTTTACTTTTACTTAATTGCATGTTAATTGTAATAAAACATTTGTACTATAGTTAAAATGTATCTTTAATTTGCATCTTTATATGTAATTTCATAATTACCTCTATTGTCTATTAATTATATATCCATTTATGATAAATATGTATTCTTGTTAAAACCTGTAAAAATATGAGCATAATCCGTTCCATGATCAAGCTCGTAACTCGAGTTGCTCGTATCTCAAATCATTTTTCCCCATAAGAAATAATAGAAAAAACATTTAATAAATTCTGGCCCTCTAAAAAACTCCATTATTAGTGCTAATAACAATGGAAAAAACATGTTTTTTGATTGATGTTTTTAATTGCTTTAGAGACATACACAACAAAAATGATAGTATATAAGAATTCCTGTGATATAAAATAAAATGTGGTTTAAATTATGAGTTCTTACCTTCGAGACAGACGATACAGTAGCGGCTAATGGCGACATGTGCGGAGGAGGAGGAGAGAGGTATTACGTAGATAATGCAAACACAGTAGAACGAAAATAATCCGTACCGAGGTTGGCTTCGTAAGTCGATCTTTTCGTAAGTCGGTCAGGCTTTTACATGTAAATTGCCTAATCCATTGCAAGCCCAACGAAAACACCACATTTAATTTTATAATAAAGCTATGCTTGTTCAGTATAGTCCCTATGGTTGAAGAGTTACGGTCACATTCTTTCGCCATGGCGGACAAGCGCATCCCAGCTTCATACTTCTCAATTATCTCCCTTTTCGTCTCTGTGGAGAGCATCCTCGTCTTCCCTTTCACTTCAGCAACAATCTTCACATCCATGGCTAGTGATTAAAAAAAGTTTATGTTAACTGGGCACAAAATAATGGCGATGCAGCACGATGAAAACAAAACTTGTATGCGAAAGCGCGGACGAACTTTAGCGTTAGCGTAGCACAGACGAAATGGGAGAGGAACACCGCTATGCAAAGGCTGGTGGGAGCGATGCTGACCAATTGGAGAGCAGGATGCTGCAGCGAAAGCTAGTGTCCGAGCCGGGAGACAGCCAATGGGAGAGCGGGACGATTGGTGCGAGTTTACGGGTCAGTGGCACGTGAATTTCAAAACAAAACTCAGAAATCGTCGCCTCGGCCGAGATTTCGTTTTTCGTATCTCGATCATTTTGTCGTTACTCGATGGCCCCTTTCCCCAGAAGAGTGCTTACTTCTTGTTCCATGACCAGAGCAATGTCCATGTCCATGCAATTTAGTGCATTTAAAATATATAAACTTTAAATATAACATTGCATAAAAATACAGTTACTAAAACATGATTTAAAATACACTTTAAAATAAAACCTTGATTTTTACATTATTATGAAGTACTCTTTTTAAAAAGGTAACTGTGTTAAGGAACCGTCATGAAACTGTATTCTCTGAGTTCACTTAAGTGGTCTTGCTTTAATATTATATTGTCTGCAAATAAATTTTTTTTCCCTTCAAAACAACACAGTTAGAATTATTAGCTGTGCAGCAATGCACAAAGCACCTCTCAAACACAGGGATTTTGTGAGTCAACATTAAACAAATTTAAACCTAATGCAGAATCTGCATGGAGAACTTTTTCCAGGATTTTTGAGATGCAACGGTAAAATACAAACTAAAAATATGAAGTTTTCCTCATCAACTGATCTGCAGTGAGCATTTTTTAGATTTGAATTTGGCTGTTGGATCATACACCAGCAGCTTTGTCCCAGAGCAGCAATCAGAAGCAGTCTACTTATATGCCAAAATATGCTATTAGGTGATTTAAATTTCTTCTGAAGGTACCCTTGCGTCCTTTTGATGGTGCTTAGCACCCCTTTAGAATTGGACTCGTATTTTAATGTCACAGGTGTTAATTTCTTAATCTGGGAAGATTGCAAATTTAAGTACATTCACATTCCTGGCAGATGACTTTTACCATGCTGACTTAACACCCACTATAAATGTTGCACATGGGAACAAGATAACCATGCAACACCATAAAAATTAAGCTCACAAAAATCAGAATTTTTTTTCATTTTAAATGCATTATGAAAACAATGCCGCCTTGATAAGTTTTGGATCAGAGAATCTATCTGGAGACTAATACTTTTATTTTATGTATTTTTAGCATGAAATACACCACTTGTAGTCAAGTTATAATACAGACAGCACAACATTGATGATATTAACAAGCCATATTTGAAATGCCCCTGTCACATTTTTGTTAAAGGAAGCACAGAAAGATGAGGAGGAGGTTCAAAAAGGCTTTAATAATCCGTACAAACAAACAGTCCAAAAGGCAGGCACTCAAACACAGCATAACATTAGCTTGACCAGACAAATGAAAAGTCTAAACACAGCAACTTTGATAGTAATGCAAACAAGCTTTATTAATGACACAGCTGAACAGAATGACTAATCATATCAGTAACCATAGTAACTCAAGTAATTCATTTAAAAAATATATATATACTGAAATGTCAAATCTAAAATAAATCATCAGGAAATAAATGCCTAATGGGTTTACTTAATTACAATAATCATTATTGTGTAATCACACATTTGTTGAATAAATTTCAGTTGCAGTTCATTAAAGTCAATTTAAATTCTAAACCCAAATCCAATAGGTGTTGTTATTTTTACCTAAACTGAATGTTATTAGATGAAAAACCTCAACGCTACATAGAAACTGTCTTGGTTACTATTGTAACTTTCCTTCCCTGAGGGAGGAAATTAGATTTAGTGTCGATGTAGTGCCACTAGTGGTCACACTTAGGAGCTCAGACACCCCTAGATACTTTAATTCTTTTAGAATAAGCATAAACTTACATCTGTGCAGACCAAGATGTTTGGAGACCGAACAGATGCCACTTCAAAGCATATAGCCACCTCATGGAGAGACTCTGGCTTGAGTGCTCATGTCTATTACTGACGTGTCTAGTCCACTTAGGTCTTCCGTGTCCTGTTCAGGGACCAGATGTGGAGGTTCCAGAGGTCTGGGAACTGGGATTGGTCTGAGTGCCAAATTGTGCCCTTCCCCTTAGAAAGGGCTGTCACAAGGAACGTAAGCTCTGAGAACCAAGTCCGGGTGGGCCAGTATGGTGCAACCAACATAACCTGTTCTTTGTCCTCCCTGACTTTGCACGGTGTCTGTACAACCAGGCTCACTGAGGGAAACGCATATTTGCATAGTCCCCAGGGACAGCTGTGTGCTACAGTGTATGTGCCTAGAGACAGAAGGACAGTATGGAAACATCTTTGCCCCACATAAAGGGGAAAAACACCATCAAACCTTGGTGGACGCCTGATGAACTGAGTCACGTAGTAGATTTTTTATGAACTTGCTCAATAGTGTTGGAAGATTTAGCCTCATGCCCAACTCTGCCTTGTTGGGCACCAAGGAAAAACTGTTTTTCGACATACATGTGGTGGGTTCCTAGTGGTTCCTAGAGCTGGTGTTTTCACATAGGAAGCTTTGCATCCTGATTTGGTAGATAGATTAAAACAAATATACCTTCCACAACACAAAGAAGAGTAAGAGTGGCTGCGTGTGGCACTACGAGCCCAGAAACGTCTCAGGTTACTTACGTAACCCTATTTCCCTTACACTGCGTCGGAACGCATATGGGAACGCATTAGCGTGATTGTCTCTTGAAGCGCAATTGAAACCAGGTGTGCGAGTGCAATCACCGAGGGTGATATCATGAGCCAGGAGTATATAGGCACGCAGTGAACTAGAAGCCGCAGCTTGACTAGTGTCTGAAACAGCCGGCGTGCGATGGAGCTGAGGCTACGAGACGCAGTGTCTCGTTCCCTCTAAGGGAACTAGGGTTACGTAAGTAACCTGAGACGTTCCCTGTCAAGGGAACTCAACACTGCGTCGGAACGCATATGGGAACGAGAATACCCACGCCGCCTCAGCGAATGGAGTACGCCAAGCTAACGTAGCTCACTACGAAAGGGCCAAGGTTCCCAAAGCGGGGTTAAGGTCTAAATGGTAGAACCTAATAAAGGTATGCGGTGAGGACCAGCCAGCCGCATCACAAGTATCAGCAAGGGGAGCCCCTGCGCAAAAGCTTTAGAGGTAGCCATGCTCCGGGTAGAGTGGGCGTGGACATGCAGTAGGCACTGCTGACCCGCCGAGTCATAAGTCAGTGAGATAGTCTCGACTATCCACCTGCTCAAAGTTAGTTCTGACGCTGGAGCTCCCTTAGGAGCCCCGAAGCATACAAAGAGTAGGTCTGACCTACGTCATGAAACCGCTCTGCGGACGTAGGTGTCCAGTGCTCACACTGGACAGACCTTGTTCTTTGACTCCTGGTCACGACTGGAGGGGAAGACATAAGGCCTGCAGTATAGTGTGACGAGGCGGGCTCGAAAGCACTTTAGGAACATATCCAGGTCTGGAAAAGAGGAAAGCTTCCGCCAGACAAGGAACAAACTCCAAACAGGAGGGGCCACTGAGAGGGCCTGAAGGTCACCAAGCCTCTAAAAGGAGGAGATGGCTAAAAGGAACACCGTTTTAAGGGTGAGGAATTCCTCCGAGATGTCCTCGAGTGGCTCAAGGGTGCCTGGGACAGAGCCTGGAGAACCAGGGACAGGTCCCAGGGTGGCACCCGAGAGCGTACTGCTGGCCTTAGCCTCAAAGTGCCACGAAGGAAACGCACTACTAGGGGGTCCCAACCCCGAGGGGTACCACTTGGGGGTACGTGGTAAGCCGTAATGGCAGCCATGTACACCTTAAGCGTGGAGGGGGACAGCCCGGCAGCGAACTTTTCTTGTAGAACTCCAGGACGATACCACATGGCAGGTCACTGGGTCTAAATGTTTGTCACTGCACCAGGAAGTGAAAATACTCCACTTCTGAGCGTAGAGCTTCCTCGTGGACGGGGCTCTAGAGTGGAAAATGGTCTCAACGACCTCAGTCGAGAGACCTGAGTCTATGAGTCGGGCCCCCTCAGAGGCCAGACCCACAGATTCCGCAGTTCCGGGCGAGGATGAAGTATCCTGCCCTAAGCCTGGAACAGAAGGTCCACTCTGACGGGAACCTCCAAAGAATGCCGTCTAAGAGGGACACCAAGTCCGAGAACTACACCCTGCCCGGCCACTGCGGGGCAGTAAGGTGAGATGGACCCTGTCCTGGCGAACTTTCTCTAGAACCCTGGGAGCAGAGCAATCGGGGGAAGGTGTACAAGAGGAGCCTCAGCTACTCATGTCGTATCGCATCCAGCCAGAGAGAAGCTGGGAGAACAGGGGGGGAATAGAGCAGGCAGCGAGCCGTCTCTCCAGAAACTGCCAGGCAGAGCGGAGAGTGCGCGGTGGCAGCCGCAAACACTCTGCACACTCAGAGCCCTCGAGCAGTGAGCATGCATGCAAACACAGAGAGCGTGTATATCACTGCCCGTGATGAAACGCGGCAGGAGTGACACAACGCCAGAAATCTGTGAAACCGCCATCAAAACACAGGTAAGTGAAAATCAAACTTACAGCCAGCAATGCACCTTACACACACGTTAGCTTCGAGCGCTGTTGAAGACACTAAAGCTGCGGCTTCTAGTTCACTGCGTGCCTATATACTCCTGGCTCATGATATCACCCTCGGTGATTGCACTCGCACACCTGGTTTCAATTGCGCTTCAAGAGAAAATCACGCTAATGCGTTCCGACGCAGTGTTGAGTTCCCTTGACAGGGAACCAATCATTTAACTGTTTGTATTTTAATTAATATGATGATAAATAACTCTGTTCGTCCACCAAACACTCAGTATTATTCGTCTATTAATTCTTCAGAAAGAATATTTTTCATGGTCACAGAAAAACAACTTTCTTAGCATGTTGCTGTGATCACAATAATTAAAGTGTATAAACAGACTAGAATCAACTTGCAAGAAGCTCATATGTATTGTGCACAAGACTTTATTAGCTAAATCACAAACACATAACTAATCTAAACAAACACATACACACAAAACACACATACAGTAGAACCCCGAGTTACGAAATTAATCCGTTCCGAGGTTGGCTTCGTAAGTCGATCTTTTCTTAAGTCGGTCAGTCTTTTACATGTTAATTGCCTAATCCGTTCCAAGCCCTACGAAAACACCACATTCTGCATTGGATGACGTGCATCCCAGCTTCACACTTCTCAATTATCTCCCTTTTCATCACTGAGGAGAGCATCCTCTTCTTCCCTTTGACTTCAGCAACAATCTTCACATCCATGGGTAGTGATTAGAAAAAAGTTTGTTAACTGGGCACAAAATAATGGCGATGCAGCACGATGAAAACAAAACTTGTATGCGAAAGCGCGGAAGAACTTTAGCGTTAGAAATGGGAGAACACAGACAAAACGTGAGAGGAACACCTATGCAGAGGCTGGTGGGAGCGATGCTGACCAATAGGAGAGAAGGATTGTCAAAGTGTTCCCCTTCTTACATGGACTATTCCAGCCATCCCTGTCATTCAGTGCGAAATGGACTATTCCAAAACTTTCCAGTTTCAGGAGTGACCGAGAGAGAGCTGATTTATGATTAAGGTAAAATAGATCGGAGGAAAGATTGTATATAGTTTATTGAGTGAAATACAGGGAATTGGTGCCAATCGTTGAGGTTTTATCGATCGTGCTTAACCACACATCTATGCACCTTTAATAAATACCAGTTTTGGATTATTCCCTGAGTGAGACATCATTGTTCTGACCGGACAAACTGTAGCCTCCATCCAACCCGAACCAAAATCAGCGCGAATTTCAAAACAAAACTCGGAAATCGTCGCCTCGCCGAGATTTCGTTTTTCACATCTCGATCATTTTGTCGTTACTCTGGCGAAAAAAACCCTGAAATCTTTTATCGTATGTCGAATTTTTCGTACGTAGAGCGTTTCGTAAGTTGGGGTTCTACTGTATATGGGAAATGGTCAAGTGAAAGAGAAACAGGAAATGAAACTTAGCTCATTCTCAACAGCACCTCATTAAATGTTCAATACTTGCATGCCTCTTTGTGTTTGGAGCTGTCGCTGAAGTCCCGATGAAGGATTGCATGGTTCCAGTGAGTCGATGGTGTTAAAGTTGGAGTCACTTTCTTCTCAACTTTGTTGTTGTTAGTCTGACTCTGGTATGATTGATGGAGTTGCAAATGGCTCAATGTGTTCTCTTCCTCTCTCCTGAAAAGCACACAGCTGGCTGTAGGATTTAAGGCCTAATGTACAGGCGAGAGATGCAAAGGAAGAGAGTTAGAGGAAGGTGGGATCTGACTTTTATCCTTTGAGAATGGTCTCTCCTCCCAGAGGTCAGTGACTAATGGAAGCTCAAAGCTTTCGGACGGAGAGTTGTATGATCCATTGTCTTAGAGACTTTATGTGTTATGTGTATTCCTGGCACTGGCTCTGAGGATTTCATCCCGGTACGTAACAGCCTCCAATGACTCTCCAAAGATATTCCTTCCCAGACTATTACTGACCCATCGCCCAAACGGTCATGCTGGATGATGTTGCACGCAGCATAATGTTCCCCACGGGCCAATGGCCAATTCGGATGTTCTCCAGCAAATGCCAATTGAGCTACACAATGTTGAGCTGTGAGCACAGGTCCCACTAGAGAACCCTCATGCAGTCTGTTTCTGACAGTTTGGTCAGAAATATGCACACCAGTAGCCTGCTGGAGGTCATTTTGTAGGGCAGTGCTCCTCCTCTTGCTCCTTGCACAAAGGAGCACATACCTGTCCTGCTGCTGGGTTGTTGCCCTTCTACGTTCCTGTCCAGCTCTCCTCGTCTCCCCGTATCTCCCTCCATGCTGTGGCATGGTCCCTAACAAAACACAAAACTAAATACAAATCAGGCATGTAGCCTATTTATTTAATCAATTTTATGGAATTAATTGGAGCAAATGTTATCTGACCCTAATGTCCACACCTGTAATGACTTATATAAATTAAAAAAGTTAAAATATTCACGTAATGTGTGTTACAGGAATGACCGTGTGTGCGCTGAAGGACGGAGCAGGTATGCTGATCCGCAGTATCATTCACGGTGGCTCCATCAGCCGAGATGGGCGACTCGGGGTTGGCGACCTCATTCTAGCCATCAATGGAGAACTGACAGGAAATCTGACCAACGCGCAGGCCCGAGCTATGCTGCGCAGACACTCTTTGATCGCACCAGATATGGGGTGAGAAGTCCAAAAAAACTGATTCAAACATTCAAGTATAGCTTCTGTTCAACTTCTCAGGCAGATATCAACTCTATATTTTTTATTTTTTTATTGACACATGGCTAAGTACTATGGAAGCTTGTTTCCACCACAGAAAAAAAAATAAAAAAGGTAATAAAAAATATATTTCGGATGAGACGTTAAACCGAGGTCCTGACTCTCTATGGTCATAAAAAATCCCAGGATGTCTTTCGAAAGAGTAGGGGTGTAACCCCGGCATCCTGGCCAAATTTGCCCATTGGCCTTGGTCCATCATGGCCTCCTAATCCCCCCCCATACTCTATTTGGCTTCATCACTCTGTCTCCTCTCCACCAATAAGCTGGTGTGTGGTGAGCGTTCTGGCGCAATATGGCTGCCGTCGCATCATCCAGGTGGATGCTGCACATTGGTTGTGGTTGAGGAGACTCCCCTCTACTATGTGAAGCGCTTTGAGCTCTGGAAAAGCGCTATATAAATGTAACATTTCTTCTTCTTCTAATAGGTAAAATACTTATTTTTCTCAGAATTGCAAGTTTATAATACTGAGTTTATAAATTGCAATTGGAACCTTTATATCACGCAATTGTGACTTTATATAACGCAAGTTTGACTTTATATCTCGCAATTATGAGGAATATGAGGAAATTAAACTCATAATTATGAGGTGTAAACTTGCAAACGTGAGATAAAAAGTTGCAATTATCTTTTAAAATGTTTAATTTTGTGGCGAAAACAAGCTTCCCTAAATTAAAGCTTCTTCATAAAGACTTTAATTTTTCGTTTTGAAAATTTTTAATTCTGGTGCTATACATAGTTCAATTTATTTTTATAAAAGAATCTAATGAATTATGTTATATGTTGATTCATAATTAAATAAATCACATTTATCAATATTTGCTGAGGAATGTCACCAAATGAAAATGTGTAATATTGTGTAAAATTGTGTTTGAAAAGTGGCTTTGAAAAGCAGTATGTTGTTTATTTCCAAATCACTGAACATACAGATGGTTTCAACAAAGGATGAATGCAGAATAAACCCAAGCAGTTTTAGCTTTTATCTACACAGGTCATGAGGAGAACAACCTAACCTAATGCGACATTCACAGACACAGAACAGCACAAAACACAGGGCTTAAATGCAAAGGGAAAACACATGATATAATGAGATTATTTACTGGACACACCTGATCTAAAACTAAAATCAATCTATAGCTATGGTGACATATTTGGATGTTACGGTGAAGCTTTTCTGTCTGGTGACACGTTTTACATTTTGATGGTGCTTCAATTTTGAAAAATGTTTTACAATGAAGTTTACGTATGGTCAGAGGTTATGGTTGATTGCCTTTTATGAGTACTGTCAATTTAATAGAGCCATTAACCACTCCAGAATTTACATTCACAATAAAAGGTTAAACAAACATTCATAAAACATTACGCATAAACCGGCACAGGCTAATCAGTGCCCAATGGTGATCCAGAGCCCTTGTGAAAAAGAAGTACACTTTAGCACACTTATGTGCACTTACACTTTAGTATAATTATACTTAAACACTTACACTTCACATACTTATTACAGAAATAATTCACTTTAAAATAATATACTTAAGTACAAATTGATTTTTTGTTAATTTGAATTGCAATTAAATTAAAATTATTTATAGGTAATCTATAAATTAATTATAGATGAGTTATATTAAATGCAATTAACTGAACTTTATAGTGCTTTTTGATCGTTAAGTGGAATTTAAGTGCCTCTTTATGTCTTTAATTTGTCATAATTTTCATCAGTTGTGTTTGAAATATTGGTAAAGTGAACTGATGAATGTATTGACAAGCACAAACATTTAAAATATATTTAATTAAGTTCAATTAAATTTATAATCAAGTACTTTACATCTCTACATACTCTACAAAGTTTCATTATTGTTTAATTGTTGCAAAGTGCACTTTTTAAAAGTGTGTTATTGTGCACATAAGTGGCCTGTTATTTAATTAATATTTTCTGCAATTACAGTTTATTTAACATATTTCAAATTTGTGAAATACACTAAAAATGCTCACTTAAATGCCCAATTAAGCACACTTCTTTTTTACAAGGGAACCCAATGCAGAACTCGTCTCACAGCAGAGAGCTTGTGCTTGCTGCTATAATTAGTAAGCTGCTTTATTTTGCATCCTGATGGCAGCCGCATCTGTGTTGGCTGCCATCCGTAAACTGCTCTTCACGTTTCCAGATCCACAGGTGCTGCGGGGGAAGAGCACAGTCCCATCTCTGTGTGAGTACTCCCTTCATCTGGGCTTGATTTACGCTGTCTGTCCTCACTCCCTGCTTGCATTCGTTTCGTTCTGCATTTTGGGCTGTCGCTACAGTGGTTTATACAAAAAAAATCTAAATGTTCCAACGACTGGCAACCGTCTTAAAGGGGTCGTTCACCAAAAATGTAATGTAAATTCTGTCATCATTTACTTACCTTCAGGTCTTTTCAAACCTGTATGACTTTCTTCTGTTGAGTGTAAATAATCATTATTGGGTCATGTCTGTTATGCAGTACCTTTGGTTTTATTTTTGAAAATGTTACATTACATTCAGGGTTTTGACATTAACACCCGCCAACTATTTCTTTATACATGTATATAATATGTACACGTTTCAATTGTAGTCTTTTAAAAAGGCACCTGAAATAAACTAAGTGCAATGTAGTGTTGTCAAAAATATAGATTTTACAATACATATCGATATTAAAATATCTGAAATGCTTCCAATACCAATTTGCTGCAGAATATATAGCAGCGCATTCTCGCTCTCTCATCTCTCTGACAGTGAATTGACACTGATTCACTCATTTCATTTGCTTCGAATCAATATTGTTGACGTTACAGAGATTGAATTTAAATGTGAATTAAAATAAATAGTGACACTGAAGACATTTAGAATGCTTCTTTTTATATTGCTTTCTGTTCATCAAGGAATCCTGAAAAAAAGTGATTTTCAACATTGAAAGTAATACGGAATGTTTCTTGAGCAGGAAATCAGCTTATTTGCATGATTTATTAACGATCATGACACTAAACATAATACAATATTAAAACATATTTTCAAAAACTTTAACTACAGAAACACCTAGATTGTGCAGCTCCTGTGAACATGGCAAAAAAGGCAACATTTATTCACACCAAAGTAGCAGAATGATTTACAATTCACAAAATGTTTACTTAAAGCTGAAGTGTGTAAGGGTCTACACCACTAGCATCACCAAACAGAAGTGGAAACAATAGAGTTCACTTTTAAGGGAACTCGCGATGTGCTGAAGACTCCGTGGGAACGTTGAAGCACTTGTGAAATGGAACCAATTGTGTGAAAGGACGTAATGCGCAGGAACCAGAAAACTGTAAGAGGCATGCCAAACAAAGCAGCGGCAGCTTATGTGTCTTCAGTAGCACTTTGTGTGATCATTTGTCTTATTTATTTTTGTTATCTACCAATGATTATATTGGAAATAGAAGGAGATCCCAAACGAACAGCCTTTTGGATTGTGTGTGCATCCTTGTCCTTGTTACATCATAGATGGAGATACACACAATCTGTGTTGTTTGTTTGGGAGCGGAGCAGAGCATGCACACTCGGCACTCAAAGGCGCTGGTTGTGTACACTGTGAGTATTGTGTACTCTTTGAGCAGAGTGCCCAGGCTCACAGTCCTAAAGGCTCTGGTCCAGCTGTAGCCAAGACTCATCAGAGGGGTTAGAGACGGGCCCAGTGCCTTCTCCCATGGTATGGAAGCATACTCTGAGGTTACTCAGGGAAAGACTCAGATGCTGCAGCCTCCATCTCTGAAGAGCTTGATGTTTTTAGACTGGAGATGAAGACTCGCCACTTCATTCTCCAGTCTATACGGCGCTGGTGGTGGTAGTGACTCACACTATTGCCAGTTTAAATATTGACTTGCCAATGGAGAAGCAGGAAGCCCGTCCAAAAAGCAAGCTGGCACAGCCTCCCCATTGAAGCCTCCTGTTTTTTCCTGATCTCCACAGTCAGAACAATGCCAGCTTTGGTGGGAAATTTTATAGTGCGTTTGGTCAAGCTCCAGCATGCCTCCACGCTTTGGCATTGGTGCAGGCCTACCAGGTGGACTTGTTAGGAGACCTTGATGCGGTAATTGGTCCCAATACGGTATCAGAACTGCATCAGGTCACAAATCTTTCTCTCCGGGCCACCAAGGAGAGGGCCAAAACCATAAGGGTGGAGGAGAACTTTGGGGTGGATGCCCTGGTATTACCTGGCCTTTTCTGTGACACAGCCACAACTGCTGTCGAGAGTTTTCAGGAGGCTACTAAACAGGCAGCGGCTTTCCAAAAGGTTCTCCCCCACCGCTCACAAGTTTCAGGTGCTACTGGGTGTCAGCAGAGGACCGTTCTTATTGCAAAGAAGGCTACATATTGACATATTCAAGGTGTATATTCACTTTCTAATCATCCTTTCGAGACAAGGGCTGAGGGCCAGGGAATGGAGGCTCCACCTCGAAGTGGTAGAGAAAATATGGAGGGTGTTTGGCCAGGCCCAAGAGGATTTGTTTGCTTTTCGAGGGACATCTCACTTTCCACTCTGGTTCTCCTGCAGTGTGATACTTTCATTCAGAAGTGGCCGAGGCTATGTCTCTACGGTTTCTACTCAATCTCTCTGCTAATAGGAGGTCTGGAGAGAGTTCACCAGGACAGGGTCCGTCTCACCTTCATTCCCCTTTGTTTGCCAGGCAGAGTGTGGTTTTGGGACCATGTATCCTTCCTGGACAGCTCTCCCTGGAAGAACAGAACTATGGAAACTGTAGGATTGACCTTTAAGGTGTGCAACTGAGGTTGTTTAGACCATTCTAGACCATTCTTGTTGAGACCAGTCTAGAGCTCCGTCCATGAGGAAACGTACATTCTGAAGTGGAAACTTTTCACTTCATGGTGCAGTGTTCGTCAGCTGGTTCATGCAAGTACGATTCACTGCAGGGGTATGCAACCTTAAAGGTTTATCGCTGCTTACTACATTCCTTTGAGTGGAATGTCTTTAGGGAGAGACATTGGTAACACATTTCCTTTGTGGCACTCTGAAACTGAAGTACGCACAAGAGTACCGGCTTGGGATTTTGCATTGGTGCTCCATGACCTATCCCTATCCCTTGAGTGTGCTGTGCGGAGCGGAGCAGTCGTCCTGTTGATGGGGGGTGTTGTGCGGAGAGAAGCGGTCGTCCTATCGGGCTTGCGGAGCGGGACAGAGTCGCTAAGTTGGCAACTGAAACGTTTTTATTTTCGGGAGCTTCCGGGATGGTGATAAAGGTCGACCAGTCGATCGCGATCGACGGGTTGGCGACCACTGTCTTAAAAGAGTCAGAGATCTGCAAGCTTGGTTGGTTGCCTCCTGCATGCCAGCAACTACTTCAACCACTTAGAAACTGCTGCTGCTTTGTTAGGCATGCTTTGCATAATTTCCTGGTTCATGACGTCACCAGCCCATGACTTCCCTTCACACCATTGGTTCGATTTCACAAGTGCTTCATGACTCAATCACGCAGCGCATTCACACGGCATCATCGACGTTAGTCATGGCAATAACCTAGACAATTGTTGTCACAGTTGTTACATTTATCGATGAAGTCAACCTACGGCTTTCTTATAGTTTTATCTTCACATTAAGCTGGGACAGGAGAGTACTTCAGTTTTAACTGTGATATTTAACAAGTGTATGAAGACACATTTTCATACAGACATAATTGTACTGCATAGTGGATTTGACCCTACTAATGTTAACACTTTCCTCGCCATTGGCAGAATTTTTCAGCTTTTCCATGTTTGCACTATTACGCATCTGAAAGTGTAGAGAATCTCTGGATCAAAACACAGACAAAAAAGGGGCAGAAACAAGCGATAAAAGCATTGCTTATGCACCTTGTGATCTTTAAAAAGCATGATTGTTTTGTTTTTTTAAATGTTGCTTTTTATGAAACTTACATTCAAATGTTGATAAAAAATAATGCATGAAGCATGGAAAAAATTATTTTGTTTTTGTTTTATTTAAGCAGAGGCTGTTTCCTTGTGCTATGTTTCATGTTCAGATATTTTGGTGGGCCAAAATTGTAAAAAATGCTTGTGGTGGCTGGCAACTTTTAAAAGAAGGGGGGATAAGGGAGGGGAATGAGTTAAGTGCTTAACATTTTACATTTTAGTCAAACTCAAGGATGCTGTGTTTTCCTCATCGGTAACAAGCTGTATTAGAGCAGGTTGTAGTTTCCCTGGTAACATACATTCTTGTTCTCAAGAGGCTGTTGTTCTATCATTAACATTCCAGGCCGTCATTTCTTCCTAACATCATGTGTATTGTGTTGTTCATCTTTGACTAACATCTCTCTCTATCTCTCTCTCTCTCTCTCTCATGGCAATGATTTGATTTCCAGCCATCGATTCACATTCATTAACGAAGCATTTCAGTGAACGTGGAGATAATGAATATTTGATTCACATCGATGTGCCTTGATTCCTAATGTCTTGATCTCTTTGCCTGCATGCATAAATTGTTCAAAACAAAGTTTGATTTACCTACATTAGATCTGTCATCTTCACTTACAATGGACTGATGAAGAAAATAAGCTTTTTCTTTTTTTCGCCCCTGATCGACAAAATATATAAAAATCTGACAAAATTAAGCATATCATATATGATGCAATTTGAATTGTATCACAACAGTTTGAATAATTGGACAATGCAAAAGAAAAAGAAAATTCTGATGTTATACATTAATTTACTTGCCAATATAATTACCAATAAAACAATCACATTGTCAGATTTCATGTTTTCACCTTGGGCAGAGATGGGCAGAATATATACCCATAATTCTGAAAAACCAATTTAAGCTCAATTAAAAGCATTTATTGCATAAGGTTGTTGATTGAGCTCAGGGCATTTCTTTAAAGTTTTATTCCAGTAGTGTTGATGACAGGTCTGATGAACAAAATGTTATCATGAGCTTATGAATCATGTGATTGTGTGTGCAGAATCACGTATGTACCTGCAGAATATTTAGAGGAATATAGGGCAAGCCAGCAGCTCCAGAGTGATGATCTCTCTGATGGTAAAAACACTCAACAGTACGTATACATCCCTCACACACTTTCTCCTGTCAGCTTTATTGACTCTATTGACTTTATTGAGAGTTTGTGTTTGTGCGTTTAGTCAGATGGTCTCAGATCTTCCAGAGAGAGAAGATGGAGAGGGACAGGAGAGTGAACGACAGACAGCAGCTTCCAACAACTGGAATCTACCACGGAGGTGATAAAATATAAAAGTTGCTCTAAAATTGTAGTATCCCTAAAACCTCCCTTAAAACCATTTGGAGCAAAATTTTGTGCATTTATTGCGGAGGGTCTGAACATCAATCTTACCAATTTTAGGATCTCGCACTCAAACCCTTTACTGCCACCATCAGTTCAAAATTGGACTTTTCATGTATTGTTTGAGCAATGTGGCCTCAATTTTTTTTTTTTATTCATTAAAATAAATATTTATTCAACATGAAGCTGTTTTCTATGTAGTACTGTCCTGAATAAGATATTTTACGTAAAAAGTGTTAACATAGTCCACAAGACAAAAAAGTTCAAAAGTTTGCATACCCTTGATTCTTAATACTGTGTCATTACCTGGATGATCCATGATTTATTTTTTTGTGATGGTTGTTCTTGAGTCCCTTCTTTGTCCTGATCATTTAAAATGCCCAGTGTTTTGTCAGAAAAATCAGTTCCTTCAGGTCCTGCAAGTTCTTCAGTTTTCAAGCATCTTTTGCATATTTGAACTCTTTGCAGCAGTGATTGAATGATTTTGAAATACATATTTTCTCACTGAGGACAATTGAGGGACTCAAGCATTTTAAAAAGCATTTTAAAAAAAGCATTTAAGCATTTAAAAAAGCACTATTAAAAAGGATCAAACACACATTAATGCATTAAGACCCAGGGAGTGGAAACCTTTTGAATTTGAAAATCAAGGTAAATGTACTTAATTTGTTTTCCGGGAAACATTTAAGTATTTTCTTTTGCTTCCCAAGGGCAGTACTAAATTAAAAATGTTGATATTTAAACAAAATAAGAAAAATGTGGATCCTGTTTAAAAGAGTCAAGCACTCTGTATAAGTCTACTCCAGCACATACAAAAGACTTTCAATGAATTTACAGTTTTTCTCGATTGCTAAGACACATTTCTTGAAAGCTGCTCTCTTTTTCTTTTTTTACATTCAACAAACCTCAGACTCTTCTTGCAAAACCAAACTTTCACCTCAAAACAGTTCAATCTGTGCTCAGAACTGAACTATGTTGTCAAATCGTGCCCCGAGTCAATCAAAATTAAAAACACTACGGAACAGTCACTAAACACAATGTAGAAAAGTAGAAAACACAATGCTCAGGAAATGAAGCTGGAGAAATGCATGTTTATTGTTCACTGTAGGCTAAATGCATGTTGCAACACAAAAACAAAACTGTGCATTTAGCACTTGTACAAAAAGACAAAACAGAAATGTTGTGCATTTACACATAGCACTTGTAAAAACAAACAAATCTTTTGCGTTTGCCACATGTGTGCAGTAAGACCATGTAAAAATAAAGTACAAAAATATACATGAATACTACGCCTACAAACAGGTAGACCAACCCTCCATTACAATACTACAGTACATTGGTACAGTGATGTACTACTGTAAAACATATATTTACTTACAGTATATACTGTGGTACACACATATATATATATACATATATATATATATATATATATATATATATATATATATATATATATATATAGTATGTCATACAGTAATTGCTGTATACATTTACATACTGTACTATAATGTCTAAAATCTTGGGATTATGGTGGACACAGTCAATCTACTGATGTTTGGTTGTACCCTTTGTCCAGCCTCCCTAATGCTCATAGCATGGACAAGAACATGGTCAATCACAGAAGCTCTGATTTCATCAGATATTACTGTTTTTTGTCTTCGCTGACCACACTGACCACCTCGACCTCCTCTCACACAAACTCTTCCTTTCAGATTTCTGTCCATTGTCTCTGAACTAGCTAACCGTATATATGTTCCCTCACATCATTAGACACAAGTGTGATCAATTTGTAGTTGTTGTGTTATAGTGGTGAGAACAGTGCTTTAATTGTGTTTGACTTTTGTCACCTGTGCTCACCATTATGCAGCACAAGTGCATCACAATGAAAATGTGTTGAAAAGTTGTGTCTAAACAGGTGAAAAGTGCTTATGGTTTTGCCAAAAGAGTGATTAATTCAATCAATGGGTTCAGGGATCTGAGCATTTGGTATTTGGTATCTGGAGCACTTGATATTTTAATTGCAAAATATGGCCATGATGTGTCTTCTTATTTGATTGTTTAAGAAGTGAAAAGCTACACACTCCATCAGTTAGGGTTAGAAGATGAAACTTGCTAGAAACCTAATAATCACTGCAATAATGATCCAATCTTATACTATTGGATATATATATTCAGTATATATATATATATATATATATATATATATATATATATAAATATATATATATGTGTGTGTGTGTGTGTGTGTGTGTGTGTGTATATATATATATATATATATATATATATGACCTTGTGAACCAGCTGGAAAAATTAATCAAAAGGTTCTTTATAAGCCAACTGTTTTCAGTTTTACCGAAAAAATGTGAATCAGTTGTGGGACTTTATATTACTAACATTTTTGTCTGACTGTCACCTAATAATGGCTGCAAAATCAAATGCTGCATTGTAAAATGCCAAACTGAAGTTATTGAACATACACTTTACACTTAATGGCTCTTGACAGCTTAAAACTTTTGACTTGCAATCAAAAAGTTGTGAGTCAGATCCAGAGTCAGACTTTTTCATTTTTATTTTTAACAAAACCTGGAAAATGCTTTTATGACATGCAAAGAAAAGACACCGAATGTGGCATTATAACAGTAAGAAATATGAAAATGCCTTTGACTACATTGAAAGAATGTAGTTTAGTGTAAAAACAGTACCATAAATACTGGTAAAAAGAGATACATTATTGTTTTAAAATATGTATGTGAAACTCTAAAATATGAACTTCTACATTTTGAATTGTATTTTGTAATTAATGTTTGGCAAATTGTCATTACTTGATGTTAATTGAATGTTGTGTGTGTGTTTTTTCAGAGTGGAGTTGCACAGGGAAGCTGGGAAATCTCTGGGTATCAGTATTGTTGGTGGGCGGGGCATGGGCAGTCGCCTTAGCAACGGAGAAGTGATGCGGGGCATCTTTATTAAACACATATTGGAGGACAGTCCAGCAGGACGCAACGGCACACTAAAGACAGGAGACAGGATTGTAGAGGTACACACACACATGGGGAAATTGTTAATTACAGTGTTTTTGTACACAGCTATTTATAAATACTGTAACTTAACTCTAACCCTCAGAAAACCTTTTTTTAATTACAAATAATAATTACGTAATAACCTTTTTTTTTATTACAAATGAGGATTTCCCAAAATGTTGAGTCTTAGCTATCCTGTGCATCCAATATTGTCTCCAAAATATCGCTAAATACATCTTTGTGATGTTCTAAAAGTGTAAAACGATATACAATTATTTAAACATATATATATATATATATATATATATATAATTACTAATATTGTATATTTAAGATAATAATAATAATGAGTCAAATCTAAAATGTTCAAAAAGCATGCACAAAATCAAGTAATAAATTAAATAATTTTTAAACGATTGTTTTCATTGAAGAACATACAACTCTTGAAACATTCTAAGTTACAAAATGAATTATGATTAATTAATTAGCAATTTAGATATTCAGTTTCTGTTAACAAAAAAGTTTGAAAGCATGCAACTTTGTAATAATTACAGCAGAAATGTTGAAAATGTCTAAGGTATGGTATTTGACATGGACAAGTCAAGTTAATTTTTTTGAATGAACTTATATTTGATTCAGTATTGAAAATTGTCAATTAAAATTCTTCAGTCTAAATATGAAAATGGAAACAAAAAATACTATTTCATTCTAGTTATAAAAATTCTCTGCCTTTTTGCACCCAATATTTGTATGTATTTTGTATTTCTGTGATTTCGTTATTAGTGTCAAACTCCATTGGAATCAATTGTGAATCAGTTCTTCCAAAACATTTTAAAGATTTAAAGGGGAGTGCGACCAAAAAAGTTTGAGACCCACTAACAAAGAGCATTTCAAATACTGTAGTTATGAGATTGCATTTCAGTTTTTATTTCACGTTAACATATATTAACAATATGTTTGCTGCAATAGTTATTTTACAATACAGCAAGTTGCAATGTTGCTTGCATTGTCATGACACACCAAAAAGAGCTTTATCAGTCACTTCGTTTGCACTTAGGAGCCCCAAAAACCTCTGAAGCTTTGAGAAAACTCCTATGAGAATTTGTGTTCCTCTTGTCACAACACTGAATTGCCTGCTGAATGGCTTGGACACACACACAAACCTGAATGAGTGTATGCATGCCATCTCTTTTTATACCCATTAAGTCTGGGAGATTGGCACATGCAAATTACGCTTGTCAATTCTCATTGGCCTTTTCCCAAAGTATCAGAGGTGTTTGGGCTCCCAAGTGCGACTCCTAGTTTCAGTACATCGATACGTCTTAATGGAGGTTATAGTAACCAAGACGTTTCTGCTTGGTGTCTTGACTTTTTAAAATTGGATGTGGAATAAATGATTTACCAATGCATTCAAATATATTGTTATACAGCCACCCTGCCTAAGCAGACAGTGTGGCGTCTTTTGGCAGGTTTTGGGCAGAGCTACGCACCTGCTCATATAATCCAGTAATGACTTTATGAGTGTGTGTGTTTGTGTATGTGACAGGTGGGAGGAGTGGATCTACGTGACGCCAGTCATGAGCAGGCAGTGGAGGCCATCCGTAACGCTGCAAACCCTGTGGTGTTCCTGGTCCAGAGCATCATTCACAAAGACCGAGTCAGTATCACACACATGACACAAAGCCTCTACTGATAAAGGGAAATGACAATGACTTTTTAACACGTGTGAGTGTTATATGAGTTGCATACTAACTATGGCTGGGCAGCATAGCTTAAATCTTGACGTGGGTTGTGAAGGTTTAGTAGTTTATATCAATGTTAGTGAAATAACTAAAGCTGGTATGCGATTACACAATGATTTATTTAAAAAGTTAGATTTTTTTGCACTTATAGCTTATGTATTTGCTCTGCAGTGGTTTAATTTCTTTTTTCTAAATGGCCAGTGCATAGCAATAATATTCAAAATGTTTCATATGAGAAGTAAAATGCTGAAATAATTCTTCCATACCGTTTTTCACTACAATCATTTTCATTTAAATGCACCGATATAACAATATGTAATCTCTTATATATCCCTCACACACATACTAACTGCTTTCATCACCATTTAGTGCTCAGAAAGGTTACTTGACTACTTTGCATCTATCTCTCGCCCTCCTCCTCATCTATATGTGTGTCTGCTCTTGATCCTCACAACATCTGTCTGTCTGTCTCTCAGTCTGACTCTCTGTATAGTTTTGATTCACCTCCTGTCATAGAGAAATACGGAGCGACTTTAAAATGCTTCCCTATGCCAAAGTGTCAGGTAATTTCTGTCCGGCCCTCAGCCGGCAGTCTTATCTCTGCTTCCAGCATTCCTTCTTTTCATTGGCATCCTCTTAACCTTAAAAGTTGCTAGTAAATCAACAATAAACACATTTACAAGGGACTGTAATCAAATGTGATTAAATAAGTAATGCTCATGTTATGTCTCTCCAAAGTTCAACTGTTTCGCCGTTAATGTCCCAAGCCGCATCCTCATTTTTCAATAGTGCTAATTTTAATTTACATATTGGATTTTTAATGATCTCTCTCCCAGGATTAAATGTGTTTAGGCTGATATACTAGCTTGCTAACATTATGTGTTGTGCTTCTAGAAGCCTCCTGTAGCCCTTCTACAGCTGAATCGCTCAGAGCAAACCCTCCACCCTTATCCCGAATCCTGCTTTACATACAAACCGCTACAGGTTAGACTGAGACGTCATGTGTGCATGTGTTTTATGGTTATCAAATGGTACATTTGAGACAACTTTTCAGTGGTTTTCCACTTATAAGCAAGCATGTTTATGCAATTTTGTGGCTTTTAGTTAGACTATAGGCTAGTGTTCTTTGGCAACAACTAATACCGATGATTTATGTGCAATTATATAAAAAAAAGAAAAGAAAGTATCTTCTTTCTGTAGAAAGAAACCATCTCTGGTGGAAAAGAAGTGCGCTTAATTGTATTGAATTTGCATTTGTAGTGTACTTAAAATCTGTTGTTTTATAAATTACCTGCAGATAATATAATTTTAATGAAATAAAAGGCCACTTAAGTATACTTAAAGAGAGTGTTTTTAACAAAACACACTTTTTCAAAAGTGCGGTTTGTAATGTCAAATTAATAATGTCATGTAAATCGTTTTAACATTATTTTGTATTGCTTTAAATAAGTATTTCAACACTTGTTTTGATGTGTTGACCAAGCACATGTAAAGTATGTGATTTTAATTTTAGTGCTTGGTGTTAATTTTAGTGTTTAGTGTTTTGTTCGATATTTAATTTATAGTTTGTATATTTTAAATGTACTAAATTGCAGCTTCAAATACTTGCAAATTCAAACACTTTTAATATAAAGTATAAAATAGAAATGCATGGCAATAAAGTATATTTTAGTATTGTCAGTACATTCAGCAGTAAACTTCATACCATATTTCAATGACAATAGAAATACAGTAATATCTTGAGATACGAACATGATCCGTTCCAGGACTGTGCTTGGAACTCAAGTTGCTCGGATTTTTTCCCATAAGAAATAACTGAAAAAAATTAATCTGTTCCGGTCCTTTAAAAAAAAAAAAAACTCCCTTATTAGTGCTAATAACCATGTTTTAAATTTTAAACACCTAGTGTCGGCATCTGTAAGCATGCTCGTATCTCAAATATTTACTCGTATCTCAAAGCTAAAAAAAACTTGAATTACTTGCTCGTATATCAGAATGCTCGCATGTCGGGATGCTCATATCTCAAGGTATTTCTGTTATTATGAATTTACATATAAAAAGTCCTACTTAAGTGGGTCAAAAAAGTACTGTGAAGTTCAGCTAATTGCTTAACTGTTCACTTACGTATTCCATACGATTCCATAATTTGACTTTATTCAAGTCATTACACATCACAAATGTTTTTTGCTGAAATCTCAACCTGCAAAATATCTAAAAAACACACTATGAATTATTTTATCACCCCATACAGCATTTAATGTGTTATAATAATGTTGAATTTTATATATAATATAGTATATATATATATATATATATATATACAGTAGAACCCCGACTTACGAAATTAATCCGGTCCGAGGTTGGCTTTGTATGTTGATCTTTTCGTATGTCGGTCAGGCTTTTACATGTTAATTGCCTAATTAGTTTCAAGCCCTACAAAAACACCACATTTAGCATGGGATGAAGCGCATCTCAACTCCATACTTCTAAATTATCTCCCTTTACAACGAAATGTAAAGCATCCTCTTCTTCCTTTTAACTTCAGCAACAATCTTCACATCCATGGTGAGTGATTAGAAAAAGGTTTATGTTAACTCGGCACATTGCTGACCAATAGGAGAGCAGGATTGTAAAAAGTGTTCCCCTTCTTACATGGACTATTCCAGCCATCCTTGTCATTCAGTGCGAAATGGACTCTTCCAATCTTTCCATCTGAGAGAGCTGACGGATGATTCAGGTAAAAGAGATCAGCTGAAGATTGTATATAGTTTATTGAGTGAAATACAGGGAATTAGTGCCAATCGTTGAAGTTTTATCGATCATGCGTAACCACACATCTATGCACCTTTAATAAACACCAGTTTTGGATTATTCCCTGAGTAAGACATAATTGTTCTGACCGGACAAACTGTAGCCTTCATTCAACCCGAACCAAAATCAGCACGAATTTCAAAACAAAACTCGGAAAGGTTTTTTCGCATCTCGATCATTTTGTCGTTACTCGGGCGAAAAAAACAAACAAAATCTTTTATCGTATGTTGAATTTTTCGTACGTAGAGCGTTTCGTAAGTCGGGGTTCTACTGTATATATATATACACATGGTATGTATCTAACTGGCCACTGCTTTGTCTTAAGGCACCTTTAAAGTTTGTCTCCCTCTGGCCTGCCCTTCTCTTCATTAGACCTTTACAAACTCTATGTGTCCAGATGTGCGTTAATGATCCATGCTTCATTCCCGCCCAACAGATGTCTCTCTGCAGATGGCTCTTAAAAGTAGCTTTGTTTCAATGGCACTGAACAACAAGTACAAAATACGTGGGGGAATCCAAAGCCAGCCCTCGGCCATAAGGACAGACATTCATTACTGTGAAGGACTTTAGTTGGGATCTTCTAGACCAACAGAGAGCGTTATAATTGATATTAAAGTTTAATGACATTATTGAGGTCATGAGAGTTTTTGTGTGTGACTTAATCTTTATCTGTGTTTGATGAGGACTGTTCTTTAATTTTTAATAATGGCAGACATCTGCGCTGGATGCAGTGGAAGACATTTCAGTCTTCAACTTGAAAACCAGCAATGAGAAGGTGAGTACAAACCCGAGTGAAATGGCTGTTTTATTACACTGCCATTATGTGACTTAATCACAGACATGACTCCATTACTGCTCTGGATTTTAAATAGTTAGCAATAAATGTCTTTGTCTTTGTTTTCTCACTCTCAATCGTCCCTAAACCTGTATGATTGTCTTCAGTGTAACAAAATAATGTGGTAATGTGTTTTCATAGTTCATAGTGGTAGTTAAGGTTAAAAAAAAGCAATATAAATGTATATCTTTTAAATTTAAGATAGTTTTATATGAGGAACAGACTGATTCATTCATTTAAATAGTCATTTTAAAACTTAAACTTACCATGGCAACAGTTTTACTTCACAGTTCTACATCATTTTCTACTTCCTGTTTAATCTAATATTTATTGTGTTTTATTTCAGTTCAATTTCAGTTAATGTTTTAGTTTCAGGTGACTGAGAAGCTTTTATATATATACATATAACAATTTGGCCCTTGGATTTGAACAATTTGGATATTTATCCGTTTTTCCTGCATCCAACATGTTGATTACGAGAACTGATTGTTTGCTTACCATCTAATCTACCCAGACCATAATAATAATAATATTTGCTTTACATGTGACATCATTTTTTGGCTCATCAGTCTGTATATATAAGACTTAGAACGTCATAAAGCGTGAGAAAATAGACATCATTTTCATTTTTCGAAGTCCTTGAAGTCCCACAGTGTTCACTAATAGCCTGTCAGTTTAAGTCCTTATTATTTCACAGACATAATTGTGCATGAAAATGGAATATGAAGTTGTGCTGGGGGCAAGGTTCCTTAATCATACAAAACCCAGAAATATCAGAGAGTTTTACAATTGTGATTTTCAGGCTTGGAAAAGTCATGAAAATGAATCTTCTCGTTATGCATTTCAGTGAAGGCCTTTTGAAGATAACTGCAATAAGGGAGTGGTCTTTTTTTGGAACAATACATACATTTGCACACTAATATAATTGTTTAAATCTCTGAATTCTAAGGATTTTTACCTGACATCCAGAAATCCAAAAATGGAAATCTAAATCTAATGAAAACTGTCTATTAGCTAATGACAAACAACTGGAAAAACCATAAGAATACATGGGTAAAATAAGATGGAGAAGCGTATACGTTGGCGTTGTAAACTTTGTTTCCTTGTGAACTGATAAAACTTGGGCTGTCAGACTCTCAGATGTTGTGTAGAAGCCAGCCAATGTGATGGGGCAGTGCATATTTTATCCAACTCGTACGATTTTAGCATGCAGTGTGTGGTAAGCTAGTGATGCCATCTGAGACTTGAGGCAGTGTTCAGAATAGCATACTAACAATTTATTTTACTCTGTCTGCAGTGTATATTATATATACTTTACACAGAATATTAATTTCTCTATGCATATAATAGGATGACATACCAGTGTTATTTAACTATAGTGTTAATTAATATTTAGAATTCACCTTTTTGTAGTTTCCATTTTAATATTCAATTAAATTAAAATGAATTTAATTTAATATTTAAAAACAAATTGTTATAGTTAGCTTTATTTTTGTAGTTTTAGTTAATTTAGTCAACTTAAACTTATTTCATTTCATTAAGTAGCCAAAGCAAGATGTTTATTTTTTTAAATTATTTCTGCCTTATTTCATAGAAATTATGGTTTTATATTTAGTTAACAATAACAGCACTGTGACATACTATATTTGCCTAAATGTGCAGTATACAGTAGATCACATTTTGTGGAATATTATATCCCACAATGCAACAAGTTCCATTTGATATTCCTTTTCCAATGCAACAGATAAATCAGGAATAATTATAGGCATGATATTTATCATATCTTCTTGACTCATTCGTTTATTTGATTGTACTGAAAAAAGTTTCATTTTTACATAAAATTAAATTTTTAATCTTAATTTCTAAATTGATAATTATTTGCCACACACATGTGATAAAGTCTCGTTGCATACTAATGTTCCCAATAATTTATCTGCACATAATGCCTACTGTTTCAATATTTTTCAAAACTAGCATCTCACTCGTGTTACTTACCAATTATCGAAAGTGCAATATGGCGGAATAAGTCCTGCCTTCTAAATAAAAGAGCCAAGCGTTGATTGATAAAGTAATTACATCACTGCAGCTGCCATTAGAAGCTTTGGCTGCTAAAAAAAATAGTGTTCTGAGATGTGCACTGCATTGGCTGGTCTAGCCTGAAAAATAAAGGGACTTTGACTAGTATTCCATTTCATTAGTGGCAGAAAGACTGCAGGCTCTCAAAGATCAACAGTAAAGATAACCAGCTGAGTTTCAGGCCAGCTGTCACTTGCCCTGTTCTTAAGTGACTTAAGAACAGAATTTGCAATGTAGATAATGTTTGATATTGTGTACTACTGTAGTTTGAATGAGTACTTGATCTCCCTCTTCCTTCTTTCTTTCTCTGTCTCTTTCTCATTGGTGCTGGTTATTCTCTGTTTTCTGTAGGCCGTTGACACTCACAGTAGACCTTTCCTCCGTCTATGTCCGACTAATCCTTTCACTCCTACACCGTTTAAGGTTTGTGTTGTGTGTGCGTGTTTGGGTGTGTGGGTGTGTTTTTCCTCTCCCATCTATATGCAGTTATGAACTTATTTCATAACACTTGCATATACATGGCCCTAAAACCCTCTTTTTGTTTAAAAAACAATCCCTCTCTTTTATTTTTGTTCACATATACACTGCTCAAAGAAATTAAGGGAACACTTTATAATAACAGTATAACATCAAGTAATTTAAACTTCAGAGTTCTCAATCTGTCAAGTTAGGAAGCATAAGTGATTTTGAGTCCATTTCACCTGCTTTGGTGCAAATGAAAAGTGACAACATGTCAAGTCACCTTTATTTATATAGCGCTTTTTACAATAGACATTGTTTCAAAGCAGCTTTACAGAGATAACAGGTAAACAATGCAACAAAGTTTTTTTTTTTTTTGGCTGTGCAGCAGCTCTAGAAGAGCAGGCCAATAAATAATATTGAGTTAATAATAGTGAATAATATTAAGTGTTCCCTTTCAGGGAACTCGAGCTGCGTCCAAAGCGCTAGGGGAAATAGCCTTGCGTCAGTCACGTGAAGATCTGTGCAACCAATGAGAGACGAACGCGTGTGAATGCGTCACCGCCGGCACGAGCCGGTGACGTCATGAGGAAGAGCATAAAGCGCGTCCGAAACCCGGAAGCACCAGCTCTGAATGTCTTCAGCGTGCTGTGTCTGTGTGAGAGTGATTTAGAAACGAAATCTAGTTTAAAAATCAGGGAATTGTGTGTGAAAGTATGGCTGATGAGCAGACATTTAAATCTTGTGTTTTTACACATGAAATGTGTAATTCGCCACCCTCCTCACCGGCATTTGTGGAGCTAGTTGAGGTTGTGGCGCGAGCGGTCTCGCGTCTGGATATTGATTTGCCGGCGGAGACCAGGAGTGCTCGTTTTAGAAAGATTATTTTGGACGAGCGCTACCTGCCTGCTCACATCACTCCCCCGTGCCGAGCTATGCCTTTTATTTCCGATCTCCATGCCGAGGTATCTAGATCATGGAGAAGGCCAGCTTCCGAAAGAGTTCATACACCGCTAAGTGCTATGTATACGAATCTTGTCGGGACTCAACACTATGTACTAAAGCTCCGGCGCTCCCCACCAAGCCAATGCGCGTCACATCGTCTATGGTGGGGAAAGCATGCTCTGCTTCGAGCCAGGCTGCTGCGTGCCTGCATACTACGGCACTGCTGCAGGCCTATCAGGCAGAGTTGCTTGGGGACCTCAACGAGGGCGGCGGTATCGGTCCGGAGGCAGTGGCAGAGCTGCGCAGGACCGTGGATTTGTCTCTTCGGGCCACTAGGGAGACGGCCTACTCTGTCGGCCGCTCCATGGCAGCTCTGGTGGCCACGGAGAGACATTTATGGCTCAATTTATCGGCCATGAAGGATAAAGATAAATTTGTGCTGCTGGATGCCCCTCTGTCCCCTTCGGGCTTGTTTGGCGATGCCGTAAAAAGCGTCGTCGACAAGTTCAGGAGGCTTCACGACAGCAGGCGGCGTTCAGTAAAGTTCTTCCCCGCCGCCCTCCACGTGAGACCGCCGATCATTCGCAGTCTCAAAGCTCCGCACACAGGGCCGCTCAAAAGGAAAGTGTCGCTACCCGACTTCCTCCGGTAAACCCCGGAAAGTCGGGCCGACAAGTCCAGTTCAGTCTTTGGGAAAGGGTGAATTGAGGGTTTTCCTTAACACTAAGAAGGCTAAAACGAAGCGGTCCTGACGCTAAGCTGCAACAAGGTGGTGTCTCCCATGTGCAGCTCCAGTCAGCCCGCCACGGGAAAACCACCCCCTCTAAGAGGGTCCTAGAGCATTCCACCCGAGTTCCGGAAGCCCCGGCTCAGTGGTGAATATGTTCACAGTACCAGAGACCAGCCCCGGGAGGCTGGTTGCCTTAGTAGAGTCCCGGGCTACCCGGTATCTCTCAGTGGGTCCTGCGCACGGTAAAAAAAAGCCCAGCAGGCTCTGGTCATGGAGCAAGAAGTAGTCACTTTGCTGGCGAAAGGGACCATCGAGTATGTACCCCTCGCGAACAGCAAGTCCGGGTTTTACAGCCGGTACTTCATAGTTCCAAGGGAGGATGGAGGGTTGCGGCCCATTCTGGATTTGCGTCTCTTAAATCGCACAGTTATGCGTCTAAAATTCAATATGAATGAGATATGACGCTCAAGCAGATTGTAGTACAGATCAGGTCCTCTAACTGGTCCGGCACGGTCGACATCAGAGACGTATAATCCCTCGTCTCCATCCTTCCACAGTGGGAAGTTCCTGTGGTTCGCCTTCAGGGGGAAAGGCGTACCAGTATCGGTGCTTCCTTTTCGGTCTGGCGCTCTTGCCCTGCACGTTCACCTAGGAGTGGACGCTGCTCTAAGCTCCGCTGCACTTGCAAGGAACTATCGTGTCCTAAACTATGTCGACAACTATGGCTTATCCTGGCCGAGTCGCCGCAGTTAGCAGCACAACATCGAGATGCTGTGCCCGCACATAAAGGAGCTGGGGTTAAGGCTGAACACAAAGAAGAGTGTACTTTCTCCCACGCAGAGAACCACTTTCTTTGGAGTCACTTGGGACTCAGTGGCCATGTCTGCTCGGCTCTTCCCTGGGCGCATTCAGGCCTTTCGTTCAGCCGTCAAGAGTATCAAGGGGTAGCCACTCACGTGAAGGGTGTTAGGGCTCATGCAGCGGCTCCAGCGTTATTCCACTGGGCCGGCTGGGCACGAGACCCCTGCAGTGGTGGCTGAAAACCAGGGGTTCTCCCCGAGGGCTAGAACTCTTGGTCCCCTTCTTATCTGGAGCAGATTTAGGAAAGATACGGAAGGCACAGGTCGACCTGTTTGCCTCAGTAGAGAACACCCACTGCCCTCTGTGGGCTTGGTACATGCGTGGCCGAGGTTACGCCTGTACGCCTTTCCCCTGATCACTCTGCTCCCGGGAGTTCTGGTGAAGCTGTGGGTCTGGCCTCTGAAGGGGTCCAGCTCATAGAATCCGGTCTCTCAGCCGAGGTTGTGGAGACCATCCTTCAGTCCAGAGCTCCCTCCACGAGGAAACTCTACACCTTAAAGTGGAAACTTTTCACGTCTTGGTGTAGTGAAAGGCAGGTGAACCTGCAAGAAAGATTTGCGACAGGGTTGTCCCCCTCCACCTTGAAGGTTTATGTGGCTGCCATATCAGCTTGGCATGTACCTCTGGGTGGGGTGTCCTTGGGCAGGGACCCCCTAGTCACTCGTTTCCTCCGTGGCACACTAAGGCTGAGACCTGCGGCACAGACTAGGGTGCCTGCCTGGGACTTGTCTGTGGTACTCCAAGGCCTGTCCCAGGCAACCTTTGAACCTTTGGAGGAGCTCCCTATCAAGCTCCTCTCTCTTAAGACCCTTCTTTGGCTGGCTATTGCCTCTCTTAAGAGGGTTGGGGATCTTCAGACCCTCTTCGGCCCGGGATGGAAAAACCTTTCTCCACCCGAGGTCAGGCTATGTCCCCAAGGTTCCCACTAATGTGGCTCGGTCTGTCACGCTGCAGGCCTTCGGCCCTCCCCCCATTTGCGATCATGAGTAGGAGCAAGAACAAGGTCTGTCCAGTGCGAGCACTGGACGCTTACGTCCCAAGACTGCCACTTGGCGTAGGTTGGACCAACTGTTCGTTTGCTTTAGGACCCCTAAGGGGGCTCCAGCTTCTAAGCAAACCCTAAGCAGGTGGATAGTCGAGGCTATATGTCTAGGTTACGAGTCAACATGCTTCTCCGTTGAGGGTCCGGGCCCACTCCACTCGGAGCGTGGCGGCATCCAAGGCTCTCCTCTCTGGAGTTTCCTTGTCTGATGTTTGTGCTGCGGCTGGCTGGTCCTCGCCGCACACATTCTTGAGGTTTTACCAATTGGACCTCGAAGCCGCCCTGGGAACCAGGGTGCTCTCTCAGTGAGCTGGGACACACCCGGATGCCGGCGTCACTGAGGTGGCGTTGGTATAGCGTTCCCCTTGCGCTTTGGACGCAGCTCGAGTTCCCTGAAAGGGAACGTCTCGGGTTACGAATGTAACCCTGGTTCCCTGAGGGGAACGAGACGCTGCGTCTTTGCCTCAGCTCCTAGCGCCTCCGTGCCCGCTTCAGACACTCTTTTGCTGGCGCTTCCGGGTTTCGGACGCGCTTTATGCTCTTCCTCATGACGTCACCGGCTCGTGCCGGCGGTGACGCATTCACACGCGTTCGTCTCTCATTGGTTGCACAGATCTTCACGTGACTGACGCAAGGCTATTTCCCCTAGCGCTTTGGATGCAGCGTCTCATTCCCCTCAGGGAACCAGGGTTACATTCGTAACCCGAGTTGTTATGTGTCCCCAACTAAAGCCAGAGGCAAGCCAGAGGCGACAGTGGCAAAGAACTAAAACTCCAGCAGGTGACAGAGTGGAGAAAAAACCTTGGGAGAAACCAGGCTCAGTTGGTGGACCAGTTCTCCTCTATCCAACAAACAAACAGTGCATGATCATAATATTGACAGCATTTCAGGTCAGAAGTCAGATTGACGACACTCAAAATATTGAATCCAGTTCTGTCTGGTTGGAGATCGGTTTCATGAGACCTTCACAGGTGAGGGTCTTGTAGAGTCAAGGTCTCTGCAGACACTTCAGGGCAGTGCTGTGCTCGTGTTGAGGTGCAGGTCCTTCATCTGATCTGGATACGGCCCGGATCTAGCTGACTACGGTAACCTCGGGATAAACAGATACTAATATGGCGTAGATGCCATTCTTCTTCTGATGTATCGAGTACATCAGGTGTTATGGGATTATTCCCGGTTCCGTCTGACCTAAATTATGCAGCCTAAGAATCATTTAACATGATTTGAATTAAAAAATGTTTAATGTGTTATGTGTATGCCAGGTTGAAGAGATGTGTTTTTAGTCTAGATGTAAACTGACAGAGTGTATCTACTTCCCAAACAATGCTAGGAAGACTGTTCCAGAGTTTAGGAGCTAAATAGGAAAAGGATCGACCAACAGCAGTTGATTTTGATATTCTAGGTATTATCATCTTGCCAGAATTTTGGGATAGCAATAGACATGAAGGACTATAATGTGTTAAGAGCTCACTCAAGTAGGCAGTGCCAGGCAGTCCTGCTCCTCCAGGATGGTACGTCCACACGTGCTGTCGCAAAGAGGTTTGGTGTGTCTCCCAGCACAGTTTCAAGAGCATGGAGGAGATACTGGGAAACAGGTCCTTACACGAGGAAAGATGGACATGGATGTAAAAGGGCAACAACCCAGCAGCAGGACTGGGTTTTATATGCTCCTTTGTGCAAGGAGCAAGAGGAGCACTGCCAGAGCCCTACAAAATGACCTCCAGCAGGCTACTGGTGTGCATGTTTCTAACCCAACAGAGGGTGAGGCATGAGGGCCTGACATCCAGTGGGACCTGTGCTCACAGCTCAGCACCATTTAGCTTAGTTAGCATTTGCCGCAGAGAACATCAGAATTCATGTCCGCCATTAGTGCCCCGTTCTCTTTACGAACGAGAGCAGGTTCACTCTGAGCGCCTGTGACAGACGTGAAATAGTTTGGACATGCCATGGAGATCATCATGCAGCATGACCAGTTTGGCGATGGGTCCGTAATGGTCTGAGGAGAAATATCTTTGTAAAGTCTCACAGACCTCCATCTGCTAGCCAAGGTTCCCTTACTGCTGTTACATCCAGGGTTGAAATCCTCAGAGCCATTATCGGACCTTATGCTGGTGCAGTGGGCTCTGGTTCCTCCTGGTGCATCATAACACCCGGCCTCATGTGGCTAGAGTGTATAGGCAGATTTTAGATGATGAAGGCATTTATGTCATTGACTGGCACGTTTCCCAGATTTGAATCCAATTGAGAACCGCTGAGATATTTTGTATCGGAGCATCCGAAGCTGCCAAGGACTACAGATTGTCCAGGAGTTCATTGATGCAGGTCTGGGAGGAGATCCCTCATCAGAAGCATGCTCAGATGTTGTTGTGAGTTCAGACAGGCACATGAGGACCATACACATAAATTACTTACATTATGATCAGCCTGTAACTTTTAATTTTTTACATAGATTTTTGGTATGATTTTCAATCCTCACTTTTGGTTTCCGTTGACTGATGTCATATAATTTTGTTCTTAACAAATTAAAGAATGTATATAAATAAAGATTTAATTAATTGAAATCCAGTGTGTAATTTAAACGTTCTCTTCTTTGTTTTTGAGCAGTGTGTATATATATTTGTACATATAAAATAAAAACAAAATACTTTTTTTGCACTATTGTAACAATTTTTGCTATATGATGACTTCTAAATATGCAGATAGTAGCATGATTGAAAAGCTGATTTAATTCTAAGGCTGAATTAAACTGAGTTTAAAAGGAATTTCTTTTTTACTCGACAATTGTCGTTTAATTACCATTTACCTCTAAATCTTCCTGATTTTCATTGTTCTGTGGAATAGAAAAGGAGATGTTTAGCAGATGCTGTTCTTTGTCTAATGAAAGCAGAGCGTGAACAGGAGTTTTACAACTTCAAAAAGGACTAAAAAGGATCACAAGCATAGTTTTAAATGAGGAACAGACCGACATTTAAAGAGGAGAATGAACATTCTTCTAAACATCTCTTTTTCTTTTTTTGAACAGACGAAAGTCATACAGATATGGATCATCATTTGAAACATACTGCATGTAATAAATATTGTTTATAGTGTACTAAGCAACCCAAATTTTATATATAAATTTTTTTTACTTTTGACTCATTAAACATGAATTTAACAAATGATGACAAGGCTGGTAAAGAACAGCAGCATGCCTTTGTTTGTTGCATCTTCATGCTGAGGAATGTGATTTGATCACATTAAGCTTCATAATTCATGATAATGGAGTATAAACTGTGTTGACAGTTGACGTGCTAATTACATATAAATGATAGTTTTTCAATGTGTTTTAAAAACACTTTTAAATCTGTGTGGCAGCTGAATCGAGAGGAGGGAAAAATCATCCTGACGACACCCGTCCTGTCACTGCCGGTCATTCCACATGTTGGGGAAACAGACTCGGACACTCTGACTGAGATTCCCGATAAACTCATTCTTCATAACAACGGACGTGATGACGAAGAGGAGGATGAGTACGGATACAGCTGGAGTGAGTCTCATATAAGCTGTGCATAACACACAGTGCCACCAGAGGGCACTGATCACACTCGAGTCTATCCAGATAGAGAGAGGCCCTTGTGAAAAAGAAGTACTCTTTAAAAAGAGAACATTTAAACCGAATGTTATGTTTTTGGACACCTGTATGCAATTAAATGAAAATTCTTCAGCACTGTGAAACTAAAAGCATTGGTGGGTCCAATATTGCATCATCTTTATTTAAAAAAAATATTTTTACTTTATTTAAAAAAATCTACAAGTTGTCTATGGTATTTTTTTTAAATGTTAAAGGGCCAGTCACACAGCGAAAATGCATGAATCACGGACGAATTACGCACAGATTTTCGTTTCTGCGTGGAGCGTGCATCGTATGCGTAATTGTAAATGGATGTGCGTCGAAGGCAGTTTGTGCATGATTTTGAGTTTTGAACGGTTAAAAATTTCTGTGTGCGTTATTCATGAGTCGGCGTGCGTAGTTTATGCGTTGAGTATGCGTGACTATGCACGGGACACGTGTCGGCCGTCAGTGCTTATGCGTCGGAACTGGTTCGAAACCGCACACGTCCACTGACGCCCCACCTTCATATCACGCACGAACCGCGCACGTATCACGTTCATTCCACCGACAATGTGAATTCTGAAAGTGCTTGTACGTGGAACGTTCGCGAAGCGTGCGTGTTTGGACGCGCTCCGTCAGTTATTCATGCGTCGGGCGTGCGTCGAATGTTCGTGGAATACTTTGGTCAATTTCTCGACGCACAAGCACGCACAAACCCAATCTGTGCATGATTTGTGAGTGATTCGTGCGTGATCGGCTGTGTGACTGGCCCTTAAGAAACATGAACGTGTAATCTTGAAAAAGTACACTTGAAGGAATAGTTTACCCAAAAATGATAATTTTGTCATTAATTACTCACCCTCATGTGGTTCATTACCCATAAGATTTGTGTTCATCTTTGGAACACAAATTAAGCTAATTTTTAGATGAAATCTGAGTCTTTAAAACGTTCTGTCCCTCAATAGACTGCTAAAAATTCAAAGACAATAGAAGTAATTATGAAATTGCATATGTGAAATATGAACTCAAGTCTGTCATAAGTGGGTCAAAAATGTACTCTCAAGTTCAAATAAGTGCATTTCATATCAATTTAAACAAATTTCATTGTTTAGTCTCCACTGTACGCCAAACAAGCATAAGACACAATATAGAAGTGTTTTATATTTTCACGTCTGTGTGTAGTTCGACAAGTTTATGGATAATCTTTGATGTCTGTGTGGAATTATTGTACATAAACACAATTTTTTTGTGTTGAGAAATGGAGCCTTAGTTTTAGAAATTGTGTGTAAGCAATTTAAAAAATAAGCTGTAAGTGCACTTTTTTCACAAGGGGTTCACTTTAATGAACTGTAACCCTTTTGATGATCTGCAGCTATAATGCAGTTACACTATAGATTACAGGTATGTTTTAAAAGTAAAAGCATTTAACTGCAGGTCTCAGTACCACTTCAGAAATGCTCTTTGATTCCGTTGCTCTAACATGTTAATGTGTGTTTGTGAGAAGAGAAGGTAACGGAGCGGTACGGTCGTTTACCGGGTCAGCTGCACATGATCGAGTTGGAGAAGGGACGCATGGGTTTGGGTTTGAGTCTGGCGGGAAACCGGGATCGGTCTCGCATGAGTGTGTTTGTGGTGGGCATTGACCCCAACGGTGCCGCCGGGCGAGACGGACACATCGTGGTGGGTGATGAACTGTTGGAGGTGAGTGTGTGTAAAACATCAGTTTGATCCTTGTGGAAAATAAAGAGTACTCTACTTATTACAGAATTAAAATACTTTAAAAGAATGTTAATTAGCTGCACTTTAGAGTGCTTTTTACCAACTTAAGTAGGACTTAATCTTTGTGTGTTATTTCATAATATTTGTACTGCCAAAGATAAAAAATACTTTAATGTAATTTCTATCGAAACTGGTAGGTCACGTATTTAAACATATTTTTAATTCCTCATTTGTAGTGATGAAGCTGTACTGTAATCTACTACATTTAAAATATGTATGAATATTAAATGTAATATTGAATAACACACTACAGTTATAATCAAGTACTGTACTTCACATGTGCTTTACTATGTTAGTCAACATATCAAAATAAGTGCACTCCTTTAAAGTACTTAAGTTTATGAAAAATAATTATTTCAAATTATATCAAAAAATGATTACAAAGTGTTTTAAATGTGCTTACGTATGTAAATAATAATGGTCATTAAAGTGTTTTCTCTTTAAAAATAATATTCCAGTATATTATGTGCAATTACAGTGTTTCAAGTGCTCTAAAAGTGCACTTTCAATGCCATTAAGCACACTTCATTTTTACAACTGGATCACAAAACAGATCATTTTCTGATTTTATCTTGTCGCCTTTGCAGATAAACGGTCAGGTTCTGTACGGCCGCAGCCATCAAAACGCCTCTGCCATTATTAAAAGCGCCCCCTCAAAAGTCAAGATCATCTTCATTCGGTAGGTCAAAGGCTTTGATGTGTGTGTGTGTGTGTGTGTGTGTGTGTGTGTGTGTGTGTGTGTGTGTGTGTAGAATTGAAGGAATTTTGAAGCCTGTTGTTTGCTAACACAAGTGGTGTGTTTCAGGAACGGAGATGCTTTGAGTCAGATGGCTGTCGGGCCAATGAAGGACACAGACTCACCGGAAAGAAACACAGAGGTAAACTTTCACTTGCACCATACAATTATTAATACTACAGATTAACATAAACCCTTTTTGAATCAGATTTACCTGGTCAAATAGTTTGTCCCCTCAAAAAAAAGCTTGTATAAGATTTCATCAGCTTCTGCGGAGAATTATATTTAGTTTGCCTCAGACTAATTTGCAACATGGCATAAAACGTGACATCAAAACATCAATTAACATTGATTAATGTCATTGATTGAATATCATGATTATTTAATATCATGATTATTAGCAGTAACTTTAACCATATTATAAAAGACAATAAAAGTAGTTATGAAATTACATATAAAGATGTACTTCTTGTTAAAGTTCTTGTTAAGTGGGTCAAAACACCACACTTTTTAGCTAATTGCATTTAATATAAATTCAAACTATCATAAAAAATGTATGTGCAATTAATATTAAATATTAAATTGGATTTAGCTCTCAATTAAGTGCTCTTTTAGCTATCAGTTTGTAATTCTGTTCATTTCCTGCTTTTAGGAGCCCTCAAAAACAAATACTAATACTATACTGTTATGAAATATTTGCAATTTAAATGTTTCTCGCAAATAAAAATAACTGGCCTTCAATGGAGAAAGATTTTTATTAAAGCCTTTAGTGTCAGAGATTTGGGTGAAGGGATGAGGCAAGGAATCAGTTGCAGAGTAATGGGCTCTTTATTAATAATAAAACAAAACAAAAACTCAAACAAAAACAACCCTGAGGGGGAAAAACAAGACCAGACTACTTGATAACTGACTGACTGACAGGATAAGATCTTTCGAGCGACATTTCTTAGACAACGAAGCAGCACGGGACAACACACACAGGGAGAATAAATAGAGAACACGAGGCAGGTAAATGAAGGAGAACAGGTGGGGCAAATCAAACTATAATGAGGGAACAAAACGGGTGGGGTTACACAATCACAGGACACGAAATCGCAGGCAATGTGAACGCGCATAAGGCGCGTGTCCGTAGGAAACAAGACAGCGTATAGCCAGTGAAACACAAGCTGCATGCAACAAATCACAAGACAAGACATAACACGAAAGCACCGAACACATCTCGAGTGAAGTCGAAACTGTGCACACTCACAAGACAGAGCGCATGAGCGAACACTCGTCTCGTGTGCTCAGAACAGAACACAAACATGGTTGTCCGAATCCTGAAACTCGCAACCGAAACAGGACAAATCGGGATCGAACACCACGCCCTGCACACAAGACATATCCCAAAGACAAAAAGAGCACGGCTTGTGCGAGCTCCAAACTGCGCGCTCACACAAAAGACGAGGCATTACGGTAGTGTCAGAGCTCTACCACAAAACCAAGAAATTAATAGACCGAATGTGACAGAACCCTAACCGCATGATGTTGTACTTATACCATCTATCAGTAGGGAATAACATCTGAATCTAAACAGCAAAACCCTCAAAACTGATCATATGTTTATCCATTCATTTGTTCAGTCATAATAATTTTGTATGTGTTATTTCTTATTTTCGCCGCAGACGGAGACACCCGCCTCAACACTAGACATGATTCAACACATAACTCTTCCTGTGGTAAGACGCACACTTCAGTGCTCTTTTGACTTTGGTTTTTCTCTCTGCGTTTTCTGCTAAAGTGTTTTATTTCCTTGTCTCCTGTCCATCTCTTGAATGAAGGAGGATGGAGAGGTGGGTATTGTCCTGAAGGAGGATGACAGCGGGAATGGATGTCTCATTCACAGTGTAGATGAGAATGGAGCAGCTGGAAAGGTATGGTCCAGTTGTAAAATTAAAAACAACAGACAATGACCCCTTTTACTTTTGGGATGTGACATATTTCTGATATTCAATCAGATTACAATATAGGGTTTGAAATGTAAGGGGGAAAAGGTGTAAAACCATTAAAATTATTAGTTACAAAATACAACTTTTTGCAATTAACATGCACTGATGAATTGTGATCAATAAAAACTAAATTGGGTCAATTTTTATATATATACACATACACATAACAAGTATGTCCAACTTTATTCGCATACGATGATATTAAGTTATAAGCAAGAAAATCATGATTTTCTTAAAGCTGCTTTGAAACTGTGTATTGTAAGAAGCGCTATACAGATAAACTTGACTTGTTATGTGAGTCTTTGCTAGTTTCTGTACTATATGGCTGTCTCTCAAACCTAGGGAGCTGCCTATCTAGAGTGTTTTAAACCTGTGTGTGTGTGTGTGTGTGTGTGTGTGTGTGTGTGTGTGTGTGTGTGTGTGTGTGTGTGTGTGTGTGTGTGTGTGTGTGTGTGTGTGTGTGTGTGTGTGTGTGTGTGTGTGTGTGTGTGTGTGTGTGTGTGTGTGTGTGTGTGTGTGTTAGGATGGTATGATTGCAGTGGGACACAGGCTGCTTGCAGTAGATGATGAGATGGTGTCGGGACTCTCTGTCGAAAAGGTATCATGCATTCCCGCTGTTAAATGTTTATTTAAGTAAGAGTGTAAAGGAATAATGAATTCTGTCATGATTTACTTACCTTTGTTCTTTACTTACTCACCTAAACCCTTAACGGGTTAAATTTTTGTTGAAAATTGAAATCAACACCCAAACAAACAATACTGTGAATATTTGCTAGTTCTGTGTGTGTGCTGAAAATAAATGTTGTGTTTGTACATAACCCTGGCTGTGTAGATCGGATCAGATTGTAGCCAATCAGCAATAGGGAGCAAATATGCTCATGATTGGGTAGGAGAGAGATTTGTAGAAAAAGAGATGGCTGAGATAATACCAAAGAGGAAAAGGTCAGAGGAATATAATTGAAACTCATGATAATGTTAGGAAAAGCTTTCCAACACTAGAGAGAGGAAGGCCTGAAAACAGATTGCATAGGTTGTATTTTCTTCTGCTCGATACGTATTCTGTTATTGTTGTTGAACAGTTGATTTATTTATACTTGCGTAAACTGTCTGCTGGCTGTTCGTGGTTGTCTGTGTTGCATAGTGTGTTTGTTATTTCGGAGCAATGAAGGGAAGGGTGTGTTTGTTTGAGTGTCAATTTCAAATACAGTAATCCCTCGCCACTTCGCGGTTCAAGTTTCGCGTCCTTAGTGCATCGCGGATTTTTCAAAAATATTCATCAAAAAATATCAGCAGCCGTATTGAGGAAAGCAGTGTTGTTTCATCGTGATACGCGAGAGAAACGGTTTCCTACGATGCCAGACAAAAAGAGAAACTCTCTCAGAGGCTTTGTACACACCCACGGGCACTCAGACAAGACACATGATTGGTTCCCGTCGCGGGATAGACGAATGAGAGCACGAGTGGATGTATCCCGTGAGCTGATTGGCTGATCCTACTTCGCGGATTTTCACCTATCGTGGGGGGGTTCCCTCGACGTGAAATGAGGGATTACTGTATCAGCAGTGTTTCTCAGTAAATTATTAATAAAAAGAGTCATTGTGTAAGCCTGAAATCATTGTGTTGTAGGTTATGTCATTGTTGAATAAAGCCCAGAACTCAGTGAAACTCACCATTTGCATTGACCCCGCCTCCCAGGTCTCCTCATCCAATCAGATTTGCTCAGGATCGGATCCAGGAACCAGCCTGACGTCGGTTTCTGTGACATCAACAGAGTCAGAGCCAGTCAGAAGTAAGGAGGAGGAATCTTGGAGTTATTAAAGGAAAACTTGATCATGAATAAATCAGAACATGATCTTTGTCATCATGTGTTGCAGATTCGAGCAGATGTTCCACACCGGGGACCTTGGTGTCTGATCCAGCTACATGTCCCATCATCCCTGGCTGTGAGACCACTATAGAGATCTGTAAGGGAAGAACAGGACTGGGGCTCAGCATCGTTGGTGGCTGTGACACTTTACTGGTGAATAAACTCACTGCTGTTTAACATGTTTATGTGAGACTTTGTTTCTTCCAACGGACTGACATGAACTTCTACACTGGAGATTACCAAAGTGCATAAAAAAATAATTGTACAGACCAAATTTATAATTTAGTCATGAACTCCATTTTTGTTATTATTTTATATTTCCCGAGGTGGACTTATGATGTTAGTATGATTTTTACATCAAAAGTTGTCATAATTTAGAAGTAATAGGCCATTTTCTACCCTGATTTTAGCTCTTAAACAAGACTTAAATGTAAACCATTTTGATTGGCTAACATCTTTTCACAAGGGTTTAGGAACTCATTTATAAGAACATATAAAAAGACTGAATTTGTAATTTTATGTTCAGGGAACTATACTAATTCATGAGGTGTATGAGGAGGGAGCCGCTTCTAAAGATGGCCGACTGTGGGCAGGAGATCAGATTCTGGAGGTAAAGTCATGTCCAACTTGATTTCAGCCATTCTTTATCTCCCTCCTGTAACTAACTCTCTCTCAACAGGTAAATGGCATAGACCTGCGAGTGGCGACGCATGATGAGGCGATCAACGTTTTGCGGCAGACTCCACAATGCGTTCGTCTGGCAGTCTTCAGAGATGAGGCTCAGTATAAAGAAGAAGAACTGTGGGACGCATTGACCATTGAGCTTCAGAAGAAACCAGGCCGTGGTCTCGGACTCAGTATCATCGGGAGAAGGTACTAGAAAACTAGTTGAAGGTGCTAATCAGTAAAGTGTGATTTAGGATAAATAATTTGGGTGTCCACATATTTTTGCCCAACAGAATTGCTCTCTATATTATATACCTTACGTGACGCAGTTTTTCCAGTATTTTTAGCATGTTAGGTACACAAACAGCTGAGAATGCTTCAGTATTTCTTGTACCTTAATGAGTTTAGCATGCATCTTAGAAATTACAGATTAGAATGGAAAATAAATCAAGACTGATGGATGTGAAACAGACACCTTTTGCATTAATTGTATAACTAAATTGATATGTGTATTGGTTCATTAATATGAAATGAAAAGTTTGTGTTAACAATTTTAACTATAAGTAATGTTACACCTACATGTCTACTAACTCTTATAAAAATAAGTTGACTTGCAAAGTCACTTATAGTCAGTAGAATGTCTATTGGAGGAGCATAACAATAAAGAGTAGCAGATATTAAGCAGATCTAAAGACTCTAATGAGAGTTAGTGGACATGTAGTTGCAAAGTTACTTCTAGTCAACTAGATATTTAAAAGGGACCATCAAAATAAAGTTTCGTCCTTTTAAATGGAATTTTGACAGTCTACTTTCCAGATTTTCCATATAAAATTAAGATGCACTTCCTTATGAAAAAGTACACTTTATAATACTTTAAAGAGTACTTATTATGAAAATAATATACTTAAGTGAAAACTGAATGGAATGGAATTGAATTGAAATTGTTATTATTGTACTGACATACATTTATCGTAAACTAAAATATATTAATATCATTTATGTTGAAGATTATATGTCATGTGTTTAAATATTTTTGTAATTGCACATTTCTCATGCTAAAGTTGTAATTTAGTACATTCATATGTAAAATGTAACATTAAAAAACTCACTACAGTTAAATTTATAACCAAGTACTTTACATGTGTTTTAGTATATTAAGCAACAAATCATAAGTGTGTGTGTCTTTAAAGCATGGCAAAAGATGATTAAAATGAACGTAATGAAATGAATGCTTAAGTGTGTTAACAGACATGGTCATGACCGTGTTTTCCCCTTAAGTACGCTTAAGTGGCCTTTTATTTATTTATTATTATATTATCTGTAAGTAAAACAGTACAAGTAGATTACAAGTACATTCATTACAATTAAGCACAGTTCTTTTCATAAAGGGTTCAAAATCGAATGTTCAGCTCTGCATTCTCCATATGTTCAAACAGTGATTGACTGTGTCTGTCTCAGGAACGACACAGGAGTCTTTGTGTCAGACATCGTGAAGGGTGGAGTCGTGGAGACTGATGGACGTCTCATGCAGGGAGATCAGATCCTTTCGGTAAATGGGGAGGACGTTCGTTCAGCTACACAAGAGTATGTGGCCGCACTGCTCAAGGTGAATGTCAGAGTACCTGTGCCTTTTCTATTTTGGCAAAATTATTGAAAGACAAAACATTTAGTCATATCTAGCATAGCCATTGGGTGATCTAAAGCTTTAATCTTTGTTTTAGTATATAAATGTAAACATTTAGACTTAAAAATGGAATACTATTATAGTTTTTTAATGTTTTCCATTAGATTTTTTGTATATTTTCTGCTTTAGTACGGTAAGTTTTTGTCTTTTTGTCATTTTTATGTTTATATAGTTTTTTTTTATTAATCTTTATTTATTACTTTGAATTGTAGTATTTTGAGTCAAAGTAAATGAAAACGAGAAATTTTGTTTAAAATTAGGTAATTTGTTTAGTTTAGTTTTAGGTAATGGTGAAAAGCAGATGCAGTAATATGTGATAAGGAGAATATGAGAATTGTTAATAAAAAGTTAATAAAATGTTGTCACCATTTACCTTTAACTCAGTTACTAAATATTAAATATACCGTATTTATTCCAGTATAATGCGCACACGTGTATAACGCGCACCCCTAATTTTCGATAAAAAATCGGTATAAAATTTTGTTTCACACCAAGCATTGTAATTGACAAAAAACGTTGTTGAACACGTGCAGCCATGATAAAAAACATTTATTTATTGTATAACATATACTTATATAACATATATAACATATATTTATTGACAACATAAACTAATGAACACAATACCGAAAGATAATTACCGGTAAAATTATTTATTTAAAATCCTTCGACGTCAGATTCCTCATCAGAGACACTAAAGAGTTGCTCCCATTCTTCTGGAGTTAATTTTTCATCAGTGTCCCAGTTGACAGGAACATCTGTTTCTCCGGTTTCTTCGCTTTCTTCTGCGTCTGAATTCCACAGCAGGTCGTCTTCTGTGCCGTCCATTTTATTGCTGATGCCTGTCTTCACAAAAAACACAAAATGCCTGTCTTCTCCATAACGTGTGGGTGAGGAAATTAAGCGGCGAGGGGACTTTTTTTTTCTTCGCCCTCACGTACAGTGAGAGGCTGCAGCCTGTGTTACGGGATGTAATGTATCATGCAATCGGCAATCGATTGCTTTGGGCTATGTTGCGGTTGTTGCCGCGGTTTATGTTTGAATACAGTTGCTGAATTGCACTCACGAGTCTGCCTTTTATTTTATGCATATATTGCTACTTAAACAGCCTGTAAAATGCGCAGCGCGAACTCACAATTCGCCGGCACCCTCAAAGGACCGGCCGTCAAAACAAAACCCACCCCACCCCATCCCAGCCCTCGTGCATCCCTAACTTTGATTTATTTTTTTGGTAGAAAATTTTGCGCGTTATACTCGAATAAATACGGTAATGTATAAAGCTGTGAATCAATAATGACCAGATTCACTTCTGAAAATGTTTAACAATGTCTCCAAAACATCTATTAGCATCTAAAACCTAACACTCAACTAAAAAACTTCATACGGTTTATGTCTTTTTTAACTTTCATATATTACCGTAACTAACATTCAATGAGAGACTTTTCCAATGATGTCACTTCCTTGTGTCGTTTAAAGAGGCAGTTTATATATATATATATATATATATACACATATACATATATATGATTGATTTAGTGTGAATGTGAAAACCAGTATACATTTTTCCACACACAAATATAAACTGATTTGTTTTCCCTCAGAATTCTGCTGGTCCAATCACATTGGAGGTGGGTCGTTTTAAGGCGGGGCCCTTCCACTCCGAGCGCCGTCTGTCTCAGAGCAGTCAGGTCAGAGACAAATCCACACACTGCAAAACTGAAGATCTTAGCCCTTCACAGAAGTATTAAACACTCACACTTGTGTTTTTCATTCTGCTGGTGCAATAGCTATGAAGCCATGATCCCAAAATACATTCTCATATGATTTATTTATTATGAAACACATTTTGCATTCATCTGTCAGTGCAGTTAAACTGATATTACTGAATATTAATTCTTTTAACTCCCCAACTGAGCAAGACACAATGAGCTGATTTATTCTTTAAGACTTGTTAGATGTCAAGCAGGTCTGAAATTTTAAGTTCAAGGCGAGTCTTTCATCTGTGTTGTCAAAGTCATGTCACGTCTCATTCCTTCTGTGTTCCCGTCCTCTGTTACGTCAGCCACGCCCCCTTGTTTGTTGTTCAGCCTCTCATGTTCTCCCTAGTCCTTGTCTCTTCTTGATATCGTATTGTGTCATAGTGTGTGGATGCCTTCCGTGTTTATTAAAGTGTTTCCCGCTGAATTCTCCGTGTCTCCTCCTCTCTCCGCATCGCACACCAGCTCCCTTGCGTTACATGTGCGCACTACTGTTTTTTTTATATTATTACCATATGAATTTGTTTTTTATTTTTCGATTTTAGGTTGGTTTAGTAATTTTTGGTAACTCTTTACATTACAATAAGGTCTCATTTGTTAACAGTAGTTAATTTAATATTTTAAAATTATTAATGTTAGTTCACATTAACTAATGTTAACAAATAGAATATTTAATTAAAAAAAAATTATTAGCAAAAGTAGAAATTAACGAACTAAATGTATTTTTCATTGTTAGTTCATGCTAACAAATGTAGTTAAAAATGTCAACAAATGAAACCTTATTTTAAAGTGTTCTTTTCGAATTCTTTTATTTAGCAATAAATCTAGCTTTAATTTTTACTTTAGTTTTAGTAATTAATACTTCAACCCTCATGTTGTATTCGGGTCATTTTGACCCGGAGAGAATTTTCTTTCCCCAAAAAATTATAGTTAACATTATCACATTGGAATAAAACTTGTTTTCAACTTGTTTCCAGAGAAACTTGTTTTCTACAGTTTTTACATTTCTTTTTGGACATGATTGATCGTAGGCCTCCTTTATTTGAGCTGATACACCTCCGTTTTTGACCCCAAAAAATTGCAACAGCATTATTTGTGGTGATTTTGGGAATGTTTAATAAAATGCAAAAGTATTTTAATAAACTAAAAATTAACTTGTTTTCTTTCCGTAGGACAGGTTTTGTATTTTTGATTGTAGGCCTCATTGATCTGAGCTTATAATCACATTCTTGTTTACACACACACACACACACACACACACACACACACACACACACACACACACACACACACACACACACACACACACACTCATTCATGTACACAAACACAAACAAACTGTTTCGAGTATCACAGGCTTTCTTTTTCACTAAGATGCAATTATGCTCAGATCAGTGAGGCCTATGGTTAATCAGATTAAAAATTAAATACAAAACCTGTCCTAAATAAAAGGAAACATGATCGGTCTGCACTGCTTCAAGTCGAACACACCTAAAATCTGCAGTGGTCAGGTGGTGCATAGCTCTCAGAAAATTTAGTTTTCATATTGTTATTAAAAGTTCTATAAGCAAATGAAGGCTTTACGGTAATTACACCTGTTGTGAATGCGGCAATAATCACCAACTACAAACATAAAAGGTGACAAGCTAGAATCATGCTGTGCACGCGTGATCTAATAAAGCTTCAGTGGTGTGTTTTCACATCTGAAAGGTCTCTGTGTTTTCGGTGCAGAAAAGCGAGACGGGCAGCGGTAAAGTCACTCCTGCAGCTGTACAGGTGGATGCAGAGAAAACGCATGAATGTAAGAACAGTTCATGTGCTAAACTACATGAATATTAAGTTACGTTCTTGACTTCCAACCTTTCCTTTCTTGCCTTGCAGTACTGGATAAAGATGTCAGGACGGTTGAATTCACAAAGGTCAGTTACCGTGATACAGCCAATATTTGCCAATGTCCACCAAGATTTCAAACTATGTTTATATTGTCCGGTGCTGACCAGGGGCATATTCTTCGTATATTGCTTACTACATCCAAGATCAGTTGACACATCCGGGATGAGATAATCGCGCTTACTATGATCTGGATTATTCGGTTCTTCGAACGCACCTGTTCTTGACGATTAGTTTAGCTGGATTGAGTTATCTGAGATCATTGCGCATTCATGTGCTGGCTTAAAAGAGGATATGTATCGATAGTAGAAACACTGATCAGAAAGATTTTGATTGGTCAGCGAGCGTGCTGAAAGAGCGCGCGTAGTATTTCTCGGCGGCGCGTCGCTGAATTTCAGTGTTTAATTAAAACACAAAGCAACACTTTAAAGGCTGCAAAAGCCAGGAGAGAGGACTGGCAAAAGGTTGCCAACAAATTAAATGTGTGAGTTGCCTAGTGATCGTGTGTGTAATTATATTGCCTTATATTAATTGTATTACATAATCCTCTTTTATATTAAAGTCATCGCAGGACCCACTAGGATTTGAGAACAAGTAAAAGTAGAATGCAAATATTTCTACAAAATAGTATCTTTACTACTTGCGCTGTTGTGCAAAAAAAGTTAATTAATGAAATAGAATTGCAATAACTAAAAAAAGCAAAAAGTCCAACTTGAGATTGAATTGCTTCAAAAGGAACGTCAAAGTTAATAAAATACACTAATAAACACACTGTACGATTGATGACCTTGCATGATTTATTTATTTCATTCCACAGGCAAGAGATGATCAGCTGGATTTTTAAAAATTAAACTAAACTGTAAACTAAACTGTGTGCAAAGTTCCCTCTTTTCAAAAATGATGCTGGACGATTCTGTCCCGTACAGCTCAAACACTAGACTGATCCAAGTGCACTGGCTGAAGATCATCAACAACTGTATTTCCACCACAGGGTCCTCTGCTTTCTGATGGTGGAAATGTGTGTGCAGTCTATGGCACCAATACATTAGGGTGATATTTACTGGCATGGTCATGATTTCATAATCTCTATGATCAATTATAATGCACCTGTAATAGCGAAAAAGCTCTCTTCAACAACTTGGGGTCTTAAGTGGTTTGTAAAATCCACAAAAAAACCCGTAAAGATTGCTTGAGTGCCAGGTAAACTTTGCGAATGGCACGACAGACAGCACTTTCACAATGTTCTCCGCATCTCCAACAGTGTAAAGGAACGTGCCACAAAGTAGCACAAGGCAATACACACAATTTGAGCTGCTGTTAACGCCCGACTACGACTAATCGTATCTAAATTAACTAGATATTATAAAAACTATAGTTTTTATATATATATATATATATATATATATACACACACACACACACACATATACACACACACATACAGGGAGTGCAGAATTATTAGGCAAATGAGTATTTTGACCACATCATCCTCGTTATGCATGTTGTCTTACTCCAAGCTGTATAGGCTGGAAAGCCTACTACCAATTAAGCATATTAGGTGATGTGCATCTCTGTAATGAGAAGGGGTGTGGTCTAATGACATCAACACCCTATATCAGGTGTGCATAATTATTAGGCAACTTCCTTTCCTTTGGCAAAATGGGTCAAAAGAAGGACTTGACAGGCTCAGAAAAGTCAAAAATAGTGAGATATATTGCAGAGGGATGCAGCAGTCTTAAAATAGCCAAGCTTCTGAAGCGTGATCATCGAACAATCAAGCGTTTCATTCAAAATAGTCAACAGGGTCGCAAGAAGCGTGCGGAAAAACCAAGGCGCAAAATAACTGCCCGTGAACTGAGAAAAGTCAAGCGTGCAGCTGCCAAGATGCCACTTGCCACCAGTATGGCCATATGTCAGAGCTGCAACATCACTGGAGTGCCCAAAAGCACAAGGTGTGCAATACTCAGAGACATGGCCAAGGTAAGAAAGGCAGAAAGTCGACCACCACTGAACAAGACACACAAGCTGAAACGTCAAGACTGGGCCAAGAAATATCTCAAGACTGATTTTTCTAAGGTTTTATGGACTGATGAAATGAGAGTGAGTCTTGTTGGGCCCGTGGCTGGATTGGTAAAGGGCAGAGAGCTCCAGTCCGACTCAGACGCCAGCAAGGTGGAGGTGGAGTACTGGTTTGGGCTGGTATCATCAAAGATGAGCTTGTGGGGCCTTTTCGGGTTGAGGATGGAGTCAAGCTCAACTCCCAGTCCTACTGCCAGTTTCTGGAAGACACCTTCTTCAAGCAGTGGTACAGGAAGAAGTCTGCATCCTTCAAGAAAAACATGATTTTCATGCAGGACAATGCTCCATCACACGCGTCCAAGTACTCCACAGCGTGGCTGGCAAGAAAGGGTATAAAAGAAGAAAATCTAATGATATGGCCTCCTTGTTCACCTGATCTGAACCCCATTGAGAACCTGTGGTCCATCATCAAATGTGCGATTTACAAGGAGGGAAAACAGTACACCTCTCTGAACAGTGTCTGGGAGGCTGTGGTTGCTGCTGCACGCAATGTTGATGGTGAACAGATCAAAACACTGACAGAATCCATGGATGGCAGGCTTTTGAGTGTCCTTGCAAAGAAAGGTGGCTATATTGGTCACTGATTTGTTTTTGTTTGGTTTTTGAATGTCAGAAATGTATATTTGTGAATGTTGAGATGTTATATTGGTTTCACTGGTAAAAATAAATAATTGAAATGAGTATAAATTTGTTTTTTGTTAAGTTGCCTAATAATTATGCACAGTAATAGTCACCTGCACACACAGATATCCCCCTAAAATAGCTAAAACTAAAAACTACTTAAAATATTGATACAAAAATATTCAGCTTTGATATTAATGAGTTTGTGTTCAGTGAGAACATGGTTGTTGTTCAATAATAAAATTAATCCTCAAAAATACAACTTGCCTAATAATTCTGCACTCCCTGTATATACATACACATATACATATTTTTAATTATTATTATTTTTTAAATATTATAATTATTATAATTCTATTAAATATATTACATTGAACCTTCAGCAACAGTTTTCTCGGTAAAGACGGACATGACATGGTACGACAAACTTCCCACATCACTTGCGCTTATAAAGCCGTGATCTAATCCTGCCATCATAAAGTAAGCCTGCTCCCGAGCAGGTTCAATTCAACAGACCTGTTACTATGACAACCAGTCCCGGATGAGCGTCGAAGAACCGAACAATCCAAGATCATGCGAAATCGCCAACAATCTAATCCAGCTAAACGAGTTAGCGAAGTACGAAGAATATGCCCCAGGGATAAAATCTGTCCATTGTTGTTTTTCATTTGCCATTTTACAATAAACTGGCTTACCAATAAATGTGCTAGAAAGGGATATTACAAAAAAGCAGTATCCATTTATGATTTAAGTAAATAGAGAATATGTTATTACTGCAGAATGCATATTTTACACTTAGTGTAAATAGCCTCTGCCAAATATAAGATAAATATAAGACCTTTAGTTCAGTGTTATTTTAGTATCATTGATATACAATGTACAAGTTCTTCAACTTAAACATTTAATTTCAACTAGTTACCAAAGCAACTTTTCTCATTATCATTTTAAGTTTTTAATATCTTATTTAAATTGATGGTTTACTCTATTTTAAGTTAAGAAAATGCTTTTATTTTTTTGTTTTTATGGTATGTTTACAATTGTTATCAAAATGATCCCCATTCACACAAAAATCCGCAAAAACAACTAAAAACGCTGTATTCTTCTGCCAGGCCAGTAGGTGGCAATGTCACTTTATAAAGAAACAACACACACCTATAGCCTGAACATGTTATATGCATGCCGGCAACATCACCGATTTCATAAATTCACGTTTTGTGTTGTTTGCATGGACGCGTAATGGTATCGTTTTCAAAAGCTTGCATTTTCAAGCCGCCAAAATGTAAATGAACAGCTAAAATGCATAACTTTTTTCATTTTTATTTGTCGTGCAAACAGCCCCTCAGTTTTATAGTTGACATGAAACATAAGTTACAATAGTTTTTTCTTCCCTATTGTGAACTGCAGTAATCCCTCGCCACTTTGCGGTTCAAGTTTCACGGCCTAAGTGCACCGCGGATTTTTCAAAAATATTCATCGAAAAATAAAAGTAAAAAAATACCACCATATCGGCAGCCATATTGTGGAAAGCAGCATTGTTGTATCGTTATGCGTGAGAGAAATGGTTTCCTAGGATGCCAGAGAAAGAGAGAAACTCTCTCAGAGGCTTTGCACTGGCACTCAGACAAGACACGTGATTGGTTCCTGGCACGAGATCGACGAATGAGAGCACGAGTGGATGTATCCCGTGAGCTGATTGGCTGATCCTACTTCGTGGATTTTCACCTATCGTGGGGGGTTCCGGTCCACATTAACTGCGATAAACGAGGGATCACTGTATATCCGAAACAGCTTCTGGAACAAGAACAAATATAGTGCAGGGGTTGAATTTGTCCATTGGGAATTGATTGGATGGTTGGAAGGATGTGGGTTGGTTGTTTTTTTCCAGTTTCGTTTCCGACATACAGCAGCTGAGCAATCTAACCTATCAGAGCAGATGAGGCTCTCAGAATGGAGGGTTTTAGAGAGACCAGATCCTCGAATGAAGGGCAAAGACACTAAGGGAATAGGGCAGTGGTTCTTAACCTGGGTTCGGTGGAGCAGTGGTCCCCAAACCCTGGTCCACGGATCGTATCGCGGATCAATCGGTATCAGTCCGCCCATACAATTACGTCCATTTTATTGTTAGGAGCTGAGCATCGCGGAACCCACAACAGTGGCGCAACTCCCCCGCCTCCCGTCAACAGTTGAGCATCGCACATCATCCCCCCATTTAAATGAAACATTTTTACATTTAAAACTGTTGTAAGAGACTCAGTAGAAAATCAGGAACCTTCAAAATATAACAGTCCATTTTAATTCCATGGTGACTAAATAACCCTGCTTTAGGGTGTGTGCTTTAGAACTTTTGAGGGTTTCATTTACTTTCTGTGTGTGTGTCCCCAGGGCCCATCAGACTCTCTGGGCATCAGTATAGCTGGAGGAGTAGGCAGTCCTCTGGGGGACGTGCCCATATTCATTGCCATGATGAACCCCAGCGGCCTCGCAGCACAGACGCAGAAACTCTGGGTATGTGCAAGTTGAAGATGTTAGAAGATCATTAGAAGCATTTTTTCCTTAGATCTTAAAAGATCTGATGCACTGCAGCAGGTGTGTGTATTTGTGAACCACAGTCTCTCATGTTTATTAACTGTGTGTCTTAGATTAGAGACAGGATTGTGTCTATCTGTGGAAACCTAACAGAGGGAATGACTCACAATAAAGCCGTTTCATTGTTGAAGAACACAACAGGCATCATACAACTACAGGTACACAACGACACATCACACAAATGTGTAATGATTCCTAATGTGATGGTTCACCCCATAATAGTGTGTTCAGAAGACTCGTGCTTTCCTGGGCAATAATCATGGAAATAAACCAAACTTTGGAAATGTTCAGTTGAGTAAAACATGTCAACTAGCCCTGGTCTCCTCATTGTTTCATATTTATCCAAATAAGGAAAACACTGAAACATTAAAAAGAATAAAAGTAGTCTGGCAAGTAAGTGTGTATTGGGAATTGCATTCTCTCACATAAGTGTGTATTTTTAGGTAGTTTCTGGTGATACAACAGTAACTGGACCTTCATCAGAGCAGACAGGACTCACAGCTAGCAGCATTTTCCATGATGACCTGGGGTTTGTACACACACACACACACATGTGCGCGCGTTAGGTTTCTGTATCTTTGTGTGGAATCTCCATAGACATGATTTTTATTTTATCCCCTTAACCTACCAATCACAGCATTTCAAATAAGCATCATTTAGTGTTTATTAATCCTCGCAATGTAAGTGATGTGAGGCTTTACTATCCTTGTGGGGACATTTGGTCCTCACAATGTAGGTTAAGCAAGTGCACACACACTTTGGGTTTTCATGTTTTACGGGGATTTTCCATAGACAATCATTTTTGTACTGTACAAACTGTATATTTTATCCACTAACCCTAAAACAAAAACATTTAGTATGATTTATCAAATGGGATATTTTGCACCCTTTACGTAGTAAATAACGTTTAACAGGACCACACACTCCAGGATTCCAGGATCTAAACTCATATTCACCATGTGCCAAACACCACTAAAGAAATGTCCCTGTAAAGCGGCATGAGGGATATCAGTTGAAGGCAAAATCATGATTTTAGATGTTTACTGAGGTGGAAACAGTGTTTGCTCTCATCTGTACTTTATATTTTCACCTAAAATGTTAAGATTTATATAGTTTTTTTATATGCTAAATATAGTTTTCCGTAAAACTAGTTATTAAAGCACATTTTTAACATAGAGGCAAGGTTCCTGATCTCTTCAAATCATGACTGTAAACTCTAGACTCAAATCTATTATTCATTGAACTCCCTATACTTTATCTCTTCGTTTCATCCAGTCCTCCGCAGTGTAAGAGCATTGGTTTGGAGCGAGGGCCTGACGGACTGGGCTTCAGTATTGTGGGTGGATTTGGCAGCCCACATGGTGACCTACCCATCTATGTCAAAACCGTCTTCAGCAAGGTAATGGTAGAAGATTATGGAAGCCCGTTTACGCCACAGTTGAGAAAAAAAAAGATTATTTAAGTTGAAATAATGACTTAGTTTCTCGAAATAACAAGAAGGTTTCTCTAAATAATGACTTCTCGTGCTTCTCCGCATGGTCAAAGCATGTAAATGTGAGATCACAGCAGACATACATTCTGTAAAAACAGCTGTCTTAGTTAAAGTCAGTGTAATATTTAAATTATCAGTATATTTTCCACACTTTTCCATGCGCATAGGAAGGTGTGGAAGTGGAACAGAAGCAGGGCGGTTACCATGATATCGAAGAGCCAGTGAAAACTGTTTTTCACGCAACAATTTACAAAACTATCGGATTAACGGTGCATTTATTCGTTAAGTTTAAGTGTAACGTCTTCATAAAATGCATGGGTACGTGTTAATATTAACGCGTATTTCGAGGATGCTCTTTGATGTGTAGGTTAATCATAAAGAGTCACTATAATACAATACAATATACAGTGGAGTTCACTTATCTCGACTCATGGTTAACTTGCCAATCCTATTATGTAGACGTTTATGAAGTGGAACCGCCAAACTCCCTATTTATCTGAGCATTTTCTCATCTTTTACATCGATTCTTTAATGTCGTCGAACCCTAGTATCTCGAGCACAAAGGAGGGACAAATTCGCTACTTCACATGGTTATCTCGTGACTAAGATCGTACCTAGGTCACTGCGCATGCGCTGAGTTCGCGTTGCACGTGAATCGCATGTGAATCTCCAGTGGTGCCGCGCAGCCGCAGAAGAACTTGCGGACAGTGTTGCCAACTTAGCGCCTTTGTCGCTATATTTAGCGAGTATTCAGATCACATTTTCAAAAAAGCAACTAGCGACAAATCTAATGACTTTATCTGGAGTTATTGGAGACTTTGAGACTCTCTGAAGTGATAGCACATATTCTTACGCTTCTCAACGAGCATCAAGTGCTGCTGTGTTGCCCCATCCCACATCCCGAAACACTCACAGCTGTGTGCACAAAGCCCGCCATTTGATTGGTTTTCTCAAATATTTTGACATTGACGAGCGGTTACTGACCAATGAGTATGAGGCTTAGATGAAGACACACACACCTGCTTCTGTTCTGAAGTGCAGATTGAAGAACACGGTTATTAAAAGACGGGACGAAGCCAAATTTGTTGAGACACCACATTAGGCAGGCACAATGCGAGAAAGTATGCAATCTAGTACAGCGTGATGACCTCACAAATATTTTATGAGCTAATGTGTTTACACGTGTGTTGTGACTGTGTTTACGCTGTGAGCGATCATTGTGTTTGCAATGTTGGAGAATATAATTAAACGTTTGTATCGAGAATCAAAGGTGTTTTTTTATTGTATACTGGTAAATCTCTGCCGTTAGTTGGTGCACATATGCCTTTTTTTGTTGGCAAACAAATACAGTGTATGTACATTTTTACAGTGTATGTACATTCATCGCCATATTGGCTGTTGGTTATCTCGAAAAACGGTTATCTTGACTTTTTTTGCAACCCCCGAGGCCGTCGACATAACCGTATTACACTGTAATACAATACTATAATACAAGTGTCTATAATTAAAATCCAAGGATTACTGTGCTGCTGCTTGTTCATACACAAAAATACAAATGAATAAAATACTTTATACTATGGAATCCCCTCTTATATACCGGTACTGATGATTAATTATTCATGTTCTTTAATTATATTAACACAGACTTTAACAGCTGTTTTATAGAACGTGTCATGTTTGCTGTGATCTCGCATTTACACGCTTTGACCATTCGGAGAAGCACGAGAAGTCATTATTTTGAGAAAGTTTCTAATTTCGAGATACTATTTTTGACTAAATCTTTTTTTTCTTCTCAACTGTGGCGGAAAAGGGTTTCCATAGAAGATAAAGAACAGATGCCACTATACAGATGCAGTGTAGAAGCATTATCTTATGTGTGTGTCTCAGGGGGCTGCGTCAGAGGACGGGCGTCTGAAGCGCGGAGATCAAATCATTGCTGTTAATGGTCAGAGTTTGGAGGGCGTCACTCACGAAGAGGCCGTCTGTATTCTGAAGAAAACCAAAGGAACCGTCACACTCACTGTGCTGTCATAAACACACATACAGAGAACTCATTTAATAGGCTTGTCTATTTAAATAGATCCTGTCGTTGTTTCAAACACTGGATTGCACACTTAAAGAATGAATTGTGCCCGCTCGTAGAATTGTTTACTTCTAGTTTGTAGAGAAACCAGCACAATATGCACACAATATGCCATACTTTGCTGAGACTTTACATTGCATTTGTGCTATAAAATGCAGAAAGAGCACAGAATGGCATGGTTGGATATTATATACCTGGTTATAATATACTTCTTTGAAAATTGATGACACACCTACTGCTGTGATTATTAGAAAATGCACAAATATCTAATTTCTGTTGTGTTAGAAAATGGGGTATAAATTGACCCCTCATTGGTTTCCATGCAGTAATGTAATTACCATTTATTTTCTTAAGGTTAATTTGACCCACATTTTTATTTCGCTGCACTGACAATTTTTAGTTTGTGTAGTATTTATCTGCCTTGCATCGTCTGAGGGTACGTTTACTGTACGTTTAATGTACTAAAAACTTTTCCCTTTGCATTTCTGAATAATTTCACATAGATGACAACGTTCTCAAAATGATCCGCGTTCACAGTTATGCACAAAGACGACAAAAAAAAAACCCCGCTGTATTCTGCTGCCAGGCTATACCACACGATACCACTTTCTAAAGAAACTTTTAGGATGAAGTAATGACCAATTTCCAGTTTACAGAGAGATAACTATTGTTTTCAGGCCTCTAAAACAACACTGTTGTGTAAGACAAAAAGTTTTCAGTTTTTATTTTACACTTGTTAGAAAAGTGGTATAGTGGGTTTTGCACTTGTGTTCAGTGCTGCAACACCAGCAAAAGAGATAAAAAAAAAACACAACCAAAAACTATTTCAACAAATCTTTTAACTGTAAAACTATAGATTAAAAGTGAATTTCTGTGGCTAGTCATTAATTTGTAATAAAAATCAAGTCTTAAATTTGAAACGTTCCAAAGCATTTCATATATTAGTTTGGCAGGCTACAGTTTGTTTGGTGTTGTTTTTTGGCAAATTGCATGGAAACCAATGGAGATCAATTTGACGGCAAAACAAAAGTTGTAACAAAACTTCCAAAACACATCTGAGAGTCAAAACTTTGCATGCACATTCAACTCATTCCCTAAATGAGAAATAAAAAGAAACGATTAGTTTAACCAGTTTTTCAAGCCTCTAACATTTGTGAATAATGTGCTATTAATCAATAATGAGCCTAATTTACATGGAAATGAGGCATGTTTGTATTTAATAGTGGTGAAGCAGTTTGAAAATCAGTCCAAGAATAGTCTTTCAGTAGGAGTTAAAAAAGAAAACAGTACTTCTGGTCAAAGGGTATTTGATTTTACTCACCACTGTAAAAAAATAAAATAAAAATAGAAAAGTGTTAAAGATGCAATAACAGCAATAAGATGACAGTCCTGGACGTGTGGCAATACGTATACATGCACACACACTCTTATTGAATATTTGAATAACCATCTTTGTTTCATAAAATAATTTTTTTTTGCATAAACTAAAACAGAGCTGATTGAATCAGTTTGTGTGTGTATTGATGAAGTTTTATTTGGGGAGGGGGGTTGTGGAATATCAATGCATTCAGTGACATTTCTGGAGTTTTACCTTCACTTGAGATTTTTGCTGGATGCTGGATGTAACAAACTACTGTTATATATTTTGGTATATTGTCATTTTGTTCTGATACAGTATTGGATTTAATTACAAACACATGAATAAAAGTGACCTTCAGTACACAAATAGGGTTTAATTTTTTTCTCGGCTATTTGCATTTATCAGATAAAAAAAATTCACTACACAACTTTTTGAAAACAAAAATGACAAAATAGTCATTCATTCCCATAAAAAAAGAAATCTTACAAACAGAAGCATGTATAAAAAGAAAAGTTAAAACTTTTGCCTTTCTTATCATCATTCATATCTGCTCTTAAAAGGCTTTTTTCTTCAAAAGTCAAACAATTCCAGAATACTGTAATCACGGAGGACCAGGATTACATTCGTTTGCTCGCTGATTGTGGTTGTCAAGATTAAGGTTTATTTGATTGTACTTTGACCTGCAAGTTGCTACAAACTGTTAATTAATGTTGTGTTGGTGGAATTCAAATATGAAGTCAAGTATCAAAGTAATTAAAAAGCCAAAAAAATCAACACTGTAACTACACCAAAATGACCAGCGTTTTCAACAAAAACACGTTTGTAACTTAAGTCTGCAGTTATGCTTGTTCTATAAAAAACATCTACATATCATAAGAAAATGCCATATACATAAGAGTGAATATACTTCATATCAAAATATATTTCAGTCTGTCAAAGGCAGTGCTGCTGAGAGCATGTTCACATCTGAGAAGATGAGATCTGAATTTTAGGTCCAGGTTATTGGAGCATAAACACCAACTTAATAAATACTGGCCAGTTTCATATAACTACAAGTTTAAAACGTTTTAATGTGCGCTAGCTGTTTTTAAGCTTTGATGCCAAATAATTATAAACTGTTAATACAGTAATACTTCAGTTTACGAGTGACTTTGCATACGAGCAAATCGTTGTATGAGCATGGAAAGTCAAATCGGTGTACGAGCATTGTATCGCAGTGCGAGACATTTTTTCCCTCACCCACGCGCATTTTTGTGTGGAAAAGTCCTAACGCTCAGCATCTTTGCGCGCATTTTTACTGGAAATATCCTAAGGACAGCCTCTCATAAAACAGTCACGCTGTTCTAACCCCTTTATCACCCCTTAACTCGTTCATTGTCTCACCTGTGTGTGTGTGTGTGTGTGTGTGTGTGTGTGTGTGTGTGTGTGTGTGTGTGTGTGTGTGTGTGTGTGTGTGTGTGTGTGTGTGTGTGTGTGTGAGAGAGTGAGAGTGGGGGTGGGGGTGTGGTCACTGATCACTGACACACCTGATTCTCATCTGCCTATATAGTTCACTTCTCTCCACTCCTGTGTTGTCGAGTCGTTGTCTCCCTGTCCGCTCGCGACTCCCCGCGCGTCTCCCCTGTCCGCTCGCGACTCCCCGCGCGTCTCCCCTGTCCGCTCGCGACTCCCCGCGCGTCTCCCCTGTCCGCTCGCGACTCCCCGCGCGTCTCCCCTGTCCGCTCGCGACTCCCCGCGCGTCTCCCCCGTCCGCTCGCGACTCCCCGCGCGTCTCCCCCGTCCGCTCGCGACTCCCCGCGCGTCTCCCCCGTCCGCTCGCGACTCCCCGCGCGTCTCCCCCGTCCGCTCGCGACTCCCCGCGCGTCTCCCCCGTCCGCTCGCGACTCCCCGCGCGTCTCCCCCGTCCGCTCGCGACTCCCCGCGCGTCTCCCCTGTCCGCTCGCGACTCCCCGCGCGTCTCCCGTCCGCTCGCGACTCCCCGCGCGTCTCCCCTGTCCGCTCGCGACTCCCCGCGCGTCTCCCCTGTCCGCTCGCGACTCCCCGCGCGTCTCCCCTGTCCGCTCGCGACTCCCCGCGCGTCTCCCATCCGCCCGCGACTCCCCGCGCGTCTCCCCTGTCCGCTCGCGACTCCCCGCGCGTCTCCCGTCCGCTCGCGACTCCCCGCGCGTCTCCCCTGTCCGCTGCTCAAAGCTGTAGTGCGTTACAGTAAATTGTCAAGCATTTTAGAGTTTAATTGTCAATTATTAATTAGTATTTATATGAGATCTTAATGGTTATAATTTTAACTGTAATTAATAGGGTAAAACCCAAAAAAAAATTAAAATGGGAATTTATGGTCATGTGGAAAGAATCAAGTGATTTTTAGTGCATTCTTGTGGGGAAAATTGTTTGGTGTACAAGCATTTTGGGTTATGAGCTCGCTCTTGAAATGAATTAAACTCGTAAACCGAGGTATTACTGTACTTTACAATAAGGTTTCATTTGAACATTTCCCAACTACATTAGTTAACATACAAACTAACAATATATTAAAATCGCAACATTTACTAAATCATCTCGAAGCTCAAAAGTTGCATCTGTTAACATCAGTTGCATTGTGAACTAACATGAAGATTTGTATTAAACAAAGGTTCATGGTTAGTTATTGCATTGACAAATGAGACCTTATTTTAAAGTGTTACCACTAATTATGTTAAAAAATGTTTTAAAATACAATAATTGGCTTTTATTGTCGTTATAATAAAGCAAAAATACGTGAAATATTAACTAACGTATTTTCCCACATATAACCCACGGGTTATACCAGATTTTACAAACCCCGCAGGGGTTGTGTGGGTTAAATAAGGGTGCGGGCTATAACAATTTTTTTTTTTTTTTAACACGTAATACTATTTTTTGTGGTATTTTCTTTCTGTTTTTCTTTCTTGCGAGGGTTGTTGTCACTGGCACTTATACTATCACTCTGATAGGCTGACCTGTCAATCATGCAAGAAGACGTGATTGGCTGTGCTGCCATGAGGGCGGGCTCTTCTCATCTCATCCTATGATCAACACCTGTAGAATCGCTTCTTAAGGGACGTGCTGCTGCACAGCGGGAGAGACTGATCTTTCTTTTTGTTCTGATTCTGACTTGTGTTTGTTTTCTTATTGTTTGAATTTTGCGCACAAGCACTGTGTACCGAGCCTGAACAATTATGGATAATTGACGTCATGCGAGTAACATTCGAAATGTGAACTTACACAAAAAAAGTTCATCAATCTATGGGTGCGGGTTATATAAGGGTGCACGGGTTATGCCCACTATTTTTTTTCACAAAACCCCAAACCCCGCGGGCTATATGGGGGTACGGATTATCTGCGCCTGCGGGTTATATGCAGGAAAATATGGTGTATTACAATAATATCTGGATAATATTTCCTTTATATAATGTTGTATTAAACAATTTTTGTTTTAAATAATCTTTATTTTACTTTAAATATTACTCTATTTTAGAGAATTACTTTTCTCTGAAATTCTGTTCTGTGGGTTTCTGTCAGAATTTTTATTTAATTTTGCCTTGAATAGCTGTACAGTAATACCTCGGTTTATGAGCGACTTGGTATACGAGCAAATCGGTGTACGAGCACGGAGGGTTGAATCGGTGTAGAGCATTGTATCGGTGTACGAGAAAAAAATTCCATCACCCATGTGCAGTTTTGCGTCGAAAAGATTCCTTTATCACCTCTTAACTCGTTCATTCTCTCAGTGTCTCTCAGTATGGGTGCATCATTCACCACAGTGATACTTTTATAAGTTTTTGTGAATATGATTACATGTGAATATGATGAAACTTTATTAATGGAGCATGTTACCAACAACACACATTGCATACTAATGAGGCTCACGTGTGTGTTCTCAGTACGACGCACCCAATGACGTTCTTAAAGGGCCATACACTTTTAGAGAACAGCATACTATAACAGTTATAACTCTGTACAGATCATATACATAAGTGATTTACAGAGGTTTTACCTCGTGTTGTTGCATTAATTGTGATCGCTATTCTTCACGTTGTAATATCGTTACAAATGTTGAAGGAACTAGTTAATCTGATGTGTTCAATAAGTTTTAAGTTAACAGTCTTGTCACTTTAATAGGGCGGGGTTTCAGGGGGGCGAGAAAGAAAGTTCAGTTGTGAGAGGGCTCGCAAGCAGAGATTCTTCGGTTATGTACGGCGTGGGTTGCGGACAGAACAACAATCAAATAGTTCTCAAAATCTCTGAATGAGAAGGAACCTGTCTGGTTATTAAAAGAAGCAACGCTACAATGTAGTGAAATATATAAGCAGTAACCCCGCCCCCCCCCCCCTCTCCTCTCGTCTCCATCATGCCAGCATTGAGGTAAAGTGTGTTACAGTAAATTGTTAATAATTGACAGTTAAACTCTAAAAATACTTAATACTTAATTTATATGTTATTTATATATTATCTTAATGGTTATAATTTTAAATGTAATTAATAGGTTAAAACCCCAAAAATGTTTAAAATGGGCATTTATGGTTGTGTGGAACGAATTAAGTGATTTTTAGTGCATTCTTATGGGGAAAATTGTTTTGGTGTACGAGTATTTTGGGTTACGAGCTCGCTCTTGGAACGAATTAAACTCGTAAACCGAGGTATTACTGTATATGCATGTTTGAACAGGTTGCAAGCTTGATGTTACATGCGTTACAGTAAAAACACGCACAGTGGAGTCCATAAGTTTGAGCCTACTAGTGAAATAGTGAACCGTTCTGCATTTTTCTACTTTAATATTTGTCCTATTATCAGAATGATTAGGAAAGTTAGAGCAAAAAAAAAATTGCTTTACAGGTTTTAACTGCACTACAGCTCAGTACGCTTATGTAAAACCTGATGATCCATGTTATGAATTGAACAAAGAGCATGTTGTGTGCGTCAATGGAAGAACACCTGACTTCACAGTTGCGCTTTGTTTCTTTTTTTTGCATGTCACTTATGTCTTAAAATATTTGACTATTATATTACTGGTAATACAAAGTTTACATTACATTGAAAATCATATTTTCAATGTGTTTTCAGACTTTTAGACCCCACTAGATTTATACAAGGTTTATGTGTAAAAACTTGTGATCCCTGAATTTACTTTTTCCCCTTAAGCTTTAATAAATAATTAAAAAGTAAAATCATTCTTTGTTATAATTAACAAAGAATTATATATTGTTATATATTTGTTTATAATTTAGCACAATAACATCAGTTTCCACAAATGAAATGATAGAAGAACATCCTATATTCCTTCAGCAGTAGTAACAATAATACTAGTAACTAGGGCTGGGCAATAGCTAAAAATGAACAATATTAATTTTGTCAGTTTGGACATTTGATCATTATCCTTTTTTTGTTGGTCCCCCACATCAGAAAAACTCATAAAATAAGTTTATGCAACATTATTAAATACTCTTCCTAGTTATTTTCCAATTCCAATATTTGATTTACTTATGCACAGGTATGTTTTACTAACATTTTATTTTATTTTTATTTAACAAATCGCTGAATCAGATCTTGCAATTTATTCAAATAAAACTGACATTCTGAACTGGTTCGCAAAAAAACAATAAAATAACAGCATGAATTTGCCCGCTCACCCAGCCCTAGCACTGATGAAAACTATGGTTAGCATGCTGAAGTTTGTTATGGAGGAATCACAGAAAATGCTTTCCCTTTATACTGACTGTACGGTTTGTTCCCTTTAGTACAGCATGTCAATTCTGTAAGTATACATTTTAAGCTGCCAAATAAAACTGATTCTCGGCGTTTCCATTTTGAATTGGCACACGGTGCGTGAACAGATCAGCGCAGATCCCCCGAGAGCGGCCATTTTGAGAGTCAGAGTGTGGTTGCGAGTGTCAGACCAGGAGGCGCAGAGGGAATGAAAAAGCTGCTCCCAAAGACAAACCCAGAGCCAGAAAAAAGGTCATCAATGCGCCGGCCGTCTCAGCATCTTTAGGCTCCACAAGCCTCAAGGAAAGAAAGAAAATGTCAGTAAAAACTATCAATAGTTATGTTTACAAGGACCCTAGATATAGATAGTCACATGAATGAACATGCCAAATCCAATTTAAATTTCATTCGGATTGTAAGTAGTGGTTTGAACCTTTTCTAATCCGTTAGACATCAGATTGGAAACCAAAACTGGAAAGTTTTAGACATAGACATGGCATGATGAAACATGGCGCATGGAAAGAGCCGTTCTTGTTGTTGAATCAGTGTCATAAAATCTATAGATTGTCATCTCAATCTAAAATTCTCCTTCCACTCATCATCTGTGAAGTTGCTTCGGACTCTCATCTACAGATGCCTTGTTTTGGGCGCAGGAAGGACTGTTTTTACTGCACGATAAGCATCAAATTTTACAATATAAACGACTCGATCACCATTTAGCGTTCATGTAAACACTATGTTCACAAATCGCAATGATTTCATTCTGATTGAAACAAAAGGTGTCCATACAAAAAGCTAAACAACCTCTGAAGGATCATTTGACACTGAAGCGGAGTAATGATGCTGAAAACTCAGCTTTGCATCACATGAATGATACAATTTAAAATGTATTCAAATGGGAAACACTTACTTTAAATAATAATGTTACTATATCTTACTGAGTCCATTTTTTATTGAGTTGAAATGCATGTACTCACTGTGGCCCGTATGTCATGGACAGACACACAAAGTATCCGCTAGTCCCGGAGAAAACCAACATGATAGTGGCAAATAATATGTCATTTGAGAAAAACACCGGCAGAGTGTGCCTCTCCTGCACGTTACACATCATGAGCAGAGGCACGAAGACCAGACGAGAAACGACCAGCGCTGGGAACAGACGACTCTCTTTACGGGGCTGCGGGAGGGACAGAAAAGAGAAGAATCGTTCAAATTTTGCTCGTCAAAACTTCATATAAAGTTTTGCGCCTCACTCATCACCCAAGCTGGCCTCACTCCCCTCTATTCGTTGAACAAGGAACTGCACCTTTTCACTACAGAACATTTTACTTGCACAAATCAGAGACGAAGTTTGATCGCACCTAAATCTTCACTGTTGTAAAAAATTAAAAAGACACCTTCCAGGGTGACACTTCACTGCATTCTGTGTCTGTTCTCCTCTTTTCCCACAGTGGAGCACTACAGTATTTAACCTTCATCCACCAAGTCTCCAACACATGCAAAGCCTAGCAAGTAGCAAGGACATGCTAGCAATGTTTTAAGACATGCTACATGTTAGCATGCGTCTAGCATTATTTACATTTTGATAAGACATTCAAACAACATTGTAAATGCTTGAAAAAAAATTATAAAACGTTCCGAAAAGGCTTTGTCAAGCAAACATAAAGGTTTGTCCCAACAAACTTTACTTTCTAGTTTATTATTAACCAAAAGTTGAATCTGTTCACATTATTTAATGGACCCAAGCTACATGTACTAACAACAAACTTTTTTTTTAACTACCATGGACAAAGATTAATAAGGTATTGCTCATTGTTATTATCATTAACTTAATGTTAACTGATTTGACCTTGTTGTAAAGTGTGCAGCATCCTGCTCTCCTATTAGTCAGCTTCGCTCCTACCAGCCTCTGCGTAGCGGCGTTCAGTGTTTCCAACTTAGCGCCTTTGTCGCTATATTTAACGAGTTTTCAGACCACTCCAGCGACAATTTTTCCCAAAAGCGACTAGAGACAAATCTAGCAACTTTATCTGGAGTCGATAAAGGAGACTTTTGGATACTTTCTGAATGCACATATTGCTCTCTTACTCTTCCCTGTCAACAGCGAGTGCTGCTGTGAATCCCCTCCCCCGCTGACAGGAAGATCTCTCCGCACCGCAGTTGACAGTAAGATCTGAAGTGAAAGGGAAGAAGAGGATGCTCTCCATGGAGACGAAAAGGGAGATCATTGACAAGTATGAAGCTGGGATGTGCTTCATCCCATGCTAAATGTGGTGTTTTCGTAGGGCTTGGAACGGATTAGGCAATTTACATGTAAAAGCCTGACCGATTTACGAAAAGATCGACTTACGAAACCAACCTCAGAACGGATTATTTTCGTAAGTCGGGGTTCTACTGTACTTTGGTATTAAGAGCCATTAAGTTTCATTTTTATTCTGGAAACACGGAAAAGTAGTTTCCTATCGCTGCAGACTGCCAGAGGCAGTGCTGTAAGCACTAGCGGAAAATCCTTCGTACTTGCGCTTGAACGAAAATTGAATAACAAAATTGTTACCTCGTGACTCATGACGTGTCTTCAGATATAAAACACCTTAACAAGTCATAAGTGACAATATGTTTTGCAGCTTGCTGCTGAAGTGTTCTCCAGAATATTTCACAAGCTGTTTCGTCATTGTCATTGCATCAGTTTCCGATTTTTTCTTTACAAGTGATATTTTATGAGCTTAACGCTTTGGAGAGGCTTTAATCTTCGGGCTGCCTGCAAGTTTGAATGCTTCAGTAAAGACACACTCGGAAGCCCTGGCTGCCTTGGCTTGAGAGCGTGTGTTCATTGCTGTGCAAATGTCAACAACTTTTCCTTTTCGATTGAGGAATTTAATTTACCGTGGGCTTAGGTGCTCTACATGCCCCACACAATGGATTTCACGGATGGCTATCACCAGTGTCCTGCATGTCTTGGTACGGATACGGATCATCTTAACGAGGCATTGTCTGTCCCATGTCCGGAGTGCTCTATAATGCCGCTCGCTGTGCGTCAAGCACTTCTCATGGGCCTGGAATCCGGATCGGAAGGTGTATTGCCTTCTTCCAGTATTACCTTCTTCCAGTATTACTATTGTTGATCTTAAGTGGAAACATATTTAAAAATGAAAAGGATAAGGATAAATTATCGGATTTAGCAGGCAAGGTCGATCAGCAGTCTTCTGCGGTAGAGTTCTTCTACTGCCGCTCCTGGCTTAAGCGCAACCTAATACAGGGATGCAAGAGAAAGCGCCGCCAGAATCAGCCATCACTTCACTGCCAATGATACATACGAGACAGGAGTTAGATGTGATGTTAGTGGCTACCTCTGACTCACTTTTTGAAGCTACTCCAGCAATGTCAGGTGCTGAGGAAAATTTGACTGCCGATCAATCGTGTCACTCTGGCAGGGAGACTATGTCTGTGAAGTCAGGTGGGTCAACTTCACTTGTTGCATCACTTAGAAACACGGTTGCTCGCATTAATCTTGTGTGACTGCGGCCACTGTTTGCTGTTAGTGTCTCCACATTGGCCTGAGAGGCCATGGTTTCAGACTCTGTTTCCATTGATGATAGGACCACCTTGTCATCTGCCCAACAAACCAGACCACCTGAGTCACATCCAGAGAGACTGAAAGTGTGGGTGTTGCCATTGGCCCCACCAGGCCTCTCTTGGAGTATTCAGAGAGCGCCAGAGACACTGTTTTGAATGCATCCACTTGAAAGTTGTATGCTAGTAAATGGAAGGTGTTCTCTGACTGGTGTACTAGCTGTCCTGTTGACCCACTACACTGCTCAGTGGGATGCATTTTGGATTTTCTGCAACATCTTTTGGAACTTGGAAAGTCTAAATCTACGCTAAAGGTAGTAGCTCCCCAATCAGAGTTTAGTGGCTCTTCACTTGGGTCTGACCGACTGGTTGCTTTTCTAAAAGGAGCAAACCGCCTGTGTCCTTCACGGGCCACGCAAAGCCATTGTTTCAGTCTGACATTAAATGGCTGTCATTTAAGACAGCATTTCTCTTGGCTATTACAACAGCGAAGTGTATGAGTGAACCTCAGCGAGTCCCTGCTGTTTGCGCTGGAGTGGTGAACTCAATAGTGTTTCATTGTGGCTTACTCCGGCATTTCTACCCAATATCTTGTCTCCACAGTTTATGAACCGGCCTATTGTGTTGGCTGCACTGCCAGCTGATCAAGCTGATATAAGGTTGGAGCTCTGTCCAGTTAGGTCTTTGAAAGCTTACACTGATAAGACTGCAACCTGGCGTAAGACTGATCAATCGTTTGTCTGTTTAGTGATGCACACAAAGGAGATGCTCTTTCTAAACAGAGACTGGTGCACTGGGTGACAGGTAATTTCTCATGCGCACGAGTCTGTGGGGGAGCCTGCGCCTTCATCTATTCACCGTCATTCTACACGTGCTTTGGCAACATCTTGGGTAGCGTTCAGAGTAGTATCCCTTTCTGAAATCTGTGCTACAGCAACTTTGGGTTAAGGCCAAGAGTCAGCACATTTTCACGTTTTTACAGATTGAATGTGACTTTCTTGCCAGTGGTGTGCGCAGCAGTACTTTCTGCCTGCCCGGATGTTTCCCAAGAGAATTCCTCGTGAATATGTAGGTATTCATCTTCAGTGCAGGGGTGGTCAAACTTTTTGTCTCGTTGGCCACATTGGTTTCTAAAATTTGACAGAGGGGCCGGGCCAGAATAGAAGAATGGTGTGTTTGAGTCAACTAATATAAATTAAATGTAAAAACCATTACATGAAAAGATTTGGCCTTTAACAGGCACCAAAGCATCAATGTGCAAGGTTCATTGTTTTCCAAATGTATTAATTTAATAACACAGTACATAAACTCCCATTCAGATTCAGTGGGACCAGTGTTATTGATCTCCTTTTTTACAAGTGCATCAAATTCTGGAGTTAATTTTGTTGTGGCGAATCTAAGGATAGATCCGAACTCCTCCCCTTCACATAACTTCTGAAACCTTATAGGATAACGGCAGTTGACAACTGGCCAATTATCGCGCGATGCAGCTCTGGTTGACAGACATTATAAATAGCATGAGTTGCAAAATCAAAATCACATTATGTGCGAACGCAGTTAAAGCAATGTCTTAGTCCCGTCTCCCAGGCAACAGAGGTTACGATAGTAACCGGAGACGTTCCCTTTCGATAACGGTGTTTAATCCCGCCGTAAGAGAGAGAAATAGGGGTCGGCTAGTTAACTTGGCTCTGTGACGGGCTTTGAAGAGGTTAATGACGCTGAATGTCTGTTCACATACATCGATTGAGCCAAATAACGTCAGCATCTTCTGTGCCGAGTCTGTATATTTGCGGTCAAGAGCTGTAGCCATCCGATTTTTGCTAGCTAGTTGCCATGTTTTGTGGAAAAATGATGGCTGATGTATTCTTTAAAAACCGCTACAGTTTCTTGGCATATCAGACATACAGCCCTTGATCGGACTTAAAGTGAACAAATATTTTTGCTGTCCACTCTTTATTAAACACTCGGTACTTTTCTTTTCTTCGGTCCACTCATTTTTACTGAAGTGCTCAAAGTGCAAAGCGAAAAAGTGAAGTAGAGAATCACACTCAAACAAAGGTCAATGTCTTTGGAGTGTGCCATCTGTTGGGGGAACATGGACATTACAGGGAAAGGTAAAATGAAGGAAATTAAGTTTAATTATAATAAAATGTAATTTAATAATATAACTTCTACAAGTTCGGTGGGCCAGATTAAAAAGCCCAAGCCCCTGTATATAGCCCGCGGACCGTAGTTTGCCCACCCCTCCACTAGTGAATACAGCACTGCCTCTGGTGCTCTGGAGAGATAGGAAATAGAGCGCTGATTACGAACGTAACTGTGCATCTATGACTAAGTGGTAGTCCGCCAGAGTCTGTGGTCACTCGGTATCATGAGAATGACCTAGAGATCAATTATGATGCGTTTAGGTGTTTTATAGCTGAAAACACATTGTGAGTCACGAAGTGGCGGTAAGGCATTCAGCACTTCAGCTTACAAACTCCCACAACACATCCTCACTCCAGACCTTTAAAACTGATCTCAAAACTCATTTACATTGTTCTGTTAATTGATTGTATACTTTAAATTTCAGATCCATGCTTGTTTTGGTTTGACACACGTTATATGACCATTGTCTGTTTGCTTGTTCATCCTGTTGTATCCTGTTTGCATGTCAATATGCAAAATGCCCTTAGGTTCTTGAAAGGTGCTATATGAATAAAACATTATTATTATTAAAAACAACAAATACTCGCATCAAACTGCTTGAGTAATTTTTATCTGCAGTTCTCTCAGTGTGAATTATCCAAATGTGCTCATTAAGGGATGAAGAGATGGACTAAGGAAATAATTAATTGATAAAATAATTCACTCACCCATTTCAATTTCAACGTGGAAGTTCGGCCAATAAAGTCCATCACGTTAAAGATGAGAAAACAACAAACAGGAATGAAGTATCGTTCTGAGAGAAAGAGAGAAAAAATTTGATGTATAAAAGGTTTCACCTTTAATTGGCCATCTAGTGCTTTATACAGTACAGATTGTTTCAACGCAGCTGTCAATTACGCAAACAGAATTCAAAACTGCCGTTTAGCAGCTGTTGAAGACAACAGCAAACAGTCATTCAGTTGAAATCTATTGTGATATGTTCAGTTCATTTTGTTTTGGCCACGACATCCTTGAGTTGTGACCTCTGACCCAAAGTATAAAGTAGGTGTAGCGTAAGCTCAAGTGAGAATTTATTAATCAAATCGGAAGCGCAGACGATAAAACATCAGTCATGAAATAGAACAAGATGTTTTAAAGAAAAATGTCAGAGGACTTTGATACAAGAAGAGGAGTTATGTCCTCTGTTGGGTAACTCAACTCTCTTGTGACTCGAGTACGGCCGTTGCTAGAAGTCAATGATTGAGGTTCATAAACTTGTAAATATGGAAATTTTTCCTTAAAAAAAAACATTGCTTTTAACCCACTGGAGTCTAATAGATTATTTTTAATTATAGATTAATGCGTTTTTTGAACCTTCAAAATCTCAAGCTTTATTTGACGCCATTACGAAGTAGGGAAGAGCCAGGATAGTTTAAAATAACTAAGTTTGGGTTCTAAAAGAAGTCATATATAACTAATATGGCTTGAGGGTGAGAAAATTATGGGATAGTTTTCATTTTTTGGAGCACTATTCTTTTAAATATCTTCAACTAAGCAAGCCAAAAGTTGGCGTTGGAAAACCTTGGGAGAAACCAAGCTCAATCGATTAAAGCACATTTAAATTCAGCTTACACTGAACTAAATGTGGTAAAAGTAAAATGAGTACGAAGTTAATATACCAGGAACGCCTATTCTAATCCGTTTTAAGATTTAAAAACATCAACTAAAGGAATATCGATCAAAATGTTTAATGTGTCTTTCCATGCATTGAAAACGCTGCAGTTTGCAAGTATTTTGAGAGCTATTCTTTAGAGATCCACCAGATGGAGGCATTTATCAGGTTTTAAAACGATTAAGCAGATTTAAGGCTGTTTTCACACTGGAACTGTTTAGGTTGACCGAAAGCAGCTTTTGGCCTGATTACGGTTCCTTTGGGTCAGGGTGAACACAACAGCCACACTAAACGGCCGTACCGAGACCGGTGTAAACAGGCTGCAAACTCTGGCGCGGCCCACCTGTGGTGTGAAAGCTTCCTGACCTTGGGCTGAATCAATTACAGGAAGTTCTCTTTTTTTAGCCACTGGGCTTCAGTCGTCAGCGGGGGGTTGCATTGTGGATAAACAAGGCAAATTTGACCTGTCGCAGAGATTCTGTCTCCTGGAGATTTGGGCCGATGTTTTCATAAGTTGTCTTCCACACACACAAAAATAATGACATTTATGGGATTTTCAGCAAACGGCTCAGTGAGAAGGGCTTTAATAGAACAGTCAGGCAGTGCCGCGTTTAAGCAAAGCAACAGCGCGGAGTACAGCAAAAATACACAATGCACTCAATCAGACATGCTTCGTTTATCGACATATTTCACTAGCTCTTCCTGTAAGGCCGGTTGTCATGGAAATATGTGTGTGTGGGGGGGAGGGTCAGTGCTGTCAGTAACCAATGACAGCACTGACAGTTGTCACATGGTGCAGTGTTTGGAGTACGGTAAAAACAACATTTGTGAACATGAACCGAACTAATTGAAAATGCGCAAGTGCGCAACAACGTGTGTGAAAACAGCCGATGTAGAAAACGGTCATGAATCTCAAACACAAGGTTTTAAAATTGATGAAAGTGCACTAGCTTTGTTAATCAATAGCATAACGATTTCATGGGACAAGATGTACAAATTTAGATGACTCGACATGCTCATAAAAAGCTCTAAATACAGCTTGCAGGGCAATCAGTTACACAAGCCAATCTTGTCTGGCTATTTGCTAAGAAAAGCCTTTGCAATTATGTGCATTAGAGACGAGCAAAACCAGTTTTTTCATCCACGTTTAAGCCATTTGGCTTCCATAACATGCCTTCGTTCAAACTACTGACAAGAAAAATCAAGAATACACATTTAAGCATTAATTATTATCAATATGCATCTGCATATACCTAATAATAATGATAATAATATACACCTTTAAAGGCTGTTTTTTTTCTCCAGAAATGTCCACTTCAGCAGTTTTACAATCATCAATTTATATTTCTTCCTAGCTATATATATATATATATTTTTTTTTCTTACTGTGTGAGTATTGGTGTGTGTGTGTGTATGTATGTGTATGAATAGTGTGAATGGTTTGAACAACGGCCGTACGCGAGTCACAAGAGAGTTGAGTTACCCAACAGAGGACATAACTCCTCTTCTTGTATCAAAGTCCTCTGACATTTTTCTTTAAAACATCTTGTTCTATTTCATGACTGATGTTTTATCGTCTGCGCTTCCGATTTGATTAATAAATTCTCACTTGAGATTACGCTTCACCTACTTTATACTTAGGGTCAGAGGTCACCCTTCTGCAGGAACAAGACACTCTTGTGAAAAGAGCAAGTTCACACACACACACACACACACAGTCAGAAATCTAAATTCACTGTTTTTAAAATATTACATAAAATCAGGCACCTATAAAACCTCCAGAATATAGCTAGTAAGAAAACCTTAAATTTTTAATTTTGTAAAACTGCTAGAGATTATATAAAGATATATAATTATATAAAGATATAAATCTCCCTGAGGGAAAGCAGAGCCTGCCAAACTAGCGCAAACTGAGCCACAACTGAAGCAGCCTCATGTGTAAAAGGCACAAAGGGATCACCATGGACGCAGCTGCCATGAGACATAGGAATCTCTGAACAACCTAGCAGCCTTTAAAGGTGTACATTATTAGGTATTTACAGATGAATATTGATAATTAACACTTAAATGTGTATTTTTTATTTTTCTTGTCAGTAGTTTGAAAGAAGGCACTTTATGGAAGCCAGTATCATATACAGTGGAGTTCACTTATCTCAACTCACGGTTAACTCTCCAATACTATTATGTCGACGTTTTTGAAGTGGAACCGCCAAACTCCCTACTTGTCTTAGCATTTTCTTTTTGGATATGTCGATTATTTTATGTTGCCGAAGACTAATATCTTGAGCACAAAAGAGGTACAAATTCGCCACTTCACATGGTTATCTCGTGACTGAAGATAGTACTAAGTTCACTGTGCATGCACTGAGTTTGCATTGCACGTCGCTCTGTCAGTGACGCTTCTCTGTCAGCGCCACGCAACACTCTCTGAAGTGAAGGCACATACTGTTCTTACTCACTAAACAGAGCGCACATCAGAACAAAAGCAGGTGTGTGTGTGTTTATCTAAGCCTCATACTTTGTTCTGACGCGCGCTCTGCTCAGCACCGGTGCGGATTGAAGAACCCGGTTGTTAAAAGACGGGACGAAGCCAAATTTGTTGAGAAAGCACATTAGACAGGCAGAACGCAAGGAAGTATGCAATCTAGTACAGCGTGATGACCTCACGAATATGTTATGACTGTTTACGCTGTGAGTGAAATTGTGTTTGCAATGTTGGAGAATATAATTAAAGTTTTGTATCGAGAATTGAAGGTGTTTTTTATTGTATACTGGTAAATCTCTGCTGTTAGTTGGTGCACATATGCCTTTTGTTGTTAGCAAACATATACAGTGTATGTACATTTTTATAGCATGCCGATCGCTTCATCAAATAAATCGACATATTGGCTGTTGGTTACCTCGATGCTTTTTTGCAAACCCCGAGGCCGTCGACATAACCGTATTCCACTGTGTGTGTGTGTGTGTATGTGAGTGTGTGTAGAGAGGTAGAGAGAGAGAGATAAAAAGACATTCCATACCCCACTTTCCGCCATAGACAGTTTTCACATCCACGGTAACAGCCGGAAAAACTGACAGTGTTACTGTGAACACAAACGTCACACAAAACGCCATAACCCAAATCTAGTGAGAGAGAGAGATAAGATGATAGTAAGCCACTTAATTCAAAACAGACCACAAGCTGAAGATGTTCTGATACTTTGATTGGTGAAATATAACTGCACCTTTTTAAAGACCTGCAGGATAGAGCTTTTCTGGGTGGACGCTTTCTCTGTCGGCAGTGTGATGAAGGCCTGTTTGCAACCCTCCTCTTCACTCACACAGTTGGCACCTTTATTAAGATTCCCATTGAACACAGAGCCATTAGATGGATCACTCGTCTTCTCACAGCCTTCTGCAACATCTGGAGGAACAATTTTCTTAAAATAAAGTTTCCCTTGTGAAAAAGAAGTGTGCTTAATTGTATTGACTCCGCATTTGTAGTGCATTTAATTAAAACTAAATTAAATTTAAAAAAGACACTGTCAGAGTACTTAGAAAATAGTTGTGTGTTGGTTTTAATCTTAGTAAAAAAAAATTAAATGCACTAATATTTCTAAATAATAAAGTGCATTGCACATCGTTTTAATTTTTGCTGCGTTTTAACTGTAACTTTATCAGTACTTTCAGCAGAAAGCCATTTCAAATGAAATTACATATAAACACATAGAAGTCAGTACAAGCACTCTAAAGTTCAGCTCTTGCAACTCTTGCATTTAAAATAAATGTAAAATATAACAATTTTCATTTAATTGCCATTAAGTTGGAATTAATATTATTTTAAATATACTGTATATAACCTTTTATAATGGTTAAATGACAACCAAATATGTGTATGTTCCACAAGTACTTTATAAATTAAGTTTCACCTGTAGATAGCAGCTGGTTGGACATCTCAACCTCGTAAATCTTGCTTTTACTGTCCAGATAAAATTTAGCAAACTCCTGCATACACACACACACACACACACAAAATCAGTTTCAGATTTAGCTGGCTAAAGTACAGCGCAGATCTAACAAGGCCTAAACACACACACTCACCAGTTTGGGCAGCATCAAATAACTGATGAGCGTGACAAGGGTCCCAACACATGGAATGATAAAATAACTCAGAGCTGCCGTTTCACTGTCGGCTTCACCTGTTACACACACACAAACACACAGTCGGCCAGTGAACAAGTCTATACAGAAAAGCATGAATATTCATTTGTCCACAGAGAATCTCTGTGGAGTCGAAAAAAAATCTAAAAGGGAAAGATGTCATTGCCTGAAATGACAAACGAGGTGCCACAACGACAAATTAGTCCCACTAGTGAGCTTAAATCTCATAAAACTTAACTTGCAAAGTTATTGTTGAAGTTGCACTATTTCAAGGTGCCTTTTTTGTAATACAAGTATTGAGCAATACGAATTAACTGCTTGTAATTATGCAAAATTTACTATTACTGGACTACTATAGTAAGTGCATGTTCGATGTGTAACAGGAACACCATTTTCAACCATTCTATTTTATTATTTTATTAATTTATTGTTGTGGGGGTTTTGTGTACTTGTGAGAGACACTGATGTTGAAATCAACTTGTTTATCCCACTGCAGTTATTATACTAAACTAAAACCATACAATACCTTCCCATTACTTGACAAACAAAAAATAAAAAGCAACATTTCTCATTTCTCTTCAGTTTTACTTGATGTACTAAAGCAATTGAAACTAAAATATACATTAATAAATACTACACATACAAAATGAAAATGTCTCAGGTTACTTGACTATCACTGTTCCCTGAAAAAGCAGGAACGAGATGCTGTTCCAAGTTTTAGCACTATGAGAACACTTTTTGTTTGATCTGCTATGAAGAATGTGTGCAAACACACCAATGAAATTGGCATTGAATTTCTGATGGTAACATCACTAGAATGCACGCTCATCAGAGACCACAAATAGATGTGAAACAGGTGCGCTTTTCAGGTGTCACTTAGTCTGAAGGGATGTTCAGGCACATCACCAGTATGGCAGTGAGGTGCAGCATCTTGAACACATGAATGGTCTCAGACATGAGCTTAAGATGTGCAAGGACACAAGGACGCGAAAGTCCGAAGTAACATGAACAAACTGTAACATCTTATGATTGTATGTACAAGGACCAGACTTCCCCATCACATACTTGCTGCAAGGGGACGCACCTTCCCAAAGCTAGGGAGGAAGCAAACCCCTGGTGGAGTGAGCCGTAATTCCTAGAGGTGAAGCTTGACCAATACCCTTGTAGGCAAGAGCAATGGCATCCCTCACCCAGTTTGCTCAGTGGCGGCCAACCCCCTATTCTGGTCCCCATAGCAACGAAAAATTGCTCTGACTAACACCACTGGCTAGTGCGGTGAACATAGCGCTGAAGAAAATGGTCTTTCCGCACCATAAGGCACACTGGATTATAAGGTTCAGTCGCAATTACGGGGTCCATTTTTGTACTTAACACATACACAAGGCGCATCATATTATAAGGCGCTTACTAAAACATACGGTCTATAAAAAAAAGGTAGCGGAAGCAAAACAGTGAGTTTGGTTGAACTTTATTCTAATATTTAACAATACACTCACATTATGTTTTAATCAATTCATCCGTATCCATCAAAGTCATCATCTTCTGTCTGAATTGAACAGCTGGGCAATTTCGCCAAATCTGACTCCTCGCGTGCATTCATTAATACAAGCTTCCTTGAGCATATTCGCTTAGATCGATTTTTTTCCTTTCACACAGCAAACAACCAGAACGTGCAAACACCCACTCAACATATGAAAAAATTTATTAAATATTATAATATTTAATATATTCATGCACAAGTACAATGAGGAGAGTAATACATTTTCTTCTGATCTTCATGCAGTGAAATCAACAGTTTTGCTGGCGTCTTTATCACTTATCCTGATGAAGCTCAGGAAGTTTACAGTTTTAATCCATCTGACATGTTTTTTGCATCCTTTACACACATTATTTCATTTTCTATGTATTAATTTAAGTGTACTCAAAACTTCCGTGCACGTTCTGGGTGTTTGCTGTGTGCAAAAAAAGCGATTGATAAGGGAATATGCTCATGGAAGCGCGTATTAATGAATGCACGCGATTTCGGTACAACACCCGTTTCCCTCTCAGCAGCAGCAGTAAACCTACCGGAGGCGTGGCGGAGATAAGTGTACGTACATATGTATTCCGTAATGTTCTGTGACTGGTTTATCTCTGCCAGCATACGTAGTGTACGCATTACATCTCTGCGTCAGCAGGAAATGGTCACACAGTCAATGAAGACTGTTGCCAAAGGCGCACAACTAAATTTTTACAGATTTTGGAACTCAGTCCACACAAGGCACACCGGATTATTAGGCGCACGGCCAATTTGTGAGAAAATGTAAACCTTTTAGGTGCGCCTTATAGTGCGGAACATATGGTAGACAAAGTCAGTGAAGTTTCTTCTACTCCTACGTTGTGGAGGTTGAATTACCAGAAGTACGAATGAAACATTGTCCCCTGTGTTCGAGGCAGAAGGTCCCTCCTGTTTGGTTAAGCCCAAAGTATGCAGTCAAGGAGCGAAAACTCTCTCCTGCCAATTAAGTGCTCTCTGTAAGAGAGGAGACCCTTGTTTACTAACTCTGGCCAGGACTTAAAAGAGTGACAGGGAAAAGCATAAAGACGCATTCTGGGCCGTGTATGCGCCATCGCGTCCAGACCTAAGAGGGCTAGGTGAGAGAAATAGAGGGAACATTACACGGTCCCTTGAGAGGCAAAGAGGTCCACCTCTGCCTTTTAGAATCTTTCCCAAATTTGTTTCACTACCTCGGGGTGGAATTTTCTATTCCACATTCGGCATCGTTTGTCTAGACAGTATTTCTGCTCCCACATTGAGATATCCATGGATATAAATCTCCCTGAGGGACCGGAACTTGTCCTAAGCCCAAAGCAGAACCTGCCGAACTAGCGCAAACTGAGCCACAACTGAAGCAGCCTCATGTGTAAAAGGCACAAAGGGATCACCGTGGACGCAGCTGCCATGAGACATAGGAATCTCTGAAACTGATAAACAATTTCCTAGCCAAGTGTGATTTAGCTTAGGCATTTAAAATGTTGAAGCACAAGCTCTTGAGACTGGACCGGTATCAACCAATCGTTTATGTATGAGCCAGCTAAGGAGGTCCTCAAAGAAGAGAAAAGATTGATGCTGAGGTCTCTCCTTCTGGTCACTGGACAAAAATCTGTCCTCTAATTTAGAGCGTTTTTTGTGGGGTCTTCGGTTCCTGTAGTCAGTCTAGCTGTCATTTGGCCACCATGCAAGTCACTTCCTCAAGTAGTTCCTCTTGATCCTTTATCGTCGTGGGAGGAATGCTTAGAGGTGGAAAACTCACTGTCCACTGCCCAAGTGGAAGGGATGCCAGGGCACACTTCGGGATCTGGCAAAAGGACCTTCTGATCTGGAGAGAGAGCAAGTGTTAGGGATGGACCTCTCTCTTGCTCCTCAGACGGCAACACACAAGCCCCATGCTCTCATGGGCACTAACCTCTGGAAGTAAGCAAGGCGGGTGCAAAGCACTTGAACATTTCACAGAGCGCGCATTCACCCTGCTTCAAGGCAAGGGCAGCATGCTCTTCCCCAAAACATACAAAGAAAAACTGGTCGCATTCAAGCATAGGCAGTGAACACAGAAATACACACCATTTATCTTGAGTGCTCATCCTTATTTATCGATGAAAGACAAGAAAATTTCTGCACACTGCAACCTTGAAACAAATTCCTGAAAAGAGAGATACAGAACGAGTGTAGCACACACAAACACAGAGCAATCACTGTAGACAAAGAAACCTGAAAAGGCGCAACTGTTGCACATCTATTTGTAGCCTCTGACGAGGTTCAAGGGCAAGGACAATTTAATTGCCATGTCTGCACACATTCTTTATAGCAGGTCACACACAAAATATTCCTTAAAACTGAGCCCAGCATTGGGAGTAGCCTTTGAAAGAGAACAATCAAAATATTATTTAAAATCATGGTATCTCAATACAAAAACAACACTTTGTCTCACTTGCTATGGCGAAGATCATTGCAAGAGCAGCAAATGTCCCCGCGAGTCCCTGTCCACTCATAAAGACGGCGCTGTAACTCTGTGGCAACAAACCCACCAAACCGAACAGACTTCCCTGTATTATGGCTCCAAAAGCTGCCGAGAGACAGAGAACACAACAATTATCAAGAGCACAAAAAATACTGATCTTTATACCAAGAGTGGGTGATATACGTTTATATATGAAATGAACTTGGACCAGAACCAAAAATTCTGAATGCACTTAGCTGAAAACCCAAACTACTTTTAAAAAATTATTTAAATGAGCTTTGTATAACTGTATTAATATTACACTTAAATAAAATTCAATAATTCTATGGACACTGAACAAAAACAATTATATAATATAAAACACTAGCCAATAAATAGACAGAAAATAAAGGTCCACGCAACAAAATAAAATTTAATGGATTTTTTTTACCAATTATCCAAATAATGTATTAATGCACTACAAAGCTATTATTATTAAGCATATGAGAAGAGCGTAACAGATCAGTGAACGAGAGGATTGCAAGAGCGGTACATGAGTGGAGCGTTTTGGCCGTTCATTTGCACAAAAACTACGTTTTGGGTGCCTGAAAAAGCAAACGTTTGAAAACGTTTTTGAAAACAATACCGTTACATGAATTTGTAAGAACGGTGAAGTCATGTGTAAGTGTATTACATGTTCAGTTTATAGGAGTGCAATGTTTCTTTACAAAGTTACATAAACTACTGGCCTGGCATGCAGATTTTAATCATTTTGTGTATCCATGTGAACAGGGACCGTTTTTACAACGCTGTCGTCTGTAGGCGAAATGCTTCTATTCTTAGTACCGTACATTCTGTCATGTAAACATACCATAAAAGGGTGCATGTCAACTATGAAGTTCAGTTGGTAAGATGTTTAATAATTAATGTTTTTGAAAGAAGTTGGTCATCAAGGCTGCTTGATTATAAATTTAAAATTACGTTTAAAAATATATTAAAAAGTGATTTATTCCTGTGATCAAAGCTCAGTATCACATGATCCTTCAGAAATCATTCCATTATGAGAAAAATTTCTAATTATCAATGTTGAAAACAATTTAACAACCATTAATTGTGAAACCATTTTCAGTTTTTTTTTAGCCTTTATTTGAAAAATAAAACTTTATATGATATGAGGTTTCAAAGACACTAACAATTGATAAACCAGATTGTTGCCATGGTGATGGAGAAGAACATGTCCTCCTCTATTGGTACCTTCACCAGGACAGCAGTGAGACAGAAGCAGATGAAGATGAAGATTAAACTGCCTGCAATCCTAATCCTCTCTGAGATCCTGAAACACAAATTATCTTGTATACATTACTTGCTTCAGTAAATGCTTGGCATATTAAACTACACACTTTACTTGTTGAATTTTAACAAAATGACAGCATTTCAATGACTATGTATTCTGGCATAAGAAGGAATTTTTGTAATTATAAAAATTTTACTGAAAATTTGTGTGCTTAAACATTATGTAGTAATAACCATTTGTTTATTATGAAACTATTTTAATAACTGATAATGGGTGTGATCTAAAGAGCATTTAACAAAATGTAGGTCTCAGTCAAACGAGAATTACTGCACTGTTGTTTTCTCTTTAAGTTATATACATTTAGGGTGCATTTCAGAACTTGAAGTATCTTGTCTCGTCCATGTGGTTTGTGTGCTAAGATCAAGAAACACCAGGAATAAATGTTGTCAAAAGTAACATTCTCACCACTGATAGAGAAAAGAGTTGAGCAAAGTGAACACCAGCAAAGGCAGCTGGGAAAGCAGAGTCATCCAATTATTGAAATAATACTCCTTCCTTGTTATTGTTCCATTCCTCCATTCAGATGTATTGAGTCGGTTGTTGAAATACTGTAAAAACAAAAAACTACAGATTAATTTGAAATAGATTAAATCTGTAAATCTTATTTTAGTATTTAATTATGAAATTATGGAAATTGTTTCCATCACTGATTTAAATAAAAAGGTAATTACTTTTTCCTCTCACAATTCCAGGGTTGCGCCTTGAAAATTAAAGGCTTTTTAAGACCAAAAGAAATAACTTAAGGAGCAATATTTGCCACCTTAAATTGACATGGGGCATTATTTAAATCAACGAGACCATGTGATTTTGAAAAGATAAAAACGTGCCGTTTCCAATTGAGGCACAAAATATTTCATATATAGTGCATTTTAAAAGAACCAAACTATTTAAAGCAAATAGTTGAAAGTGACCTCAGTCCGAACTTGCCCTTGCCCAACTTTTTCCTTAGGTAGGTAACAGTCGCTTTACCAAATTCACACTTAACCAAACAGAGTGAGAGATGCCTCTAACAAGCGACCAAAAACAATTCTCAAAGTTGACAGATGCTCCACCCAGGTATTAAACAACAATATCATCTACGGTAAGTAAGCTTTACAGTTCTCAACACCAGCCAGCACTTTATTCATCAAACGCTGGAAGATAGCTGGAGCGTTGCGCAGTCCAAACGCCATCATCTTATAATTAAGAAAGTCATCTAGTGTAACAAAAGGGGATATATTACGGCCGCACACTCCGTCAAGGTAACTTGCCAATACCCCTTCAACAAATCTAATTAATGAAAAGGACACATAGCCTACTTTATCAATGCAATCCTCCATGTGCATGAGGGGAAACGAATCTGGTTTCGTCACGGTATTTACTCTTCTATAATCCGTGCAGAATCCATCAGATTTCAGATAGGGATGTGCGAGTGTAGTCGACTACACGGTACAGGGTGCTACTAGTCGACACCGAAAACACTTGCTACACGAGAAAAAAAAAAAACACAAGATTTTATTGTTCAAATGACATTTTAACCTTACATGTAACCCTCTGACACGCGCGATCGCACGTGGGATTAGAACGATCCGTGCGTCTCGTGATCAATTGCTAAATTCAAACGTGTTTTTTCTCGTTGGCTGGCGCTGCGGTCGCGAGAGACGCACTCAGTGTTTGTCATATAATCACAGCTATTCAGTTTTCAACCACGTATCTTTATTTTAGGTTTCAGACGTTTAAATACATTTATAGTTTGAAAAATACACACCGATGTCTATAAAAGCAGAAATAACAATCCATTAAATTATAAACTGACAAGGTGTTTTATTCATATCAGATACACATTGCATAGGTTACTATAAACTTCCGCCGGACACTTACTGTCATGTATTTGAGAAGTGAATGAATTTACGTGTTGTAAATCCGAAAGATTAGATTTTCTGAACTGCGGCGCCCGTCTTGCATTATAGATCAGCTGATATGATCATTATAAAAGGCTTTTAAGACAAAACGCATTCACTTCCACATATTTGAGATTTGGAATATCAGGTAAATTGATGAAAAAGCCAACAAGTGTGTGAATATTTTGAATAAGCAAAACTAAATAAATGCGATACATCTGTCATAGTGCTTTTGCGGCGTTTTGTTTATATCAGTCACGGCAGGTTTAACAATGACCACTGAAAGACGAGCGAGATGTGGGAGTATTTTAAAGTAGGAGGAGACAGAAAAGTGTTTTATAAACTGTTGAATAATGATTCCACTGGATCCGAGCATAGCCATATTAAATCACAGACACGGACATTTTTTGGAGATTTGAGCCGAAACAGCCAAATCATCGCGTCATTTACTACAACTGTCCGCCACTGTGATCACGTTCAGCTGAAAGATATAGATATATACGTTTTTATTCTTTACCTGTTTATTGAACTCATTGTCACGGGTTTCACCATGGAAACAGACACACGTCTCTCGCTACATAAAGCTGCAGTTGAGACTACAGAAGGAAAAGCACGCCGCAGAAAAGTGACCTTATTTCTAACGGCATTACTTTTAAACTAGTCGGTTACAAAACTTTCGTTTAAACGACTAACAAATTAGTCGAAAGGAACGTCCCTAATTTCAGAACCAATAAGCACAGAGAACTCCAAGCTCTAGAACTCAGAACTGCAAGATCATTCTCAACTAGGCATTTAACCTCAGCTTCCATAACTTGACGTTTAGTAGGTTCACTCGATAAGCACGTTGTTTAATGGGTGGAAGATCACCTACATCGATATCATGTTTCAGCATGAGTGTGGGTGGGAACATCTGAAATAAACCTAAGAAAGAGTTAATCAACTCCACAATATCAGTTATCAGTCAAATTCTTCAAAACATTAGAATTGGTCAATCTACCGCCCGAAAGGTTACTCTGCCGTCTCAACCCATCTTCATCAATAAAGAAGCAACCACGATCAAAGCTACAGGAGTAATGACAGAGCTTGTTGACTCCATCTCTTCCTCACGACTCGCAAACAACTTCAATGTTTACATGACACACGCAAGCTTTTCTCGGGTCAATCACATTTGTGTCATTCAGCTTCTTGTCAATGACATATGGTTCAGCGAACCTTGCCTGCAATGCAGCATCTTGAAATGGCAATAAAACCAAGACTTTGTCCCCATCAGAAAATGAACAAAAAAAATTTCGCAGCCTGGGCTAATTTTCAGGCACTATGTAACCGTTCTCGAAAATAACTTGCATAGATCAACAAATTACATTCCAATGGCTACTCAGAGATCCAATTCTCTTTCAACATTTTGAGTGGGCCTCTAACCACGTGCCCAAAAACCAGCTCTGCTGGGCTACACCCCAGCAACTCCTACACACTCACGGACAGCAAACACGAGTAAAGGAAACCGCTCATCCCAATCCTTCCCTGACTCAGCGCAATATTTGCTTAACATGGACTTCGAGGTTTGATGAAACCGTTCTAGAGCACCTTGGGACTGGTGAGAACAAAGATCATAACAGCTGCTGAATTTTAAGTGATCAAGCATGACATAACTCATCCACTGTGAATAACAGCAGTGTCACATAACTCTTCCAATGATGTACTGTTGTACAGTCTGTTAGGATGTAGGCACTAGAACTGCAAAAGATAGAGTACACTTTAGCATAATAGTACTAGACCTGTGGAGGTGGTCTGAGTGCAGTTTCATTGGTAGGATCTTTTAGGGGGGTTTGAAGTTTTGTTTGTTCACATATACGAACACTGAAAGAGCGTTTGGAGGGCTCAAATAAACTAAAGTTGTGTAAGTTCACATTTCAAATTTCGAATGTTGGTTGCATGACGTCAATTATCCATAACTGTTCAGGCTCGGTACAACAAACAATTTTTTTTTTTAATTCAAACAATAAATTTTTTTTTTTAAAAAGTCAGAATCAGAACAAAAAGAAAAAGCAGTCTCTCCCGCTGTGCAGCAGCACGTCCCTTAAGAAGCGTTTCTACAGGTGTTGATCATCGGATGAGATGAGAAGAGCCCGCCCTCATGACAGCACAGCCAATCACGTCTTCTTGCATGATTGACAAGTCAGACAGCCTATCAGCACCAGCTGTCAGAGTGATAGTACAAGGGCCAGAGACAACAACCCTCGCAAGAAAGAAAAACAGAAAGGAAATGCCGCAAAAAGTCCTTAGGGACGTAACATATTTGAAATATTATTACGTGCAAAAAATTTTGATATAGCCCACACCCTCATATAACCCGCACCCACCCTGCAGGGTTTGTAAAATCTGGTATAACCAGTGGGTTACATGCGAGAAAATACGGTAGGTGTGAAAACGCCCTAAGGTCGCATCTCAAATCAGACTAATCAAACAACTCCTTATAAAACAGGATTTAAACACAGTGATGACAGTGATGAGGCTAATTGGTTCAACCATGGCTGTTAGCCAACTAGCAAACACTCATTCAGCAGATCGAAACAATCAATATCCTGGGGGGGAAATTCTCTCAGACTAATGAAGAGTGTTGTTTCAGCAGATTTAGTTTAAAGATTTTCAGAGAAACTCCTGTGTCATTCTTGTTCATATTTAGATATTTTTTACACATTCCTTTACCATTGATGCCGTCATAAAGAAGTTCCATGGTAACAGTGTTCCCAGGCCAAGGATGAAGAATATGATCGCGACAAAGCAGCAGCTAGACAGAAGAGAGAACATGACGGTAAACAAATCTATTTGCAACATTCAAGTGACATTTTCCCCCAATTACAAATTTGATCAATGTTAAGATTTCTGGTTTATCTTTACTTCACAGCATGATATTATAATAATTATGAATAGTGCAAATCCAAACCCATGAGTGAGCAAGTTTTTTTAAAGTCAGGGGTGGTGCATTTACTTTTTCCAAAAATCATTTAAATCCCAATCCATTACATGCTAAACAAACCAACAGGCTTAGGTTTTAAAGTATGAAACCCTTCTCGAAGTATGTAGTAATTTTTAATTTAAGAAATCTTAACTTGGCAGTGTTCATCTATCTTGTAAATTGACTCATGCCTGTCTGCTTACAAATTATATATTTTTTACACTACTTTCTATATTTTGAAAACTGAACTTGGGGCACAAAAGAAAGTTAACCACAGCGATCCAACCTTCACAAAAATACTTGCATTTAAAAACTATCACAATCTCAACAACCACGATTTTAATATCAAGAGAAATATGACTTATTTGCTGTCCACTTATAAGAATATGACTAACTATATGTAACTATGGAAAGCTATTAGCTTGATTAGAGTCTGTATCTGTCTGTTCTGTTGAGTCATTTGATTGCTTTCAGAGCAATCAAACTGAATCCCTGTGCTTTTCAAAATTACATATTGACATTTACTTAAATCAGTCCTTTAGATTGAGAGAATCTGGCAAGTTGAAGATTTAAAAAAAAAAAAAAAGAAACTTACCGGTCTTTAGGGGCGTCCTCTCTTTTGTTCATTTTGTACGATGTACGGTTGGCAGCTGTTCAAAAACAAAAAACAAAATCATGAATAACGGACCTCAAACTTTATATTATATCCATCACAAATGGCACGTCCCTCAGCTTCAGTAGCGATTTCACTCAATACGCAAACATCTAAGTGACTCCCCCAGTGACGGTTCTTTAAATAACCACAACATCCGCCGTCACGCTAAAACAATCTATACGTTGGTCTAGAAACAGCTTTTGGTTTTCACCAAATCTACTGCACTCAATAATGGGATACAAAGAACAAGCATTCTTTATCTTCATTTCACACCACATACAGAATCTGAAAAGATTCAAGCAACATTCAGCAAAAAATTATGCAAAGAAAGTACATGACTCCATACTGTTTATCCAAACAAAATATGACTGTACGTGAACAAACATGACGTTTCTGAGAGAACTGGGGAACAGAGTTCACGTCAGAGAAGGTTGTACTCTCTCGCACACAGAAGCAAACCATGCTGTTGTTAGAGGATGTTTCAGTTGATGTGGCCTGGAGCTAATATCGATATAAAGGACTAATGACAATATATTGACACAAAAGTTTAGCACAGAAACCCAGGTAACCAGATGCAAAACAGAACACAAAAGATGACATGTAGATCTACCAATCTTATTTATCATGACTCCACGTTTCCATGCCTGTAGCATTTAATAGCTAACCTATAGTTTGCTAATAGTAAACAAAGCTTTGTGCTTCACTCCTGAGGTAATATTCACTTAGAATCACACTCACAAAAAGTGTTTTGGAAGACCATCGTGGTGGTGCGGTTGTCAACTTTACCAAAACTTCCTAATGTACTGTATCATTTAGTAACAAGATTCAGACTTCTTAGATTTTACACCAGCAGTTTGAAGACTCTACATTTTATACATTTCACCAACAATGACAGAACCAGTTACACAGCATTATTACTATATGAAGTGAGTCAGTAGTGTTGAAATAACTGGGTTTGGTGCTGTTATGGTGTGAAACTGTAGTTGAGGAAACAACACAGAGTACAACTTGACACTATACCATCAGCTTCAATTACGTGAACATGACTCCTATCCCACCAAACCCTTCATGAGAAAGATCATGCAAACCATGTATTAAATACAGTCTTTAAACTCCCAGATCGGTTTAACATGCCCAAAAGAACACACCTAGTGTGTATTATTCATTGAAACTAAAATACATTTCTCTCATTTCAATTAAAACAGTGTCTGAAAACATTTAATTCAGTTTGCACTTCAGTATATTATTTTTATAATAAGTACTTTAAAGTGTACTCTTCCCACAAAGAGGAGCTTGAAATCCTGAGGGAAAACATAGCCTGAAGGGTTTTCCTTTCCATTAACTCAGTAATCCATGGAAACAAAGAAACACTGTTAAACCCATGCCGTTTTTGTCCCAAAAGCACAGCAACTCACAAATTATTTTCACAAGAGAAAGCAATGATACAAAAATAGTTTATACAAACCATTAAACACATTAGGGAGGGGATACTGGGAATTTAGGAGTCAGATATGCCAAGAATGCCAATTAATTAACCTGTTAGTGGCTGGTCTCTTTCCATTCTCTGAACTCACTGGGTTTAAAAGTTGTCCGTAAACAAGGGGAAGCATTAGACAAGGTAATGGGAAGCAAATGTGATTGCAAATGTCTAAAGAAAATGCTTCTCTACATTTGCATCCTCTCAATGTTTCATAAAAGAGATAATCTAGTTAAACTACTATAATAATAAAAAAAAGAATAAGTCAATACAAACTATGATGTTTTCCATGAATAGAGCTGCTATTTTAACACTTTCTGCTTCTATCAATTAATTAAAAGTTATCATTGCAATATTTGCCCCACTGATTATTTGTCCTGTAAACTCTTTTGAGACATTTCCATTATCTTCCATTGGTAAAATACCTTCAGTATCTTTACTGCTTTAGGTTGACAAATTTAAAGAGAATAAATCCTCCAAATGAGGCTTTCACCGTAAAAAAGGTGTCTTCTCAATCATACTCACATTTTCCTGTCACTCTCTCTGAGCTGCAAAAAAAACACTGATTACCTGACAAAAACGTTGAAGTTTAGCAATGATCAATGTGAAGTTCTGCTTGAACTCGGTGTTCCTTCATGAGGTTGCATGTGCGATTTGCTAAAATTTTCAATTAGAATTTTTAACACCGTGTGGTATAGTTGTGCTGGGCAATTCTGCATCTAAAACAAATCGACAAAACAAAACACTCACCCAAATCATGATTATAATTGGAGCAAAATAATTGTAATTATCAGTTTAACCCCTGAAAGCACTATATAGCACTGATAGCATCTCAGACGCCTATTTGATGTGCTCGTTTACATCTGGAGGACGTATTTTTTAGAATATTTGTTCATCTGCAATACATCTCTAGGGCGCTTTTCTGTCAGATGTTAAATATACATTTAGAAAGTGTGTTTAAGATGTTTATGATTTAGGATGCATGTAAAACTGTCATCTTAAAGACGTTTCACAGATGCTTATACACAGCAGATGCTTTCCAGATGAAGCGCTCTTTACAGACATCTTGAAGCCATTCTTTTCATTATTATGGAGACTCTTATGCGTCACTGACTCAATTCGAGCATAAACAAATCTCTCGGTCTTGGCAGACTACCAAACTAATTTAACAAACAAGTCTTTCCTTCTCCAGCCTGTCCACCCCTTCTTCAGAAAAAGCTGATGAACAAATGCAGAGCTTTTGTTTTCAAATGCAAACACTTCTTTATTCAAATGCCTCTCCTTTCTTTTTTCTTCACTTGTTTCTTTTAAGGCACCTTCAGTCATGTAGTAAATAACCCGGTTGCACAAACACATTAAGGTTATTCAAAGGATATGCACCTTTAAGGAATAGTAGTATCGGTCAGGACAATATTCACCACTTTGAAATTGACATGTTCCAGTTTCAACATATTTCTCCTTTAAATTACTTATTTTGACCACAAAAAAAAAAAGTTAAAACTGATGCAAGATCACATTGATTTAACTGCACATTAGGGCTGAAAGGAATTGCTTGTTATAAACAACACTGGCTACTACAACAAAACGTTCCTTTATATTTTCATGGTTATTTGACCGCATAGTCTGGTGATATGACGTCACTCATTCAATAACGCGTTTAAGAGAAGATTTACAGCTGGAAGACTAGAGGAAACACCTTTAGTTTTAATGAGAGAAGAACAATTATGCCAAAACTGTAACTTTAACTCTTTGTGTGGCTTTTTTTAATAGTACTCCTATGGAGTTTAATTTGTTATTTCTGAAAATCCGGAAGATGACAGACCAACCCATCGCATCGCGTCATCAATAACAGGAGAACATCGGTGTGCATTTGTTTATTAATGTCCATATTTGTATACCGCGTGTGCTCATAAATCCTGCCTGTCTTCCTCACGTCAAAGACAATAGCTTCTCTGTGTCCTCCGGCTGTTGCTCATGCCATAAATTACTAGAATAAGAAATAGCAAATTCAATTCACTCACAGAGAGAGGAAGAGTGTGAGAATGATGATGATGATGATGATGATAGATTTCTTTTCATTTACGGGCGCCTAACATGACACTCAAGAACATCTTACATGTAGATAAAACAAAACAATACACAAATAATAGTTAAAAATAATTAAAGACCTTTATGAATGATGATGATGATGAAGTCGTTTCAATAAAACAATCAAATAAGCTCACATTGCTAAAGTTCTTCCCTGTTATAGACCAAAAGAAAGGTCATTAGAAGGAAAGTCAGAGTTTCGTTTATCTGCTCACCTGTTTTCACGATGTTTTTGGCTATTCCCTCATTTCACCTGTCCATTTCGAACACATTATTAATTAATATCCACAAAAACTGCGACATCCGCACTCAATCAATTATATCTGAGGCTGAGCCTCACGTGGAGAACACGCTCTTCTTCTTTTAACACTTTATGCTGGTTGGCAAACCAGTTTGGTGAATTGCCGTCATCAGCTGGACTGGAGGGGGATGGCAGTTAGATTAATAGATTAAATAAAACTTCAATTTTATTCGTGTGTGTGTGTGTGTGTGTGTGTGTGTGTGTGTGTGTGTGTGTGTGTGTGTGTGTGTGTGTGTGTGTGTGTGTGTGTGTGTGTGTGTGTGTGTGTGTGTGTGTGTGTGTGTGTGTGTGTGTGTGTGTGTGTGTGTGTGTGTGTGTGTGTGTGTTGTGTCAGTAGTAAATAATAGTTTCTTTTTCTTCCTTATGCCTTTAATTGTAATAATCCAGTGAGATTTTTTGTATGGTATGGTGATCAGATTTCTGAAATGGAGAGAGATTAGTTCAGACAAAAATTATTATCTATGAATTTAAAAACAGGGACAAAGCATTTCTGTAAAAAATATTATTATTATTAATTGTTATACTATTACAATTAATATTTACAATACCTGCATTTAAACCCAAACTGCTTTTATACAATTCACCACAAATTGCACTAAGAAAAATAATAAATAGTAACCATTGCAAATAGCAAATAGATAAAAGTAGTAGTGTATTATGTATAACAAAAATATGACTTTACACATTAAACACATTACCAAAACAAAATAAATTAATCTGTATTTATCACATATTTTTTGAACATTTTCTATTTGTATTGAATTATTTTCACAAACTGTGAATATTCTGTTATACTAAGTTATTGTATGTTTGAGTTTTAGGAAATTGATCTTTACCGTCTCTGATAAGGATTATTATTATGCATTTTAGGCTCATTTTGGTTTCTGCAAATGTAAATTACAGCAAGTATAATTGTTCAGTTGATAATTGTTTTATTATTCATACATATACATTCACTCGTGTGGTATAGTTAAGATGTGTGTGGGGGACTTTAAAAACAACTGTATGCAAAACAATCTTACATTCTCTCCCGATCCTTATATATTGCATATAGGCCTACAAATACTATTACAGTACTTTAATTTAACATGAATAGCTTTTTCGATAATTTAGGATAATAGTGCTCACGTCAACTAGTGCATTTTCTGAAAGCATCATTAGCCAGTTATGGTCACAAGTTTCTTTATCAGCATAATTCAACGAGTCAGTGTTTCTTGAAACCATAGTTTTAACAAACAATCATAAACAGCCTTGCACAATTGTGTGGTTGGAATAACAGCTCTTGATCTGTGGTTGGGAGGACAAGTTTGCATGATATGTGTACTTAATAAATCCTTATCTTGATTTACATACAAATACACACAAATGTCAGTAAGTTTATTAGTTTGTCAGGGAATTAAAGCATTGTTTTTGAAGAGTGTGCATGTGTGTAAGTGCCTAAGTTTGTTTGAACCTATGATTAAATCTAGAAATAAAGCGAATTAACTGAGAAAAATGAGAATTAGTCCTCAGATGCCATGCCTGTAATTTAAAGCAAAACATCTAGCATTGCTTCACCTGCGTGACATCATTAACCAACGTGGATGAACGACAGTTTTGCATTTCCCGTTAAGCAGTAAGTTAGGACGATGTTTGAGAAACACACCCTAAATTAAATTCTTCATGTGTTCTATAATCACTGTAGTTGCTGTGCCCTTTTGCTCTGGCCTTTTTGTAGTATTTGCATACAGTAAAACTGGGACATTTTCAGAAACAGCTCTTGTCAGGGACCGCAAACAAAAACCAAGAATGTCCCTGGAAAACAGGGATGTTTGGTCACTGGTCAACACACAGATCTGATCTCACTATCATTGTATCTGTCTGGGATTAGATGAAGAAACAGAAAATTTAGACAGACTAAATCCATAAGAACTGTGGCAACATCTCATTAATAATAATACATTTTATTTATAATGTGCTTTTCTTAAACCCAAAGCGCTACAATGCAAAGAGTGCAAAAAATACATCCATAAAAACAATCATTATTTGACTTTTAAGACATAAACACTGCCTTAAAAAGATGGGGATTTGACTTTTTACCAACTGTGGGGGGATTCCTAACAGTTAAGGGAAGTGCATTCCACAACCTAGGGGCTGCTACAGAAAAGGTTCTTTCACCCATAGTTTTTAATCAAAAGCATGAGTGTTTTACTCCACCCCATCGACCTGTTGTACTCCCTCACTCAAGATGGCTGCCCTATTGCAGAGTATGCATACAAATTCTTGGAGCCATCTTCCAAGTACCTAAATGAGTTGCTAATGGGAATTTTCATTGGAGTGTGCATGAACCTTTTGTATTCAAGGATGCTTTGGGTTATTAACAACAGCTCTTTTGAACAAGGTATACTTTATGCACTCCTGCTAAACCAATCGACCTCTAGAACACAGGTTTTCAAAACCTTGGTCGTGAGACTTGAATTGGTCCACAGGATGTTTTAAGGAAAATGTATGTTACAGTAAGTGTAATAAAATGTGACTTATACATGACTTAAGCATCTCTTTTAATTCCCTCAGAAAACAATAGTGTTCCACACTCCCACACTGGTGTCTTAACCAGTTATTTAGCATCTCTATATATAGCTTGATCAAATTAGTTCAGAATCAACTTTGCGTTGGGATCCTCAAATTTTCCACGTGCATCATCAACAGCAGTTGTTACAAAATGTGGTGAGTTAAAAAAAAGTGCCATCATTTAAGTTAATTTTTTTTCCTCAGTAATGTACACACAGCACCCCATATTGACAGAAAAACACAGAATTGTTGGTATTTTTGCAGATTTATTAAAAAAGAAAACTGAAATATCACATGGTCCTAAGTATTCAGACCCTTTGCAGTGACACTCATATATTTATCTCAGCTGCTGTCCATTTCTTCTGATTATCCTTTTCAGCCAAATGGTTCACAAAAGGGTTCATTTCTCGAAGCCTCATTTGCTCACAAAACCATCTAGTGGCCAAAGAGTATAAAACAATCAGATACATTACAGATGTGCCTGCTGTGTTGTGTGATAAACTGTATAAACAATGTGTATTTTCTTGTGGTATATAATGATTGTATTAACATAACTTTGTAATAAATGTATTGGCTTGGAATTTATGGGACTATCAACTATATCCAACTGTTGTTGGACTGTCTTTGTTTTTATTATTTGTCTGAAACTATAATGTGCTGGCGTTTAAGAGGACCAAACTTATGTACTTAAACTTATGTTGGCTGAGAAGCAGCCAACATATTGAAATTCTAATAAACTATATAGTTATTATTATTATTATTATTATTATTATTATTATTCTGAGACCTTTTTTCTGACTGTATCTCGACCTACAGCGTTAGTGCTACAGACCCCAAAATTTAGTTGCTATATCTTTTCTAAGGGATCAGACCAACGGTTTTCCTAAAAATGGCAAAAAAACGCCCGAAAAAAAGTCCCATTGACTTTGCATTGCGGAATGTTCAGATTTTTCAAACTCCAACTGTCAAAATTCAAATCTAAACACTGCAGCTGCTGAGAGTCAGTGAAGGGGCGGTTCTATCAACTGTTTCTCATCCAATCAGAATCAGTGATGCTGCAATTCTACCTAATATGGCAAAGGACAGGAAACAGGAAGTGCTTGCACTTCCTGTTTCCTGTTTCATTCCCTTCATGTTTCATGGTAACTGTGGCTCCTTGATTCGTAGCGGAAACACGATTGGTACCGCGCATGCGCGAAAACGCGTCTACTTCCTGTCTGAGCTGTGCGAAACAATTTACGGCAGATCACAATCACGTGACTACTCGATCCGTACCGGAAATATTTCAGAAATTTACACTTTGACACTTTTTACGCTTAAATGGTGCCTGAATCATTATACATTTTATTTTAATGCAAATTTAATATACAGAAATATAAATTTAAAAATGGAAAACCCAGTTTTAGTGCTTAAGGAGATTAAAATGTGCATAGATGTGATTTCAAAATCTAAAAACAACACATTTTATGTAATCTCAACTGTATTGTGAAGCAAATGTTATGATATAATATTAATGTTAACCTTATACATGCTATTTGTTAATAAAGCATTTAAACACACACAAAAGGTAAAGTATATCATTAAATTTAATCAAACTAAATACAAAGTATTTAGTTTTAGTATTTATTTATTATAAATATATATTATATTTATTTATTATTATAGTTTTACATTTGTTAGACCACATTTTTGGAAACACAGATGTGTACATAATACTTTGTGTAGGAGTTTACATTTAATATTTAACTTTCAAAAGATAGATTCAACTTATATCAGTATGCTTAAATGTCTGCATTTAAGAAAAACAAAATAAAGATATTAATTTATTCAAGTTTATTTATTCAAACATTTATTAATTCCTTCACACATACACACACTCGCTGATTGAGTAACATGGCATTGACTTTCAGTCCTTACTCATCAGCACAGTATGACAAACATGTTTCCATGTCCTCTTGACACTGAAATATAAATAAAAAGTCATGCTTTGCTTCAGATAAGTCACTCCCTAGGACCTTCCTGAGGGCATGTTGTTGATCATCACAGTTCATCTGGAGAAAAGCAGGCTGTGTCATCTCACGGCATGAGTCTGTGTTTAGCAGCTCCACGCTGTACGAAGGTCTCTCGCAATGGCTGGCTGTTGCACCTGGTAAAATAAATACATATGAAATGGCACAAACCAATTAAAATATGTATCCAGCATACATGCAACTGCTTGGTATGTGACGACTAAAATCATTTACCTTATCAGTGTCCTCTTCCTGATTTCTTCTGTTGAGCGAAGGTTTGGTGCCGATGCATTTTGACACCCTAAAAACAGGCACAAGCGTTCCCTGAAGAAATGGGGATGCTGCTTCTGTCCAGTATGCAAATCTCTGTCCATGCCTTTAGAAAACATGTAAATCTATAGGCACTATTCATACAATAACCTTATAGTATCACTTTACCAAAAGTAACAATACAGCCAAGACACTGACATTTTAGTCAGTCATTCCCTTCCAGGCAAAACCTCTCCATATGCCGAATACACCACCACTGGAGAATCAATGGCACCTCCTCCTAAAAACACACACCAAAAAAAATAAAAATAATAATAATCGAAACATACTAGTAGTTTGAAACTACTTGTGTGTGAAAATCCAGCTTACCTCTGTGAATGTTCATGGACATGACGTACAGGTGCTGAGAGTGAACTGCAAAATACAAATAACACTGTAAGGCTTTGATTGTAGATTATCCAACAGGTTTGAAAAATTAAACAATCTTACCATCAACATGTAGAATTGTCTACAGGAATACTTCACAGGAATTGTCTGAGGACTGTTGAGGAAAAAACTGGAAAAGTTCAGACAGTTACTTTATAAAACAAACAATACCTACTAGCATTATTTGACGTGTAAAACTAATTAAAAAATTTATGGATACATCATGTAAAACGTACCCTAAGGTCTCTTCCTGTTTTTTCAGTCCAGGATCAATGAAGGAAATACAAAGAAAATACATAGTGTAATTAAATGATCAGAATGAATAAGAAAACTCAAGAAAACTGAGAATGAATAAGAAAAGTTATTAAATTAAAGTATTAAAGTTATTATTAAAAGTTCTTATATCATCTCTGTAATACATTACCCATTCTTTCACACTCTGGATAGCAGACCAACAGTAGCAGCAATAACCCTGTTTTGAGTGTCTCTGACTCCACTGTGAGTGCCAGTCCCAGAGTTAATGTGGCTCTCTGTAAGAACAGACCTCTTTTTCCCATTATAAATTCTCTCAGTACCTAAAATCACCTTGGTTAAATTAGTAGACGCCCGTGTCGTCTTCAGACGCTGTGTAAAGTTGTCAGGAATTTTTCTCTTTGAAAAAAATTATTGCATTCCATCATAAAACGTATAAAAATCCATATTGTCCCTCACCTGACGTCACTATAAAGCGCGCACATGCGCAGTACAAATCATGCAGGTACGAAGCTGTCGTAAAATAAGAGGAAGTGGTCATAGAATCGCGCATGCGCAGAACGAAATTTGCGTTTTCGCACATGCGCAGTACCAATCGTGTTTCCGCTACGAATCAAGTAGCCACAGTAACTTGCATAGGGATTTTGCATTGAACATAACTCTGCATCACAGTATTGTACACTCATGGGGGAGGGCTCTTTTTAATCAGGCAACCAATGAGTGTCTCATGATGACTATGAAGCCACTCCCTAACAACCAAACGATTACCCTAGCAACCATTTAGCCAGATCTATATCTCTGCTTCTGAGTGTCGTAGAGACATGGGGGTTGGGTCTATAGACCCTTTTCACAATGACGTCACGCAACTTCCGTTTTAACTCAAAGCAGGGTATCTTTACTTCCGCCGGCCGTCATAGTGAACGCGATTAGGTTTACATAGTCCCTTTCTACATCTGCCTGACATGCGTTTATGATGTACAGCGACTTTCGGACACATTTTCGCTTACATCACGTACTAAACTTGACAAAGGATACAAACCGGTACCAAAGAAGTCCAAGAATCGCGCCCAAACCGCTGTGAAATGTACACTGTACAATGCAAATGGCAGTAAGAGTGACTTTTCAGGATCCAACCGAGTGTCATGGCAAAGGCTGTGAAGACTTTTGTACATGTGAGTTGTTTTATTAATAAATTGGCAAAGGTTTCAAACAAACTTCTTTGACATTGTCATTTTTTGTAGAATTTTGACAACAGGAAACATGGAAACAGGAAATGCAATTCAACATCACATTAAAATATTGAGGGCAACAGATTATCACAAATGTATGATGTTTATTGAACACAATATACAGTCACTGAATATATTTGGGTTCGATGTAAACACTGCAAACATAAATTGTGCAGATCAAACACATTATAAACATTCCAATATGGAGCATTCCAATAAGGCCATAAAGGTTATACAATTAATTTACTGCCACATAAAAGTTTTTTAATGTATTTATTGAACAACAAGGAATACTACAATAGCATCGACAAGAAGACTGTGCCATGCTTGATGGGTGGGAAACTGTTGAAAGATGGACACAGGTAAAGAGGAATAATGAATCTCATCAGAGTATGACAATGGTTTGACCGTTAGATTGGATTAAGAGGGGGTCATTCTAAACAACTGTGCATAATATAAAAAGTTAAAACTTATTAGTAAACTTCAGGCAACACGGGCTGAGAGCGATGCATATTTTTCCTGTTGCTACAAACTAGCCTACTTTACGATCCAGTTCACGCACATGTTAAAGAGTTGTGAACTGGAAATAATCATTAACATTATCAAACGAACTAAAATACAGAAACCTATAAATACGTAAACATTATTATTATTACTATAACCTTTACTTTTCGTGTTGTTAGTTAGCCAGTTCCTGCATTCACCTGAACGCGCTTGCGGCTAAACGGAAGTAAAGATACCCTGCTTTGAGTTAAAACGGAAGTTGCGTGACGTCATGTGAAAAGGGTCTATTGACTCATGCTAGCAAACAGGACTTCCAACATGCTACATATGCTAGCAGTGAATAGCTACATGCTAACAGTGATTAGCTAAGTGTTAAATTGTGCTAAGAATGCCATGGAAACTACCCATAACACCTCAGAACTACCTAGTAACATCCTAGCAACCACCCTGGATACCCTAGCAACTGCCTAGCAACCACCCTGGATACCCTAACAATTGCCTAGCAACCACCCCAGTTACCCTAGCAACCACCTAGCAACACCCTAGCAACCTTCCCAGATACCCTAGCAACTGCCTAGCAACCACTCAGGATACCCTAGCAACCACCCCAGTTACCCTAGCAACCACCTAGCAACCGCCCCAGATACCCTAGCAACTGCCAAGCAACCACCCAAAATACCTTAGCAACTGCCTAGCAACGCCTTAGCAACCACCCTGTTTACCCTAGCAACCGCCTAGCAACAACACAAAATACCCTAGCAACACCCTAGCAACCACCCAGAATACCCTAGCAACCGCCTAGCAACCACTTTGGTTACCCTAGCAACTACCTAGCAACACCCTAGCAACCACCCAAAATACCCTAGCAACCGCCTAGCAACCACTCTGATTACCATAGCAACACCCTAGCAACCACTCTGGTTACCCTAGCAACCACCTAGCAACCACTCTGGTTACCCTAGCAACTCCTTAGCAACACTCTAGCAACCACCCAGGTTACCCTAGCAACCGCCTAGCAACACCCTAGCAACCACTCTGGTTACCCTAGCAACCGCCTAGCAACCACCCAGAATACCCTTGCAACCACATAGAAACACCCTAGCAACCACCCAGTTACCCTAGCAACCACCTAGCAACACCCTAGCAACCACCCAGAACACCTTAGCAACCTGTTAATTTCTGGTTTCGTAGTTAATGTTAAATTGTGCTACCAACATGCAAAATTTGAAGATTGCGTCATATCACGGCCGCCATTTTCTGCCCGATTCGTGTTCCGCACTCGGGCCTGATTTGTGTTTTCTATAACTTGTAGCGGAAGCTCAACACGTTATTTTAATCTGATTTGAACATTTATTTGGACCCTCTTAAAGTTTTTTTTTTTGTTTGTTGTTGATAATTCTCTTTGCCAGTGAGTAATTTTTCTGTTGCAACGACCATGGACGAAAATATGGATACTACCTCTACAAGCAGTGATATCCAAAAGGCACATAACTATGCAAGGCGTTTAGAAAATGCATTTGGGAGCTCTCCTGAAACACCAAACAAGTCTCCTGCTCCGAAGAAACCTCGTGCCAACTCGGTCGACACGGTCTCTAATGATGTGCTGCTATTGGCCATCGAAAAGCTTAGCAAGCTACAAGAAGAGGCATGAAACTGCAATCCGTCGAGACATCGGTGAAGGAAAATACTGCTTCAATCTGTAAGCTGACCTGTTCTCTCGAAACCATGAACCGGCAGGTGGAAGGCGTGAAGGAGGAGGTGCATTCCCTGCAAACAAAGGTAGAGACTTTAGAAAAGGAAAATAAAGTTCTCAAAGAGAAGTGCAGCAGTTTGGATAGCTACAAACGCAGATGGAATCTCCGCGTGGCCGGGATACCTGAGCGCGAGGGGGAAAACGTCAAAATGGTGGTCATCGAGCTGTTCAGGAACCTCTCGCCGCACACCGCAGAGAAACTTCAGGACATGCTGGACATCGCACATCGGCTCGGCCCCAAGTCCGGAAACACCAACCCGCGTCGGATCATCGTTCAGTTTTTGTCCCGCACATGTCGTGATGCAATATGGGCAGAAGCCAAACGATCTGAACTTTTTAAACAGAAGAAAATTCGGATCTTGGAAGATCTGACACAGGAAGACAAAACTCTGGCCACTCGTTGAAAAGGCAAGAAAAGAGGGAAAGAAAGCTGGGTTTAATGGGCCCGTTGCGTTCATAAATGGGAAGAGAATTTCGGTCTATGATCTTTAGTATGAAATTCATTCTGTGATTCTAGAAAATGTTTTATTTTATTTTTTAGGGTCCACGATAAAGTGTGTTGGCCTTCCTGAGTTTTATTGGGAATTCGAGCCTTAAGCTCTGCATATCTTCTAAGAAGCGTTTAGTTACTGTGCTTGTTCTGACAGGCTATATTCACTCAGAGTTTTGAGTTCTGTTCTTATGTTTAGTTCTTCTTTATCTTGTTTCTCTTTGAATGTTCGGGGGCTACGTGACTTAAACAAACGAAAAGCTTTATTTATGTTTTGTAAATCCAAGAAAAGGGACATCTATTTTTTGCAAGAGACACATTCTTCTATAAATGACGAAAAATTCTGGCATAATCAGTGGGGAGGCTCTATCTCTTTCTGTCATAATTCCACTTCGTCAGGTGGGGTCGCTATATTATTTAACAGCGGTTTTCAAGGAAAGGTTGTAGAAACTCTTTCTTCTGGGATAGGAAGGTGGATTATTTCAGTTGTCCACTTGGATAGCACTTTTTTTATACTGGTGAACATATATGGGTTCAACAAGTCTTCAAACAACAAAACTTTATTTGATGATTTAACCATTTATATAAGTAATTTAAAACTTAAATATCCCTCTGCCTTTATTTTAATGGGTGGCGATTTCAATGAGGCACCAGATTTTGTTGCAGATCGATTTCCAACTAGAAACATGTCTAACAGCGTAAACCCCTTAATAGAAAATCTCTGTCGATGTCTGAACCTGATCGATGCACATAGATATATAAACCCCGATGACCACATGTACACTTGGTTTAAATCAGACTTTTCTCAAAAGTCACGTATAGACCTGTGGCTGATATCTGACTCTTTAATTACATTCTTGGTGTCGGCAGAAATTTCACCTTCACCTCTAACAGATCATGCAGTGATTGACATTTCTTTATCTGATGCTGAATCCATGCGCCGTAGCAAATTAAACCCCGGGTACTGGAAGTTAAATTGCTCTTTTTTGCAGTCTGACTCCTATTGTCAGGAGATTAAGAAAATCGCAGAGAATGTTAAATCTCAGACTAATATCTCAGCCATTTCTAAATGGGAGCAATTTAAATATGAATGTAGGAAATTCTCTGTCAAATTTGGGAAAAATAGAATGTCCATAAAAAATATGGAAATTATAAGTTTAATTAAAAAGATAAATGAAATAGTAAAGATCCCTAACCCCAGAGAGGATGACAAGGAATCTCTTTATACTTTACAAAGCAGTCTAGATGATCTCTTTCTAGAGAAAGCAAAGGGTGCATTTATTAGATCGAGAGCAAAATGGCTTGAGTTTGGGGAAAAAAATGCTGCTTACTTTTTCAACCTAGAGAAGAGACGGGGCAGTAATAAAAAAATCTCCTCGCTATATATCAATGATTCACTTTCCAATGACCCCTCTGTGATTTCTTCTCATGTCTTTAAATTTTATCAAAATCTATATACTACTACTTTTGACCCTAACGCGTCATCTTTATTTTTTCAGAAGATTCAATCTATGATTCCTAAAATTAATAACCACAACAGAGAACTTTGTGAGGAACCCTTCAGTATTGATGAACTTTATAATGTATTAAAAAGAATGCCAAGCAATAAATCCCCAGGGCCAGATGGGTTACCCTTTGAATTTTTGAAGGTTTTTTGGGACTCTATTAAGCATCTTCTTTACGAAGCCCTTGTTGAATGTGCATCGAATGGTGAGTTGTCGGAATCAATGAAACAAGGTCTAATTTCTCTTATTCCCAAGCCTAATAAGGATTCCAAATTTCTAGATAATTGGCGCCCAATCACCCTTTTAAATTCTGACTATAAATTATTGGCTTCTGTATATGCTGAAAAACTCAAACCTTGTTTAGCAGACATAATCTCTAACACTCAATCTGGTTTCTTAAAAGGCAGACATATCTCCAAAAATATTAGATTAATTATAGATATTTTAGATTATTCTGAAATTATAAATAAAGAGGCATTAATTTTGTTCATAGACTTCTATAAAGCATTCGACACAGTTGAACATTCCTTTATTTTTGAAGCCCTTTCTAAGTTTGGTTTTGGTAGTTCCTTCATTAACATGATTCGTACTCTTTACAATGGCATTAATAGCTGTGTTTCTTTGGCTTCCGGCACTTCTCCACGATTTTCTGTGGGTCGAGGTATTCGTCAGGGATGCCCCATCTCTCCCTTTCTTTTTCTGTTGGCTGCAGAGCTGCTAAGCTTGCACATAAAGTTTTCAAATATTGAAGGGATTAATATTGGAGAGAATACTTTAATAATTAGTCAGTTAGCTGACGATACTTGTCTCTTTCTCAAAAATGATTCTCAAGTCTCTGTTGCCCTAAGTAACTTTAATCTTTTCTCCAAAGCTTCCGGTTTGGTGGTAAATCAAAAGAAAAGTGAAATCTTGTATGTGCATGATTCAGATAAAGCTTCTGTTAATGGTATTGAAGTTAAACAAAGAGTCAAATATCTCAGGATTGATATTTGCAGATCAGGTTCAGAACGTCTTCTTTGCAACTTTCAGCCAAGGCTAGATAAAACTAAAAGAACATTATGCTGCTGGCTGCAGAGAGACTTGACCGTTTATGGGAGACTCCTGCTGTCTAAGGCTGAGGGAATATCACGCCTGGTTTACCCTGCTCTTTCCCTTTATATTGATAAAAAGACTATTAAATCTATTGACTCTCTGCTTTTCCGTTTTATTTGGAAAAATAAAACAGAATATGTTCAAAGGAAATCTTTACTAAGAAGTTATAAGGAGGTCTTAACGCTTTAGATTTTCAGACCATAAATCAGACTTTCAAAATTAATTGGATTAAGAATTATATTTCTAATAATGGGTTGCCCTGGTTTTGGATTCCTAATTTAATTTTCAAACCTTGTGGTGACCTCAACTTTTTATTATCTTGTAATTTTAAGTGCAGCAGATTACCCATTAAACTCTCAAATTTTCACAAACAAGCTTTAGATTCCTGGAAGATTGCTTTCAAACATAATTTCTCCCCACACTCATGTATTATTTGGAATAATGAAAATATTCTGTCTGGTAACAAATCTCTGTTTTTCAAGGAATGGGTGAATCAAAATATTATTTTTGTATCAGATGTGTTCAGTGCTCAAGGGGACCTTCTTTGTTTTACTGAATTTATGTCCTTTAAAGGTGTTACAATTTCAGAAAAAGACTTTAATAAGGTGATTAAATGTATTCCTGTCAGTCTAAAATCTTTGATTAAGGGACATATAAAATATGGTAGTATCAATAATTATATTCCTACATTGGCAATCAATGGTGTTCTTTTATTAGATAAGAAATGCAATAACTTCCTTATTAGAAGTTCTCTCTCTTCATCTCCAAGATGCCTCCCTAAAGCACGATATAAATGGAGTTTCTGTTACCCAAACTCTGATTTAAATAACTTATGGTCTTTTCCTCACAAACTCCTTGTCCCTAATAAAATTAAAGAACTCCATTTCAAAATTGTCCATAGATACTACCCTTGCAATTTATTCTTGAGCAGGTTTTCTGAGAATGTTTCTCCTTTGTGCTCTTTTTGTAATATTGAAGAAGAATCTATTTTACATCTGTATTTTCATTGTCCATTCGTTAAGTCATTTTGGTCAGAAGTTACCATGTTAATTTTTTCTTGTTGTAACAAATTGGTGCAAATGTCTGAATCTATAATTTTTTTATCTGATTTTCATTCTGAGGACGTTAATCTTGATTACACTGTGTTATTTCTTTGTCTTCTGGGTAAATTTCACCTCCATAAAGCCAGAATCATTCACTGTATCCCCAATTTTAGAATGTTCTCCTCGGATATAAAGTCCCTTTTCTCTTCCTTAACAAAAATGTCCAAACCTTTAAACTTAAAGGCATTGAAAACATTCAACATTCTTCAATCTGTGGTAAGGAGTCTGTAATTTTTTTTATTTCGTCACTGTTGCCTATTGCTCTGATGATTTCATTTATTGTAACTTGTCATGTTGATGTCCGTTTGTCCCCTATAGTGTTATTTGTATTGTTATGTTCTCCTTCTGTCAATAAAAAAAAAAAAAAAAGTAGCCACAGGCATTGCGGAATTCCTCGTGATGACCCCTAATGACGTAGTTGGGGAACACGCCTACATCCTCCATTTTGAATTTTTCAATTCTGTTGACATTTAGGTATTCTCTGAGAAAGTTGGAAAATACACTCGATTTCAGTGCACAAAAACCACTTCAAAGGCTTAAGTGACACTTTTAAAAGGTAAGTTGACATAGTTAATTATTTCATCTTTCTTATCCAAGAGTTTCATAGATTTTCATCGATCAGAAAAAAAGTTGACTGAACAGGACCGGCAGCATGCAGGATCATCACCGGCCAAAAATCCTGAAATCTGATGTATATTCATCGCTGATTCTTTGTATCCATATGTGATTATATTAGGAAAATAACAACTTGTAGTTGTTTTTAAACATCTAAAGATGTGAAATACGTTGATACATCCACTAAAACGCATTTTATTAATGAGATGATTGGATATATTTACCAGCAGTCTACCTTGGAAATCTGAAGCGATCATGGTCACGTGACAGGGAGTCCGCGCGCGGGGTTGTAAAAGGTAGTAAATGAAATCAGCCAAAATTAAGGCCAGTAAAAAGTAGTAAACGTCTTTTGACGAGGTATTAAATTTTCGAGCCCAATTTTTTTAGATATATTTTCAATTTGTGTTAAGTGCAGGGCTTTCTTTTAAAATTCGCGAGGATTTATTTAGATGTTGAAACTAGGACCTGAGCAATATCACGTGAGGTTGTGTTTGTTCGCGCGCCCAGTGAATTGCGAGCTGAGGTGAGTGAACAGCAGAGTGAACAGACTACACTGCAGCTGAGGCGTTGTGGTGTTTATGTGCGGCGGTAAAGTCACTCTATTCTTCTCCCACTTCAGCGGACACTTACTGTCATGTATTTCGGTAGAAGTGACTTAATTTACGTGTTGTAAATCCGACAGATCAGATTCTCCGATCTGCGACACAAACTATCAGCGAACAAGTTTAATATTTTGAATAAATAAGAGAAACTAAATGCATGCGATACTTTTTTTGTGGTTGCTGTGCGTCACTTGACAAGCATGACGCGTCGCCATGGAAACACACACATAAAACAGCGGTTTTGAGACGTCACAAGGAAAGCATGTCGAATAGCGGTGCGGGGCACAAAGTAACACTTTTTGGTTTTGGCCAAATAATGAACAAAGTAATAGGATTAGACAAACCATATTTTTATACAAACAACATGCAAGTCTCTCCTACACATGAGCACTGTTTTCATGTTCGTGGGACCTATCGTTTCTGTGCAGTATCGCCAAAAGCATAAAATGAGTAAAATGTTACTTCTTACCCCGTGAGCAGGGCTAGTTGTAACAGACAGAGGTTATTTGTAACGCATGTTATGCAATGGATGTTCATTCATGTATTTTTATTTCTTACAAAAAGTTGAGTCTTGATGATCGTAAGCATAACTTATGAATGAAATATTATATTTTTTATTTTGTTTACATTTTGTTTATGCTTTGAACATTAAAACTTTTTAATAGGTTAATACAATGCAAAATATCTGATTATTGATATAGGCTATGCAATGTGCGGCTTAGTTGTAACATCATGTTACAACTAACCCTGCGGTGTCGTGTTTAACTCAGGACCGGATAGCAGCCACTATGTGTTTTTCACATCTTTCAAAATGGTACCCTCTTTTAGCCAAGAAGATGGTAATTATTGGACTACTTTCACACACTTTGAAAATCGAAAAACAACTACTACAACAAAAAATATTTACATGCTGCCAAAAGAGTTTTTCCTGTGGTTCTCATCCAAACTTCACTGAAATTTCTCGATAGATGGCCAGAAGACGTGTGCAAACAGTGTGATGAAAAGCCCTTTAGTACGTCATGTTTAATCCTTTGCAACTATCTAAAAAGTCTGCGGTACCATTTACCCCGCGTTACTTTGTGCCCCGCGCTCCCCTAATACTGACCTTATTTCAGCAAAATTCATTATTATTTTACTTGATTTATAGATTCAGTATTTTAAATGTATTATTGATGCATTTAAATGTATTTTTGACTGTCGTCTTTTAGTCTAGTCGTCTAATCAGTTACAAAACTTTAGTTTAAATGACTCACAAATCAGTGGCGTTTCGACTAGTCGACTAATCCCTAGTGTTTAGACCGAGCAACAAAACGCCACTCTTTCAATTCCAACGATGGCTTTGGAGAGCTGTTTAGAAATGTTTCCGGACTCCGACATAGCGAAATCCTTCGCTTTAGGCAAGAATAAGTCTGCTTACATGATCAAATTTGGTATTGCACCATATTTTAAGAAGAAAAACTGGTGGAGACCGTAAACCAAGCAGGGCTGTTCATCCTAATGTTCGACAAGAGGCTCAACCAATCCTAAAAAAAAAATCCCTCCTTTTTTGGAGGATGGTTATGTCGGTCAAGATAATCGCAGTGACGCTGGTATTAAAAAATATTTTGAAGGTAGTAAATTCAACTTAAGAAGTTCCGTATAAACCCTGCGTGACCTCAGTCAGCTTCCTGATTGGTCAGTTTGCAGTATTTACAAAACAAATACCACATGGTTGTTGTTTATATATTCTCTTTTTACTGATTTCAGCCTCTTGCATCTTTATTTTCAGCATGGATATGGAAGTTTACATCTGTAATAATCATTATTTGTTGGTTTTCTTCTATATTAGCTTTGATTAATATACTTTAACACATTATTTTCTATAAATTTTCCAGTTAAGATGCCTCCCAAGAAGAAACGATGTCCTCCCCCACCAAGAAAAACTGGAATTGGGAAGCAATACCTACTGGACAATTTCTCCCAGCTACCCTCAGATGGTGATATCCGAAATGGCCATGTTTTATTCCTGTACCAATGTCGGTGTGACTCTATACGGGCAAGGACTATAGAGGAGTTACTGCCACTCATACCCACTGGTTCTTCGACAGGTCATGCACCTCAGGCCAAGTTCTTGGATGCTGGTATAAAAAGAATCGTTTCAAGGACAATTGAAAAATTTCAAAAGCTTTCTGAGGAGAGAGAATTTCAGACATTTGCTAGTATCTGCCAAGAAAAATTTCCCACACAGCCTCCAGATAATTTGCCTGTGGACTTACCTAAAACCGCAAAGAAAATGGAGAAGAACATGGCATTTAAATCGCCACTGATGACAAGGCAGCTTGCTAAGTGTGACAACTGTAAATTGCTAAAGCAAAATCTCCGTGATATGAGGGAGAAACAGTTACAAATTCAGAGAGATCGAATGATTGCTATCAGGAATTTAAGAATGAAACAAAAGGATAAAAGTGCTATTAAAACTTTGAACCAGAAAATCAAAAGAAAAAATGAGCAAATTGAACGTCACAAATCTAAGCTAAGTGAAGTTTCAAGTGCCATAAAAAAAGTTTCTTCAATAACCAAAAAGCATACTCAACTGAAAAAGTACTATAAGGAGTCTAAAAAGTCTTTGAAATTAGAAATGATGGCTCAGAAGGATAAAGAGGCCGAGGAGAGAATCGTGAAGCTTGCCGAGAAGGAAGAAGAAATAGTTCAGCTACAAAGAAATCAGCTCCTTCTTGAGGAAAAAATTGAGGAAATGGAGAGTGTGTCGAAAGCTACAAAGTCAGGAGGGAAATCATACAATTCAGAAATGAGGATGATGGTTTTTGACGCAGTGGAAAACCAGGTGCCCACAAACAATATCCCCAAACTAATTGAAAAATTTTCCATTCGTACTGGTGTGACACTGCAGGAGATCCCTCACAGATCAAGTGTAGAAAATATGGTTCGAGAGCTAGGGGCCATAGCGGAACTACAAACTGCTGAGGCAATTCTTCAGAATCCCAACACCACATTAGGGTTTGACGCCACGACGCAGGAGGGCACACACATCAATAGTGTCCATTTCACAACAAGTCAAGTCAAGTCACCTTTATTTATATAGCGCTTTTTACAATGTAGATTGTTTCAAAGCAGCTTTACAGGAAAAACAATATAAACAAAGTTTGTTTGGCTGAACAGAAGCCCCAAAAGAGCAGGCGAATCAATACAATTGATGAATTTTAAGTGTTAAGTTTCCCCAACTGAGCAAGCCATAGGCGACAGCGGCAAGGAACCAAAACTCCGGCAGGTGACGTAACGAATGAAGAATAGAATGGAGAAAAAACCTTGGGAGAAACCAGGCTCAGTCGGGGGACCAGTTCTCCTCTGGCCAAAGCCAAACAGTACATGATTATTATATTGACAACAATTCAAGTCCAATATGAAGTCCAATTTGGTCCGGTTGGAGATGGGTTCATGATCGTCACAGGGGAGGGTCCAGTAGAGTCACGGTCTCCGCAGACACTTCAGGGTAGTGCTGTGCTCGTGTCCAGGTCCTTCATCTGATCTGGATACGGCCCGGATCCGGCTGACCACGGTAACCTCGGAATAAACAGAGAACAATATCAGCGTAGATGCCATTCTTCTTCTGATGTATCGAGTACATCAGGTGTTATGGGAATGTTCTCGGTTCCGGCTTATCTAAATTATGCAGCCTAACAATCATTTTACATGATTTGGATTAAAATGTATGTATAATGTGTTATGTGTATGCCAGGTTGAAAAGATGTGTTTTTAGTCTAGATTTAAACTGACAGAGTGTGTCTGCTTCCCGAACTGTATTAGGAAGACTGTTCCAGAGTTTAGGAGCTAAATAGGAAAAGGATCGACCGCCAGCAGTTGACTTTGATATTCTAGGTATTATAAGCTGGTCAGTATTTTGGGATCGCAATAGACGTGAAGGACTATAATGTGTTAAGAGATCGCTCAAGTACTTGGGAGCTAAACCATTTAATGCTTTGTAAGTAATTAGCAAGATTTTAAAATGTATTCGGTGATTAATAGGAAGCCAGTGCAGGTTTGACAGAACTGGGCTAATATGCTCATATTTCCTGGTTCTAGTAAGAACTCGAGCTGCTGCATTTTGGACCAGCTGGAATTTGTTTATTAAGCGTGCAGGGCAACCACCTAGTAGAGCATTACAATAATCTAGCCTTGAACTCATGAACGCATGAACTAACTTTTCTGCATTCGTCTTAGAGAGCATATGTCGCAACTTAGATATATTTTTAAGATGGAAGAATGCCGTTTTACAGATGCTAGAAACATGGCTTTCAAATGAAAGATTGGTATCAAAGAGCACACCCAGGTTTCTAACTGACGACGAAGACTTGACAGAACAGCCATTGAGTGTTAGGCAGTAGTCTAGATTATTACGCGCTGAACTTTTTGGTCTAATAATTAGAATCTCTGTTTTTTCAGAATTAAGCAGTAGAAAGTTATTAGTCATCCAATTTTTTATATCGGTTATGCATTCTGTTAATTTAGTGAATTTGTTTGTTTCATCCGGATGAGAAGAAATATAGAGCTGAGTATCATCAGCGTAACAATGAAAGCTAATGCCATGCTTCCTAATAACTGCACCCAAAGGAAGCATGTACAGGGTGAAAAGCAATGGTCCTAACACTGAACCTTGAGGAACTCCATACTGAACTTGTGACCGATATGACATCTCCTCATTTACTGCTACAAACTGATAACGGTCAGATAAGTATGATTTGAACCAGGCTAATGCAACTCCACTAATGCCAACATAATTTTCAAGTCTATTCAGAAGGATTTTGTGGTCAATTGTATCAAATGCAGCACTAAGGTCCAGTAACACTAACAGAGAGATACAACCACGATCGGATGATAAGAGCAAATCATTAGTAACTCTAATAAGAGCAGTCTCAGTACTATGATATGGTCTAAATCCTGACTGGAAATCCTCGTAGATGCTGTTTCTTTCTAGAAAGGAACATAGTTGTGAAGATATTGCCTTTTCTAGAATCTTTGACAAAAAAGGTAGATTCGATATCGGCCTGTAATTAACTAATTCTGTAGGATCAAGTTGTGGTTTTTTAATAAGCGGTTTAATTACGGCCAGCTTAAAGGTTTTTGGTACGTATCCTAATGACAAAGATGAATTAATAATATTAAGGAGAGGATCTATGATCTCTGGAAGCAACTCTTTCAGTAGCTTAGTTGGTATTGGGTCTAGCATACATGTTGTTGATTTTGATGATTTAACGAGTTTAGACAATTCTTCCTCCCCAATAGCAATGAAGGAGTGGAATTTTTCTTCGGGGACACTAACATTTACTGTATTTTGTGATATTGTAGTAGACGGTTGCATGGTTATAATTTTCTCTCTAATATTATGAATTTTGCAAGTAAAGAAGTCCATGAAGTCATTACTGCTGTGCTGTTTTAAAGCATCTGGGGTTGAGGCTTTATTTCTTGTTAATTTAGTCACTGTCTCAAATAAATACCTAGGGTTGTATTTGTTTTCTTCTAAGAGGGTGGAAAAGTAAGCAGATCTAGCTGATTTTAAGGCTTTTCTGAATGCAATAGAGCTGTCTTTCCATGAAATGCGAAAAACCTCTAGCTTAGTTTTTTTTCCAGCTCCGCTCCATTTTTCTGGCTGCTCTCTTGAGGGCCCGGGTGTGCTCGTTGTACCACGGTGTTGGACTATTTTCTTTAATCTTCTTTAAGCGCAACGGAGCAACAGTGTCTAAAGTGCTGGAAAAGAGAGAGTTAATAGTTTCTGTTGCAACATCAAGTTCTTCTAGGCTATCTGGGATGTTAAGTAGATCAAACTGATCAGGAAGATTATTTATAAAGCTATCTTTTGTGTTAGGAGTGATAGTTCTACTATATTTATAACAGGGAGTTAGTTTTTCGACTTTGGCTAAAGGTAGTCTACACGCAACTAAGTAATGATCTGAGATGTCATCGCTCTGCTGTAGAATTTGAACAGTATCAACATTGATCCCATGCGACAATATTAGATCTAAAGTATGATTATGAGAATGAGTGGGTCCTGATACATGTTGTGTAACTCCAATAGAGTTTAAGATGTCTCTAAATGCCAATCCCAATGCGTCTTTTTCATTATCTACATGGATATTAAAATCACCGACAATTATGACTTTATCTGCAGACATTACTAGTTCTGAGAGAAAATCAGCAAATTCTTTGATAAAGTCTGTATGGTGGCCTGTAAAGAATAGCCAGCACAAAAGTTAAACAGGAATTATTACTTGCACTAGATAATTTTACATTGAGGACCATCACTTCAAAAGAATTATATTTCAAATTAGACCTTTGAGCAGTACTGATCGTGTTACTATAAATTACAGCAACACCTCCTCCTTTACCTTTCAGACGAGGCTCATGTTTATAATAGTAATCTTGAGGGGTGGACTCATTTAAAGTAATGTAATCGTCTGGTTTTAGCCAGGTTTCTGTCAAACACAGCACATCTAGTTTATGATCTGTAATTATATCATTTACAATAAGTGCTTTTGAGGAAAGGGATCGTATATTCAGCAACCCAAGCTTTATCATTTGTTCATTTGTGTTATAACCGTTCTTAGTTGTTTGTAAATCAATTAAATTTTTACCCTTAAACGGTTTTGAGAGTTTTTTGTATTTGCTAATTCGTGGAACAGACTCAGTCTCTATAGGATATCTAGGAGAAAGAGTTTCTATGTGTTGTAATTTATCTGACCTCTGTGACGTGAGACAGCTAGCAGACGGTCGGTTTAGCCAGTTTGTCTGCTTCCTGACCTGGACCCCAGTTAGTCAAGGTTTAGCTCTAAGACTATATGCCAAATTACTAGAGAGAAGAGCGGCACCATCCCAGGTGGGATGAATACCATCTCTTTTCAACAGGTCAGGTCTGCCCCAAAAACTTTTCCAATTGTCTATGAACCCTATGTTATTCTGCGGGCACCACTTAGACATCCAGCCATTGAGTGAGGATAATCTGCTAAGCATCTCATCACTCCTGCGCATAGGGAGAGGTCCAGAGCAAATTACAGTGCCTGACATCGTACTTGCGAGTTCACACACCTCTTTAATATTAGTTTTAGTGATCTCCGACTGGCGAAGTCGGACATCATTAGCGCCGACGTGAATAACAATCTTAGAATATTTACGATTAGCCTTAGCCAGCACTTTTAAATTTGCTTTGACGTCAGGCGCTCTGGCTCCCGGCAAACATGTGACTATGGTGGCTGGAGTCTCTATTTTCACATTCCGAGTAATAGAATCGCCAATCACTAGGGCACTTTCAACAGGTTTCTCAGTGGGTGCGTCACTGAGTGGGGAGAACCTGTTTGATGTTCTAATCGGAATGGAACAGTGGTTTTTTGACCCGCGATTATGCCGTCTCACAGTCACCCAGTTGCCCTGCTGCACGGGCTCTACAGCCGGAACCGAACAATGTACAGGGTTTGCTAAGCTAGTCGCATCCAAAGCAGTATCTAAAACCCTTGCATTCTTACTATCCTCAATTAAAGTTTGGATGCGTGTCTCTAATTCTGAAACCTTCTCTGTCAGCCTAATTATGTCCCTACATTTATCACATGTGAACCCTTCACAGCTGACAGAGACAGACAAACTATGCATGAAGCAGGCAGTGCATGTAACAATTGCTAAAGAAGATGACATGACTCACCGCGTGTGTTGATCCAACTTGTTGACCAGTTGTTTGATGAAGTCGGGAAAAAGACGCGAGCGAGAAAAACGCTGTATGCACGGACAGTAAGATAGCACAATGCTAGCGCGTTTAGCGACTAGATTAAAGCTAACGATTATAATTTATTAAATAATCTAGTATTGTATTTAGCAATATGAACGAACGTCGAGTTTAAAATCTAAAACAAAAACAAGTTTAAACGACGCAAACAGACGCAATCCACTCGAGCAAACAGGAAACAGCAGCAGCAGTGCAGCAGTCAAAATGGTGAAAATCACAACAGTAAAGGAGTGCTTTGCTGCAGCAATAGACGAGCTACCTGGGGGCATGGCGGAAGATTACAGTGGACATATTTGCAATACCATAAACAATCTGGCTTCTACCCACTCCTATTTCCATGATGGGGACTATAATGAGACAAGAGAGAAGCTAATCACCAATATTGCTAACACTCTAACTGATAGGTGTGCTGCAAACCATGCAGCAATACAGATGGTCAATCAAGCATGGAACAAGGAGCTCAATGAACTAAATTGTCACTTGCATCCCCTTGATTCCATTGCTACAAAAACCCGTTCGGCCTTGAAAGATTGTGAGGAGGCAGCAAGTAAGCAACTCTTCGGCAAAGATTGCATTTCTGGAAATCTTGTATTAGGAATCAACAAAATGCGGTATAAAGACGGCAAAGGGGATCCGAAAGGTTTCATTCTGTTCCTGGAGAAAGAAAATTTGGCACGTGGCTTATTACCCCAATACCGTGGGAATCGCCTCCATGTGTTATTTCATATATGTGGAACCCTACACCAACATCATTTAAAGTTCCTAGATTATCTTCAGAATGGTACATCATGTGGTGGTCTGAGGTCAGCCATTCTGAAAGACTTCAATTCTGTTACAGGCCAGGTTGAAATCCAGGTTTTGGGGCTTATTGGCAAGTTTTTAACAGGGCCATGGATGAACATTTTTTATAGAGGAACTGAAGACCATACAGATCACATAGAGGGTATCTTGTTGGTGAAAGATGTGATCACTCGTCTAAAAAACATGCATGAACCATTGGATCTCTTCAAGATGGATGAAGACTTTTTCGGAAATAAACTTGATGCCTCTGATGCCACCCTCAAAGCACTGAAACAACCTCCAAAAGATGTCAACATGTTTTCCATGATGATGCATGCCTGCCTTGCTGCTATCACTGAAGTCCTGGATCGTCAGTATCAGAAATATTTCACAATTGAAGTTACAGAAATACTGAAGGAGGAAACTAAATCAGCCAGGGCCCACAACATAGATGCAGAGGAAATCATGGGGATGTTTAGTGCAGCCCAAAACAAAGCTCCAAATGCCACCCTGTGTTTCCTCTCATCTAAGTTGAGGGCCCAGAAGAATGGCACAGTTGCTTATCTTGACAAACTGCCAAAAGAAAGACGAGACACCATACTAAAGAAGGCCGTGAAACTGGGACAACTGCAAAGAAAGAAAAGGAAAATAAAGCAGAAGGATTTAATGAAGGAGATGGTAAAAAGACAGGTAGACAAACAGCAAATGAGGGAGACGACAGAAAGGAACAAATTGGAGCAGAGGCTAAAAAACACTCCTGGTGAAGAAATAGCTACCAACTTTCCCGATCTTGACACTGACAAATTGGAACAGGTCACAAAACATCTGGCCGTCAGTGCTTATGCGTCGGAACTGGTTCAAAACCGCGCACGTCCACGTCCGTTCACTGACGCCCCACCTTCATATCACGCATGAACCGCGCACGTATCACGTTCATTCCACTGACATCCACTGACAATATGGATTCTGAAAGTGCTTGTACGTGGAACGTTCGCGAAGCGTGTGTGTTTGGACGCGCTCCGTCAGTGATTCATGCGTCGGGCGTGCGTCAAATGTTCGTGGAATACTTTGGTCAATTTCTCGACGCACAAACACGCACAAACCCAATCTGTGCGTGATTTGTGAGTGATTCGTGCGTGATCGGCTGTGTGACTGGCCCTTAAGGTTTGATACTGTTTTCACTGCAAAAACTAAACTAAAAACACAGACAAATTGCTGCAATTTGAGCCACAGCTAATTCCGTCATTTTAAGCTGCAAAATCAGCACACACAAAAAAGTATATGCAAGTGAAAATATGTCTGTGCTAAACTTATTCTTAGCTTCTAACTCTAACACTGGCAAATTAAATGAAACAATTTATTACCCAATGACTAATGACAGACATTATTCAATGCCTCTCATGGACAAACTGAGTAAAGTCTTCCACTGGATTGGTCACTCGAGAAACAGAAAATTGCACTGCTAGTTTAACCTTTAACAGTCTGTTGTCTCTATGACTTTTGCTTTGCTGACATGCGTTGTGTATGATGATTCTCACTAGTTTCTCAAATGAAAACGCTGTGGGTCATTCTGGTTGGTGTTGTTTTAGAATAGTTTTATGCGTTGAGAGAATGATGCTCAACATCATGATAATTGATATTATCATGTTTACTTCCTGGTTCATCCTGTGATCTCCCAGTGTTTTTTCACACTTTTCTCCCACACACACACATATATATATATATATATATATATATTCCACGCACGCAGTTGTTTCAGCCCCACAAAGGCCAGCGCAGTGCCTGAAATCCTATTCAAACACCAGAACAAACTTAAACTTAATCGCAAAACCTCTGTGGCTTCCCTGTCTTTTGCGGTGCTTCCTTCTCGGCAAAGGACAGGGAAAGCACAGCAGCTAGTCAGATATATCCACCAAAGGAGAAGCAAACTGTGTTTCACACTGGAAATCAGTAGCTTATCAGTGATGTCTTTAATATCAAGCAGCCTTTGACAATCAAATGTTAAGTGTTTAAACATTTTGTAAAATAGTTAACAAAACACATTAAAACAAACACATTCTATGAGTGTAAAACTTTCTCACTCGTTTTATCAACAGCAATGGTTAATTGGAGAGCTACACCCATTTTAACATTCATAATCTTTAACGGCCCTCCATCCCCATCAAACACACTAGCAGACATTCCATGTTGTAACTCATTCAAAGTTTTAATAGGTGCAACAACAGATAAAGACAATTCGCAACATGCAACTATTCATAAGAAATATATGTATTTTTCAAACAACGATTTCCACTTTTTTCTAAAACTGATGAACAAATAACAAGATTAAGTTATAATAGATTACTATACCTATTAATGTCACAAGAGCAGACTTTTCTTTACTTTACCACAGCAGGTTCTTATTTTAAATAGACAAAAATGTGTATAAGCACAGCCATATTGTCCCTTTTCAATGCTCAGTAAGGGACATATTATGTTTTCTCCAGGATCTGCCGGATAAGGGGAAGGCCTTTTCAACTTTTAAGGTATATTTAGCAGCTCTTTCTGCTTGGCATGTTGGGTTTGAGGAAAAGATGTCAGGCCAGTACTCTTTATTAAGTCATTTTATGAAAGGGGCATGATGTAAGAGGCCAATGGCCAGCAAGATTCTCAACACAGCACTACTTGAAGGGTGTGAGTGACTTAAAGGGCCTGTCTGTCAGGCCGTCATGTTTGCAGTTTTCTCCAGGACTCATAAAGGTTTATTTTTGCCCTAACCCTGCTTTCATACCTAAATTGATAGATTCATAACATAGATATTCAATTACAGATCTTATAACTTACCCCCCTCCTCCATTCTCTTCTCCGGAGGATCAGAGATTGAATTAATTGTGTCTAGTATGAGCACTTCATGCATACATGGAGAGGACAGCAGGTTTCAGAAATTAATAACTTTTTGTGTCTTGGGCTACTCCTCAGAAAGGGAAGCTGTTGTCGCTGTCAGACTGAATTGTATATGCTATATCTCTAGTATATAAATGCAGAGGATCTCAAACTCCTGAGAGCTTAAGGGCCTATTCCACTAGGGGCATGGCTACATCATGGGCCCAACCTAGGGAAGTTTCTGTGCTGCAGCAAGATGGGAGAACGAGAGCAGGAGAGAGCGGAACAAAGAGAAGGAAAGAAAACACTGATGGACGCAAGACAATTGAGTCAATTGTGTTCATAGCTTTCTAAAGTAAATTAAAATAATCTAGAAGTAGATTATTTTAGTGAAAAATATCCTTAGATGTCACACTTTAAGGTTATAGACAGCGCTGGAAAGAGGGAGCAGAAACGAACGGAATGAGTTATCCATGCACATGAAAGGAGGAACCGTCTGGATTAAGGCCAAATCAAAAGAAAAACTTTTCTTTCACCTAATTTTTCCTTGTTGAGTAATACTTTCACTATGTGTACCAAGTGGTTTTGAAATATAGAACGTTATCATTCTCAATGTAATGTGAAACGGCGCTCTAATCTGCATTTTCATAAGGGTACAAATGTGTAAATTGTTCAAAACTTATTTGTTGATGTAGTTATTTTATTAAGGAAAGAAATGTGTTGCATGTGATTCTAGCTTTGAACATAGGTTCATATGGTATAAGAGTGAACATGAGGTTGATTAGCATGTATGTTAAGTGTATAGGAAATTTAGTAATGAAACGGATGATTTGTTTTAGACAGTTTATTGAAGAGCAGAATGGTTAGTGTTTTGGCTTTGTTTTTTGCCTTTCTATTGAGCATTGCGCATTGCATCTTGATCTGTCCCTGCCGTGGATACTCTTTTACATGGCGAGCCAATCATCTGAATGATTACGAAAATAAACTGGTAGGACAAAATATACATACTGTGAACTGTTTTTTCTCTCTTTCCTTTGGATCCTTCATTGAGATGTTCCTGTTGAACTGAGACTGAACCAAAATATTGAGAAGCGTCTAGATTATTGAATTTGATCCCTGAACATTGCACCTTAGTCTATTCAGAGGAACAGGAAGAAATCTCTCTGTAATGAGTGGGGTAGGGGTCAACCTGAGTCCTTGTTAGATTCGTTTCCCGGCGTGCCTCATTCCAGTCCTCTTTTTATTAACGGTTGAATGAATAAGTACTCAGCGCTGAGGGAGATAAGTTGTCTCTCCACTTTATTCTTTATCTATTTGAATATATATAGAGAAATGTCTTAGGGGAGTAACAGAGTCAACCAATGAGAGAATATAGATAACATCATATAGGAATCTCAAACATGATAAGATCATATAGGAATTTCTATACATGCCAGAACCAAGTCTATATATGGTCAGTTGTCCAAGTTTTACCATGAATACATTGGGGCCCTGCAGGTTTCAGGTATGTGCGTGCTGGAACCACACCCACCACGCCCTGCCTCAATTATTCTATGTACGCATTCCTTTTTGTTTAGCTGGCGTAACAATAGTTGGCCGAACCAAATATAGAGCCACTTTTCTGCTGGGTAGTTACACCCCACCCTAAAGGGGGAAGTAATTCTCGCACAAATATCTGCGCCCATGTTCACCTAATGGCTATATGCATATGTTGACATCTAACACAAAAACCCATTCATGTATTTTCAGTTCTGATACTACATCTGATACAAATCTTACAGTCCTGTTTTGTTATTACAGACAGAGGCGATGTTGGTGAGATCAGATCACTGTGTGGAGCACCGGCTGTTCTTAGACTCCTTGCGCATACAAAAATCTCACTTGATTATTACAATTAATGGAAAAATGTATGTTTGGAAGTGTAAACTGATATTTCCTACTGACACATTACAGCATAAGAAAAAAGCAAAGATCACACATCCATCCATCCATAGCTTTTTTTCTGGCCCAAGTTGTTTCATCCTCCAACAGGACACACACTCGGGATGTGGATGATATAACACTTTATTTGTCTGCACACAGAGCACTGAGAAGAGATTAAACCAGTGAGATGATACAGATTCAGCTCAATCCACAGCAGTTCACCCTAGTTCTGCTGAAGATCATTTAAGTAAACATAGCTCATTAAATTTTTTTTAGAAAGCCATGCATTATGTGCTTTATAAAAGTTTGCACAACATAAACAACTCACCCACAGCAGTTCTCCCTAGCTCTGCTGTAGATTATTTAAACTCAGAGGAGAAACAGCGCCACCAGCGCAACCAATGGAAAGCACTATCCCAATAATGCAGGATTTAATTTACTGTAAACATTATAGATTGAGAGCTCTTTATCTCGTTTTATACACACACACACACACACACACACACACACACACACATATATATATATATATATATATATATATATATATATATATATATATATGTATGTATGTATGTGTGTGTGTGTGTGTGTGTGTGTAAAACGAGATAAAGAGCACAAGGAGTCTAAGAACAGCCGGTGCTCCACACAGTGATCTGATCTCACCAACATATATATATATATATATCTCATATAATTTAAGACTATTCCATAACTGCTCTTCTATTGAAAATCCAAATCCAAACCCTTAGGCCAGGCCTCCAAATCCAAATCCAACCCTCTTTACCGCCAGGTATGTCTACTAAACTCAACAACAAACATCATCACCCTGTTCTGGACAATACAATATTTACATGCAAAGAAACCAAAAGATATTGAAGATGACCTGACAGCTAGGGGCTGACTTTAATCTGCCATGACCCTTAAGTGAGTCGCTGATCATGGCCTATAGAGGGCGCAACAGGAAAAGAAACCTGTGAATCCCATTTCATCCTCCGTTAACTGTTAAAATGACATAGAATACTCTTAAATTACATGATCCAACTATTGAATCTATGTATTGCTATGCTCTTCTGTTGTTTTATGAAACTTTCAATCTCTGTCATCAATTAACTGTATAAGTGGCCTAATAAACATTTTGCAACACTGACATCAGTGTTGCAAAATGTTTATTAGGCCACTTATACAGTCTGTCAGGATACTCTGTCATCTGTTCCTTTTTTTACCTGGATAACACACAATGATGATCATTGATACAAGTGCAATTTAATAAACAGGCATGCTCTTAATTGTGCATTTAGAAGCATTTTTGACTTGTAATATTGAAAATTCTTTAAACTGTTAGAAACATTTATGACATTGTGGCATCCTGATTATGTTGTTTGGTTTTAATCACTTAAGATTTTCCATGGAATCACAATGATTTAAGAAATGTAAACTTCTATTCAGCAAGTATACATTGAATTGATAAAAAGTGACAGCAAGGACATTTGTAATGTGACAAATTTAATGTGACAAACTTTCAAATAATTCTGAAAACAAACACTGTATAATGGTTTCTGCACTTCATTAAGCAGCACATAAATCCCTCTTAAATATAATAATCAGAAATGTTTCTTAAGCAGCAAATCATCACAGAATGATTTCTCAAGGGTTGTGTGACACTGAAGGCTGGATGAATGAGCTCATCACAAGAATAATTTTTTTAAATATATTAAAATAGAAAATGGTATTTCACAATATTACAGTTTTTTTTTTTATCAGATAAGTGCAGACTTGGTGAACGAAGTATTACGGTAATACCAAACCTTTGAACAGAAGTGTAGTTCTATATATTATTATATTAAAACAAGCACTTTTCAACCAAAACATAAAAAAGTAGATTATTTTGCTAGCCTATAATTGAATACAATTATTGTGAACATCAAATTGCTCACTATATTTTGCGAGAGTTTGAAATATTTTTCTAATTTACAGAAGAAATTTCATTTTTACACTTTTATCCGTACAATTTTGATTACAGTTTTTTCCAAATTGATTTAAGCAGGACCTAAATGTACAAAATGTGCAAGAATAAAAAAAAACTTAAGCCCATAGATGCTTTTAAAGAGGTGTATTTCAGGTATCACATTCAACAGATGATTACAATTAGTACATTAAAGCATTTAGTATTCAGCTAAATAGATTTAATAAAAATGTAAACTATAATAAATTTGAAATCTATTAAAAATAATATGCTTTAAAAAAATTCACATTTCTGTATATTCTTTTAAATTATATTATTAGCATATACACTTCATAAAAATATGCTAAAGTGCATTTTTTTCTCAAGGGGGGAAAGACACTTGAGGCCACATTTATGCTGCAGATCTTGACGCCCAATTCAGAATTGTAATGTACAGTAATCCCTCGCCACTTTGCGGTTCAAGTTTTGTGATTTTTCAAAAACATTTATCGAAAAATACAAATTCAAAAATACCGCAGCAATATTGTGAAAAGCAGCCTTGTTTCATTGTGATGCGTGAGAGAAACGGTTTCCCAGAAACTCTCTCAGAGGCTTTGTACACTCAACATACTTTGTGTGCAATGGTGAATTGCAGCTTGCACTTTTTGGGACTGTTGATACATTTTCAAAGAAAAAAAAATAGAACTGAATGGATCAGAAGCCAGTGTTATGTTGTCTTTACCCTCCACTCTGAAGTTTACCAAGCCCACCTTTTTCATATTCAAAACTGTGTGAGAGCAAACCTATGCTGAAATAAAAGGATTTCTTTGTCCGTTAAAGCAATTGGTTCTAGGGCCTAACAGCTCGGAGGAGTCGGAGAAGTCACGCATGGCCTGACCAAATTAATGCAAACCCATAATGCAAACATAATCACAATCACAATCAAAATCGTAATCACAATCACTGTTCCATCCAGGTCCACTGTTCCATCATTTTTGTTGCAGCTTGTTTTGCAAAAAGAGAGAAACATCCATGTTAGAAATATATTTATTGTTATAGACAAGATCCAAGTAGCCCCAAATCTCCTCAAACAGCATATTTTTGTATTAACAACCTGTTAAAAGTCAACGCTGGAGAATATATCAATGGTTTTCAGTCCTTGTTTAAGGGATTGACAGCATATTTTCATAAATGTGTTAAATAAGGAAGAAAAAATATGCAGTTTTGTGGGTCCCCATGACAGGCCTGAAAACCACTGGAAAATATGATACTTACATGGTATGTAATTTAGATAATGTCCCATCTAAATATGATCCAGCAGGACAGTCATCACACACTGTATCACTAAATTCTGTTCCTGAAAATTGGCAGAAAGACATGGTTATATGAGGTTATATCTCTTGCCTTTTATCCTTGTAATAGTATTCATTTAGGCACATTCAACCCACCTGTTTGCTTGATGTATTGTCCACGGCCACACACAGTGTGTTTCACAGCTGACATACAGCTGCCTTTTTGAGTTTGATTAATGCAGTAAAATCCCTCTTGTGGTCCACAAACAGTATCTGAAGACTTGTTACAGACTTGCTTTGTTTTTAATGCTAGTTCTGTGAAAAATATATACATTTTAAAATAGCATAAAAGCATTCGCTTTAAGGTACTTTAAGTTTTTGATACTGTTGTTAATGTACAAATGTATTACATAACAGCATTACTTTATCACTGTGATAAAATATATATTTTGTATTCTTAAAAATAAATCATTTAAATTAACCAGTCTGTAAAATCTGTAAAAGTTAACACTTGATACTTGTTACTGCAGTTAGTGTAGGTGGTTAATCAATGATGTCAGTTCTTTCTCAATGACAAAAAATTAATGTGCAACTTACCAGGTGAACACATGGGGCAGCATTGTCCATTCATCTAATATTCAGTGTTAGTACATCCACAGAGACATATTATAGTTCCATATGAGAATAGCAGAAATTACCCTTAAAGTAGCCATGTTCGTTTGAAGTTCAAATTTGTTTAACACTTTATTGAATCACAATTTTCTGAATTCAAGAAATTGCCTCCTCATAAAATGTTGAATAAGCAATAACATTCTGTAAAGATCTGAAAGAGCTGCTTATAAAAAGACTTTAAACACACTTGAAACATTTCAAACAATAAACATAACTCAGAAATAATATCACAATTATAGTAACTCCAGGAATACGAGACAAAACTCTGGAACAGTGATCAGGCTAATTACTTAAATCCTGGCTGCTTAGCAAAAAATTAGCAAACTAATTTTACCTATTGAGGAATTCAGAATTCTCCAAAAAGTGGCCAAAACGTTGACTACATAGAGTTGAAGAAAAAAAAAGTTCATTAATGAAATAGAATTGCAAGAACTAATGAAGCACTTTTCACAATGTTCTCCACATCTCCAACAGTGTAAATTAACTGTATTTATTTGCCCTCATATGAATAAGACTTTTTAAGTCAAGTCAAGTCACCTTTATTTATATAGCGCTTTTTACAATGTAGATTGTTTCAAAGCAGCTTTACAGGAAAAACAATATAAACAAAGTTTGTTTGGCTGAACAGAAGCCCCAAAAGAGCAGGCGAATCAATACAATTGATGAATTTTAAGTGTTAAGTTTCCCCAACTGAGCAAGCCATAGGCGACAGCGGCAAGGAACCAAAACTCCGGCAGGTGACGTAACGAATGAAGAATAGAATGGAGAAAAAACCTTGGGAGAAACCAGGCTCAGTCGGGGGACCAGTTCTCCTCTGGCCAACAGCCAAACAGTGCATGATTATTATATTGACAACAATTCAAGTCCAATATGAAGTCCAATTTGGTCCGGTTGGAGATGGGTTCATGATCGTCACAGGGGAGGGTCCAGTAGAGTCACGGTCTCCGCAGACACTTCAGGGCAGTGCTGTGCTCGTGTCCAGGTGCAGGTCCTTCATCTGATCTGGATACGGCCCGGATCCGGCTGACCACGGTAACCTCGGAATAAACAGAGAACAATATCAGCGTAGATGCCATTCTTCTTCTGATGTATCGAGTACATCAGGTGTTATGGGAATGTTCTCGGTTCCGGCTTATCTAAATTATGCAGCCTAACAATCATTTTACATGATTTGGATTAAAATGTATGTATAATGTGTTATGTGTATGCCAGGTTGAAAAGATGTGTTTTTAGTCTAGATTTAAACTGACAGAGTGTGTCTGCTTCCCGAACTGTATTAGGAAGACTGTTCCAGAGTTTAGGAGCTAAATAGGAAAAGGATCGACCGCCAGCAGTTGACTTTGATATTCTAGGTATTATAAGCTGGTCAGTATTTTGGGATCGCAATAGACGTGAAGGACTATAATGTGTTAAGAGATCGCTCAAGTACTGGGGAGCTAAACCATTTAATGCTTTGTAAGTAATTAGCAAGATTTTAAAATGTATTCGGTGATTAATAGGAAGCCAGTGCAGGTTTGACAGAACTGGGCTAATATGCTCATACTTCCTGGTTCTAGTAAGAACTCGAGCTGCTGCATTTTGGACCAGCTGGAATTTGTTTATTAAGCGTGCAGGGCAACCACCTAGTAGAGCATTACAATAATCTAGCCTTGAACTCATGAACGCATGAACTAACTTTTCCGCATTCGTCTTAGAGAGCATATGTCGCAATTTAGATATATTTTTAAGATGGAAGAATGCCGTTTTACAGATGCTAGAAACATGGCTTTAAAATGAAAGATTGGTATCAAAGAGCACACCCAGGTTTCTAACTGACGACGAAGACTTGACAGAACAGCCATTGAGTGTTAGGCAGTAGTCTAGATTATTACGCGCTGAACTTTTTGGTCTAATAATTAGAATCTCTGTTTTTTTCAGAATTAAGCAGTAGAAAGTTATTAGTCATCCAATTTTTTATATCGGTTATGCATTCTGTTAATTTAGTGAATTTGTTTGTTTCATCCGGATGAGAAGAAATATAGAGCTGAGTATCATCAGCGTAACAATGAAAGCTAATGCCATGCTTCCTAATAACTGCACCCAAAGGAAGCATGTACAGGGTGAAAAGCAATGGTCCTAACACTGAACCTTGAGGAACTCCATACTGAACTTGTGACCGATATGACATCTCCTCATTTACTGCTACAAACTGATAACGGTCAGATAAGTATGATTTGAACCAGGCTAATGCAACTCCACTAATGCCAACATAATTTTCAAGTCTATTCAGAAGGATTTTGTGGTCAATTGTATCAAATGCAGCACTAAGGTCCAGTAACACTAACAGAGAGATACAACCACGATCGGATGATAAGAGCAAATCATTAGTAACTCTAATAAGAGCAGTCTCAGTACTATGATATGGTCTAAATCCTGACTGGAAATCCTCGTAGATGCTGTTTCTTTCTAGAAAGGAACATAGTTGTGAAGATATTGCCTTTTCTAGAATCTTTGACAAAAAAGGTAGATTCGATATCGGCCTGTAATTAACTAATTCTGTAGGATCAAGTTGTGGTTTTTTAATAAGCGGTTTAATTACGGCCAGCTTAAAGGTTTTTGGTACGTATCCTAATGACAAAGATGAATTAATAATATTAAGGAGAGGATCTATGATCTCTGGAAGCAACTCTTTCAGTAGCTTAGTTGGTATTGGGTCTAGCATACATGTTGTTGATTTTGATGATTTAACGAGTTTAGACAATTCTTCCTCCCCAATAGCAATGAAGGATTGGAATTTTTCTTCAGGGACACTAAAATGTACTGTATTTTGGAATATTGTAGTAGATTGTTGCATGTTTATTATTTTCTCTCTAATATTATTAATTTTGCAAGTAAAGAAGTCCGTGAAGTCATTAGTGCTGTGCTGATTTAAAGCATCTGGGGTTGAGGCTTTATTTCTTGTTAATTTAGTCACTGTATCAAATAAATACCTAGGGTTGTATTTGTTTTCTTCTAAGAGGGTAGACAAGTAAGTAGATCTAGCTGATCTTAAGGCCTTTCTGAATGCAATAGAGCTGTCTTTCCATGAAATGCGAAAAACCTCTAGCTTAGTTTTTTTCCAGCTCCGCTCCATTTTTCTGGCTGCTCTCTTGAGGGCCCGGGTGTGCTCGTTGTACCACGGTGTTGGACTATTTTCTTTAATCTTCTTTAAGCGTAACGGAGCAACAGTGTCTAAAGTGCTGGAAAAGAGAGAGTTTATAGTTTCTGTTGCAACATCAAGTTCTTCTAGGCTATCTGGGATGTTAAGTAGATGAAACTGATCGGGAAGATTATTTATAAAGCTATCTTTTGTGTTAGGAGTGATAGTTCTACTATATTTATAACAGGGAGTTAGTTTTTCGACTTTGGCTAAAGGTAATCTACACGCAACTAAGTAATGATCTGAGATGTCATCGCTCTGCTGCAGAATTTGAACAGTATCAACATTGATCCCATATGACAATATTAGATCTAAAGTATGATTACGAGAATGAGTGGGTCCTGATACATGTTGTGTAACTCCAATAGAGTTTAAAATGTCTCTAAATGCCAATCCCAATGCGTCTTTTTCATTATCTACATGGATGTTAAAATCACCGACGATTATGACTTTATCTGCAGACATTACTAATCCTGAGAGAAAATCAGCAAATTCTTTGATAAAGTCTGTATGGTGGCCTGTAAAGAATAGCCAGCACAAAAGTTAAACAGGAATTATTACTTGCACTAGATAATTTTACATTGAGGACCATCACTTCAAAATAATTATATTTCAAATTAGACCTTTGAGCAGTACTGATCGTGTTACTATAAATTACAGCAACACCTCCTCCTTTACCTTTCAGACGAGGCTCATGTTTATAACAGTAATCTTGAGGGGTGGACTCATTTAAAGTAATATAATCGTCTGGTTTTAGCCAAGTTTCTGTCAAACACAGCACATCTAGTTTATGATCTGTAATCATATCATTTACAATAAGTGCTTTTGAGGAAAGGGATCGTATATTCAGTAACCCAAGCTTTATCATTTGTTCATTTGTGTTATATCCGTTCTTAGCTGTTTGCAAATCAATTAAATTTTTACTCTTAAACGATTTTGAGAGATTTTTGTATTTGCTAATTCGGGGAACAGACACAATCTATATAGGATGATATCTAGGTGAAAGAGTCTCTATGTGTTGGAATTTATCTGACCTCTGTGACGTGAGACAGCTAGCAGACGGTCGGATTAGCCAGTTTGTCTGCTTCCTGACCTGGACCTGACCTTTAAATCAAATGGCTCCAAAACAGAGTCGTGCGTTTGTGCTCAATTTGTGCTGTTAAAAGAAACCGAGCACAGATATTGACTCGTATTACTCGTATAATACTCGTACTCGGGAAAAGTGCATTATCCGTACCGGATACTCGTTTCAGCCGAACTCTAGTGCATTTGTTTATTAACTTCCATATTTGTATATCGCGTGTGCTCATAAATCCTGCCTGTCTTCCTCACGTCAAAGACAATAGCTTCTCTGTTTCCTCCGGCTGTTGCTCATCCCATAAATTACTAGAATAAGAAAGAGCAAATTCAATTCACTCACAGAGAGAGGAAGAGTGTGAGAATGATGATGATGATAATAATAATAGATTTATTTTTATTTATGGACGCTTAACATGACACTCAACATCTGACATGTAGATAAAATACAAAGCAATACGCAAGGAATAGTTAAATAGCAATTAAGGATATTTACGAATGATGAAGGCGTCTCAACAAAACAATCAAATGAGCTCACATTGCTAAAGTTCTTCCCTGTTATAGACCAAAAGAAATGTCATTAGAAGGAAAGTCAGAGATTCATTTATCTGCTCACCTGTATTCACAATGCTTTTTGGCTATTCCCTCATTTCGTCTCCCCATCTTTCAATCAGGGATGTTCTACACGTGGAGAACACGCTCTTCTTCTTTTAACACTTCATTGCTGGTTGGCAAACCAGTTTGGTGAATTACCGTCATCAACTGGACTGGAGGGGGGATAACACTTAGATTAATAGACTAAATAAAACTTCAGTTATATATATTTTATATACCCTATATATATATATATATATATATATATATATAGGTGTGTGCTTCATCAGTCAACTCTCTCCTTTTCTTTAATCTTTATCTTGACGTCCAATTCAGTAAACTCTCACCATCCAATTATTTTCATGAACCACTATAATTCTGAATTGTTTTCTTTAACCATCTGCTACAATAGAATCTGTTTCTACTAACTGTCTGAGAGTGATGTTCTGTAGTAAAAGACCAGACTGAGAAAAGCAGACAGCAGCATTAATAAAAATAAATTTATAATGTGCTTTTCTTAAACCCAAAGCGCTACAATGCAAAGAGTGCAAAAAATACATCCATGAGAACAATGTTTTTAACTGTTTCTTAAAACTACCAAACATGGGGGGATTCCTAACTGTTAAGGATATTCCTAACAGTAATTCCTAACAGTTGCATTCCACAACCTAAGGGCTTCTACGGAAAAGGTTCTTTCACCCATAGTTTTTATCAAAAGCATGAGCATTTTTCTCCACCCCATCGACCAGTTGTATTTCCTCACTCAAGATGACTGCCACCTGCCAGCACTTTTGAACAAGGTATACTTTATGCACTCCTGCCAAGCCAATCGACCTCTAGAACACAGGCTTTCAAAACCTTGGTCGTGAGACTTAAATTGGTCCCCAGGATGTTTTAAGGAAAATGTATGTTTATGTTACAGTAAGTGTAATGAAATGTGACTTATAGATGACTTATGCTTCGCTTTTAATTCCCTCAGAAAACAATAGTGTTCCACGCTATTAATCTTAACCAGTTATTTAGAATCTTTGTTTGATGAAGCGATAGGCATTCATCTAAAAACACAAAAAAACATTTACATAAACTGTACTATGTATATGTTTGCTAACAACAAAAGGCATATGTAAAATGCATATGTCTTTCTGGATCAAAGACAGACTTCTCGTACATTTGCTTTATCACGTCAGCCTTCTTTTTGCATCCTGAAAGAGTGTTTGCTGGAATGCCATGCTGACAACTAAGTTCTACAGTTTTGTTCCTTTTTCTAGCTGCAGTACGATTTCATACTTTTTCTCTATTGATTGATTGTACAGTTTTCTCTTAACACCTCCAGACATTTTTAGAAGAAAAAAACAAAAAACAGAATAGCTTTCCTGTAGCTCAATCAGTAGAGCATTAGTGTTTACAACGCCAAGGTCATGGGTTCAATCCCATGGAAAGCAAGAACTGATTCAATGTGTATCTTGAATGCAATGTAAGTCGCTTTGGATAAAAGTGAGTGAATGTATATGTGTGTGTGTAAAGTGTCACCCATAGTTTTTAATCTGCAACAAAAGCATGAGCATTCTACTCCACCCCATCGACCTGTTGTACTCCCTCACTCAAGATGTCTGCCCTATGGCGGAGTATGCAAATTCTCTGAGCCATCTTCCATGTACCTAAATGAGTTGCTAATGGCAATTTTCATTGGAGTGTGCATGAACCCTGTTGTATTCAAGGACGCTCCCCTATTACAGTTACATCTCTCCTGGTTCTTACCTGCACTTCTAAAGCCATCACCCACACCTGCCATTAATTAACACTCATAACAACACCCCTCACCTACCGTCCGGGTCTTGTTTTCGAGAAAGGGCTCTTACCTCCGTTTCTCCGGTCCTGTGTATCTTCAGTCCATCTACCTGTGTGAGTCAATAGATTACCATTCTACTTATTGCAATAAAGACAAGGTGTGTGCTTCATCTGTCGACTCTCTCCTCCTACCATCCAAATATCTTCACAAACTGCTAAGTCTAAATTTCCACTAACCATCTGATTTTCTGTGACTGCATCAATGCAAGAAAAAACACAAACCTTTTGGACCCTTTATTTTTAAGAGTGTATAGTTTCACTATATGGTCCTTTTTGGTGTGTAGATACAGTATTTGCAACGTTCTTTTGGTTTCTCTTCATAGCTTGTTACTGTGGCCTTGAAGAGAGGTAGTGAATTGGCTGCACCCACTCATGTACATACGCCATATCTCTCTGAAATACTGAGGGATGTGGGGGATGGGTGACTTTGGAGACAAGAGGCAGAGAGGAGGGGAGATGTTGTGAAATGCGTGCCTGCTATTGGATCGTCTGCATGATTATTATGAATAAGCAGAAAGACACTGTCATGCAGCATCTTTATCAGCACTGACTCGGCAAAGCTTTTATTTTGGCCATTCTGCTTTATTTATTTGGTCTCCTGTTCTACATCACACAGCGAGGATGCAGGTAAACACATGAACAACGGCATAGAGATACATGAAGAAAATGCAGCTTTCTTCAAGACATCTTTATACACTGGACAGAACAGTGAATGGTGGATAATGCTGGAGCTGCATGTGCTGCTGTCATTGAATTCAGTCTAAACTGATTATGAATACAGCGAGCTCGAATGGCAGGCACTGAAATACGAAGAGGGCTTTGACCAGATGTCAACACAATCCCATGCTGCACTGCTCACAGGATGGACTCAAACGGTGATAGCAAAGAAGAATTGACCGAGGAGCAATGGGAGAAGTGGTATGACCTTATTTTTTTCTATAATATAAAAAATATTTTGAGCTAGGAACAAATGCTGCTGTGCTCGTGTATGTGTTTTGATGAGCAGCAGATGCAGCACACATAGCAGATTGTTATTTTGTTGCATAGCAACATTTTGTTATGTCAGGGATCTTATCTTAAAATTATTTCCAATATTGCAATGGATTTTCTTTACCTTTGCCATTTGTTTATTCATAAATTGAAAAGAATATAAATCTGCAAGGGCATGATACTGTTGTTTTAACCTGCTGTCTTTTTAAATAGTCCACTTTTGCAATGCAGGTTTTATTGTCTGATGCTGTGACAAAACACTTTTATTTTGAAAGGGACTGAGACTGTGCACGTGTACAGCATGAAATCTTTCATCTCACACACAGAGACACAAGCTGCTTCTGAAATCCTGTAGGTATTCTGTTTGATGTAGAGCTGTTAATAGAGTATGAATGTTTGTAGTATAGATGCAGTGGAATCAATCAGCATCCACCATGATGAAATGATCATGTGACCTATGACGTTCACCACTTATGCCACACAATGCTTACTCTTAAGCTAAAATGCTTTAAATTATGTATTTTTGCTCTTTTCCAAACCTTAATGTGACAAAGCATATTTGTAATAACTTTATACATTTATTTAAAATCAGTAAATCTCACATTGGTATAATTATTCACACCCTTAACACAGTACTCGGTTGAGACACCTTTGGAAGCGATTACATGTTTTTTGGTAAGATGGGTCATCTTTAAACCAGTGCAAGAGGTGCAAACACATCCAGCCTCGTTCCTGCAGAGTTTAGCTATAACCCCAATAAACACACCTGAACCAGCTAATCAACATTTTCGCTTCTCATATAGAGGAAGGCTTTGTGTTTTTGCAGATAATGTGGATTAGATGCAATGTTTGTCAAATAAATGGACGTTTCAGATGTTTACATCCATCACGAATGCCGGTGAAGATTCCTCAATTGGCCACCAAACGTCTGAGTACTAGCATTTAGTTTGGACTACAGTTCCCAAGAGCCCACATACCAGGGGTCTCATTTATAAAACTGCGCGTAGGATCACTACTAAAAGTTTACGTGCGCCCAAAAGCCAAATATGCCATACGGCAAAAAATATTCAGATTTATAAAACCGTGTGTACGCACACCTGTCAGGAACATTCCCTTTATAAATCGCAGATGTCACGGGTCAAAGTTTGCTTAAATGTGCACACATTTTCCCATCAAGTTGTTTTTTATAGATCACAACCTTTGCGTGGAAACTGGCGTACGTACGTTTCCAGTCCCGTTTTATGCGTACGCACGCTTTATAAATGAGACCCCTGGACTGATTAGCGCACCCCTCAGACTATTTAAACCCTTGCTTAAGATTAATTGTTGTGAACTCTTATTTGACTAGTGACATTACTGAGCATTATTATCCCTGCTGTTGGTCTGCCCGTGTTTGACTTTGCCTTGGGTTACCTTGTACGAGTTTTTGCTGCCTGCCTACCCCTTGTGTTTTTCTGGAGTATTGCTCTTGCTGTTTGCTGCCATTTGAGCTCTTCATATCTACATTCTGGTCAATTGCGAAGATACTAACGAATAAAAACGTGAATCTGTTGATTAAACCTCTATAAACAGACATTTTGTAAATATGCCATAAGAAACCACCTATATTAAAAGTTTTTCTTTGGTTGAATAAAAGAGGGTGTTAAAACTTGAGCCAAAAAGTATTTCCATGTTAGCTCTTTTTCCAACTTTAAAGGAATCTCAGAATACTCTTGAACAAAAACAATTGATATTTATTAAATTGAAAAAAACAACCTTTACTTACCATAAACCGTCTTTCACTCGCTCCAAGATGCTGAGAAAATGGCAGCTTTTCGCACTAGTGTTGATAATTTGACAAGTATGTTCTCTTTCACGTCTGCATTCCCAGCCCAGATTAAGAACGATTTTCTACCCAAAATTAGGTTAAAATAACTCAAAAATAAAAAAAGTAAACAAAAATATACTTTGTCATTTCTTTTGAAACTTGTATGTCATGTACAATATTTGTAATTACACATTTGTAATGATGAAGCTGCAGTTTAGTACATTTATTGACATAATGATTTAAAATGTAAAACTTTCATTGACATGTATAGCATTTTTATCCCTTTAAGTAGCCTTTTATTTTATTCATATATTATCTGAAAGTATTTTTACTCTACTAGTAGTACTCTACAAGTGCCCTTCAATACAATTAAGCACATTTCTCTTTCACAAGAGTATATTGTGCAAAGTACATTTTAAAACAAAGAAACAAACAGGCCACTAGTGCCCCTGACCAGTAACTTTGGTGGTTCTTTCTGCAGGCTGACCCATGACATAGGCTTGGATGAATTTGAAGATGAGGACCTGTCTGAAATCACGGAAATCGCTGATGAATTTGATTTCAGGGCCAGACACAACAACTCTGACATCAAGGTGAGAAAAGGTCTTGCATTAACTAGTAAATTATTACAGAACAATTTCTAAAAATCACTTGGAAATACAATGCATCGAGCCTTTGTATACTTTTGTTCTGAATTTGTCTTGTGTCTTGTTCTTTAGTGTTTTTCTGTTTTCATGTGCAGAACAAAGCATTTATAGTCAAAGATTACAAACATGAATGTGCATAAATACATAGATAATGTTAGGATTCTGTTTTGTTCGCTGTGGTTTGGTTCTGTTTCCCTGCTATCCTGACCTAGTTTCCTGCTGTCTAAGTTTGCTTCCTTAGTTACTGATTTCGTTCAACTGTAGTTTAATTGGTATCCTCATTACTCCCTCCATATTCAAGCCCTTAGTTTCCTCAGTTTGATTTCGATGTCTCAATGTTTATGTTAATATGTAGACATGATTCTGATACTCCTGTGTGTTCTCCTTGCTAATTAAATGACTCATTATTTATCTTTGATTTATGTGTACTAGCTAAACTAGCAGAATCCTCCAAAATTGGGTGGTATGATTGAGACCAATAGAAAAAATCTATCTATCTGCAATAGAGTGAAGTCATTAAGCTCATAGATACACAGTTTGAGGATTGAAACGTAGTTGTTTACTGGGTAACACTTTACTTTAAGGTGACTTAGTTACTACACATACTTACTATGGTAATAACAGTAAATTCTACATAATTACAAGTAACTAACTAACCTTAAACCAAACCCTAACTGTAAATCTAGTAAGTACATGTAGTTAATTAATATAACATAAATCTTGACTAAGACTAATCCCCAGCATTTATTGTGGGATTTTGGGGTGTCCAGGATAAAAGATGACCAGTCTGTGGTCGTGGCTTTTAAATAATGGTCCTACGTTGTAAAGTGAGAGGTTCCTTGAGATAAAAGATAGCCTGTGATAATTTTCTGCCAGTGTCAGAAATTGAACATGATCATCTCACAGTGTGTTTGCTGCTATGACCTATGACTCTACTGACTAGCCAATTAAAAATGCAACGTGAAATGGCGTATATGATCAACGTGACATGGCACTATAACTGGTTCCATTTTCAAAATGCAAGCCAAGTTGACCTCTTTTCCCTAGTCTCGACTGCATCCACATACTTTTTCTCCTTCGCTTCCACAAATGATGTTTTATTATCAAAGTTTTAATGTTCCATGTCATTAATTCATCATCAGCAATTATCATATATATATATATATATATATATATATATACAGTTCTGCTCACCATTATTGGCACCCCTTCATGTTTTGCATAACTTAGTGAATGTCTTCAGAAATAAATGGACATGTACCAAATTTATATCAGCAGGATCTTTTAATTGGAGGTCCAAAGTAATTTAACAAAGACAATTGTTATTTTAACATGGTATTATAATTCCAAAGGGTAATACAGAAAACAAGTATATGCACTAATATTGACACCCCTCCTTAATAGTTGATTGCACACCCTTTGCCAGCGATAACAGCCTCCAAACGTTTCTTATATCCATCTATAAGCTTCTTGCACTTCTCGGGTGGTATTTTCTCCCACATTTCCTTTGCAGTATGCTCAAACTCTTAAACATTTGCAAGGCTCCTTTCTCCAATGGCAGATTTCAGCTTCCCCCAAAGATTTTCAATTGGATTGAGATCAGGACTCATTGCTGGCCATTTTAAAACAGTATTTTTTCCCTTTCAACCAGTCCTGTGTGCTTTTAGAGGTGTGCTTTGGGTCTTTATCTTGCTGGAGGACACCTGATCTTCGCCTCAAACCAAGTTTCCTTATACTGGGCAAGACATTTTGCTCTAGAATTGCTTGATAATCTTCTGATTTCATGATACCTGTGATACGGTCAAGGCCTCCAGTAGCAGATGCAGCAAAGCAGCCCCACAGCATTATGGATCCTCCACCATGCTTGACTGTTGGCATGGTGTTCTTTTCCATAAAGGCTTCATTGCGCCATCTGTAAACATACTGTTTGTGTGCATTATCAAAAAGTTCCACTTTCGTTTCATCTGTCCATAAAACATCTTGTCCCAGAAGGCTTGAGGTTTGTCCAGGTTCTCTTTCGCAAAGATCGATCGTTCATTTATATGTCTTTTCTTCAGCAATGGAGTCTTTCTTGGCCTCTACCCATACACCCCTGCTTTGTTTAGTGTGCAGCGTATGGTACTTGTTGAAACAAATACACCAGACTGCTCCAGGTTGGTCTTCAGGACTTTAGATGTTTGACGTGGTGTTTTTTCCACCATTCGCACCAACCTTCGAAGACTTCTTCATCAGTTCCATGCTTGGAAAACTTCTTAATAACATTACACACCGTTGAAACAGTGATACCAAGGTCTTTGGAAATGGCCTTATATTCTTTGGAGGTCTTGTGCTTGGAAATAATAGCATTTCTGGTGTCCTCAGACAGCTCTTTTGTCTTTACCATTGTCACACATGAAGAGGGAATAACAGGTGGCTTTTTCAAACACCAAAATGATCATTGATTGGCAAATTCATGTCACATGGGTGGAGGCAATTCATCACAGGTCATCCTCATTTGTGATTTGCAATGGGTGAGCCAAATTGGGTTTTCATACTGATTTGCAGCAAAGGGCGCCAATACCATTGACACGGCAAGCATTATGTTTTTCTCTGTTTTCCTCATAATGTTTTTTTTTTATGTTCTTTATCATTTGCTGTTTTGTATCAAACACAAGCTATCTGTAGTAATATGTTGTTTCGCTTGATAAGTTTCCTACAGTAGATATTCCACAGTATGTACATAAACTTCATGGGTGCCAATAATGGTGAGCAGGACTGTATATATACATATATATATATATATATATATATATATATACATACAGTAATACCTCGGTTTACGAGTTTAATTCATTCCAAGAGCTAGCTCGTAACCCAAAATTCTCGTACATCAAAACAATTTTCCCAATAAGAATGCACTAAAAATCACTCAATTCGTTCCACACGACCAAATGCCCATTTTAAATATATTTTGGGTTTTACCCTATTAATTACAGTTAAAATTATAACCATTAAGATCTCATATAAATACTAATTAATAATTGACAATTAAACTCTAAAAATACTTGACAATTTACTTTAACGCACACTTTATCTTTGAGTAGCGTCTCTGCTGGCGTGATGGAGACGAGAGGAGGGGGAGGGAGGAGGGGGGAGCAGGACGGGGTTTTACTGCTTAGAGGGAGGATTTCCTACCTTCATTCTATATGCTGTACTGTACGTGTATATTTCACTACGTGAACAATAGCGATCACAATTAATGTTAACAACACGAGGTAAAACCGTTGTAAATCACTTTTAAAGTATCACTGTGGTGAATGATGCAACCAAACTGAGCGACACTGAGAGAATGAACGAGTTAAGGGGTGATAAAGGGGTTGGAACCGCGTAACTGTTTTATGAGAAGCTGTCGTTAGGATATTTCCAGTAACAAATGCGCACGACGATGTTGAGCGTTAGGACTTTTCCTCACAAAAATGCACGTGGGTGAAGGAATATTCTATACTAACTTGTGCCGTAGCCCTAGATTCAATAGGTGTCATCATCTACGTTGCGCCCAAGTTTATTAAATCCATAATAGACAACAGTGTGGGCTGTGCGTATACAACAGCACATTGAACTTGGCCATCCATTCTCATGCATGGTTGAGTATACAAACTGTGCCAGGGTCATGAGAAATCGATAAAATCGATAGGACTGATCAAAAGTTCACACAAACATTATTCATTTGTTATTGGAGTATCTTGGAAGTATATTGGTAGCAAAAAACATACATAATAAGCTGTTAAGCTGCTGTTGCAAGCTGTTACACTTCATAAACATAATAATATTAGTAATACATTATTCCATATGTAATATAATGCAGAATGTAAATAATACATAAAATATACTATCGACTGTGACATACCTAATATAATTTAAATTATTTCATTAGATGACCAGTTAATAATAATGTGAAAAATTACACACACACACACACACAAAATAATAAATTTGGACATTTAACACTAATATATGTAGGGAAAGTTCAAATCCATTGTGTATGAGCTAAGCTTGCAGGCTAATTGGGTAATTGTATGCTACGATAAACAAGTACGTAAGATAACAAAAAAATGGTAAGAATGAGAAATGCTTGATTTCACAACCTATAGCTTCAGTTATGTTATACTTATAGTATATGAACCAGGTAATTTAAACAACATTAATTGTCATTATAATGCATTTTAAAATATAAATCATAACAGCGACACGACCGCTTGCGAAACCTTGACCTGAGGCAAACATGAGGGCTTAAATATATGTGGGAACATGGGGAAACACATGACAACAACAACAACAACAACAACAACAACAACAATAACAACAGCCAATGACAAAGTTGAACTAATCAAACAAGAACCAATGAAAACAACACATCTACTGAGGAACCAATCAGAAAATGACACATGAAACAAGGAACCAAAAAATGAAATTTCAAAATAAAAGATGAGAAAACATGAACTGGAAACATGAAATAAGAACAAACATGACAACATACATTTTTTTTCTTTTCTTAAAAAAAGTAGGATGTAAAAGCATATATGAACCCAATAAGTGCATTGTATCAAATTATTAATTTAAATATTAGTACATAGTAGTTAAAGATACTTGATACAAAGTGGGACGACAAAATCATATTTTCATTCCACAGGACTTTTTTTTCACAGCACTTGCTTTTATTATTTCAAAATCTTCAAATCTTGCAAAACTTTTGCATATAACTAGAGCTGAAAGCATGCGTCTCATTGTAATGCAGTGAGTAAACACCAACATGAATAGTCTTTGTCCCAAACCCCTCCCCCTGTCTCTTGTTCTCGTGGCTTAGCCGGCACCGAAAATGCCAAAGTCTGATGTCATTGCTTGCTCTAATGGTTGGGTCAGTGGCCCTCATCTCCCCTCTTGCTTTTTCATTCACTCTCTTCTCTGATTGACAGCAGATCTTTTCAATCCCTGTAGGATCATGTGATTCAAGCACCCAATAGGGGCTTGGACAAGGTGGAGGCAGGCGCAGTGGGTCAGATCCAGGCAGAGACACATCCTTTACATCTCACTGATGCTGTCGATAGGAGCCAAAGAGTGGCTATGGATTCTGCTGTTCCTTTCAGCATGGATACCTACCGTCCAAAAAGACCGACCACTCTTAACTTATTCCCACAGGTGCCCAGGACTCAGGTAATAAACAGATGGGTTTGTAAAGATATGACAGTAGATATACTGAAGGTGTCTCTTAAATAACTTAAGAAAAGAACATAATGGAAAGTGACAGCATCTAATAGCAAAGCGTCAAAAACGTTTCAGAGGGAGGCACTGTCTCTTTTGAGCTCAATTACTACAGTAAATTGAACTAATTGAACACGGGGTGATAATCCAATCCCAAAAAAAAAAAAAAATCAAGAGAGAGGAGGTGAAGTCTGAGCCGATGTGATTGGCTCATTACCCTCCCTTCAGTTCAATTAAAACTGCACTTCTGTGTCTGTGATCATCATGACATTTACAGTATTTACCAAAGATTTGTTCACTAATGATCAGAACCCATTTTTAAAGCATTGTGTGTGTGTGTGTGTGTTTGTGTTCCAGCTAAAACTATGTTGCAAGGACAAAATTTCACATTTTTTGGTTCCCATGAGGAAAATGGCATATAAATCACACAAAATTATGTTTTTTTACACTGTAAAAAAATCTATCGTTAATGTAATTTTCATTTAAAAAATTCAAGGTGATCATTAAAAATAATGTGTATATTTTGTTACACTTGTTAAATATTAAGAACATTTCACCAATAAAACCAAGAAATACATTTTCCTAATTTTTTCAAGGAAACATAAGCAAAGAAGCTTAAGTTTTGAGTCTTGAATTGAGGAACTGATTAAGCTGATAAAATGAAGGAAAGATGGCAACTTTTAGAGAATTAGCTCGAATTAGAATTAAAATTGTTAGTTCAAAGCATGCTTTGGATATGTCTGGAAATGGAGAGTGTTTCTGTGTTTTTAAGTGAAGGAAAACATCTGTTAATATTTCATGATCATTTATGCTTGAAATTTGAAAGAGATTCTGTTTTTCCGACGTTCTGTGAATTTGCCTAAAATGTTTAATTTGTTCAAGTCCATGTTTATTTGGTCAGTTAGCAATGTTCTTAATTAGCAGTTTAAAAAAAAAAGATTGTTTCACGAGTTCACACTTACGAATGATTCAGGAGCAATAAATGGTAAGCATATTTGGCGAGCTGTCCGAGGAGAGGGCTCCGAGCTCGGTATTTAGCCCGAACCTGGAGCACTCCCCCCGTATCCTGACTTGATAGGAACAATTAAGTGTGAGGAGTTGGGGTGGTGGAGGGATGCCGAAAAATATCAGAGCTGTAGGTGAGTCAAACATGTCTATATATACGTACTTCCTCTCCTGCTGATAGGATGAGGTGTAATTGCTGATGACGTGTTGATTGTGTTAATCATTTGAACGTGCTCCTCCCGAACTTTGTTAATAAAACATCATACAAAATAACTCAAAAAGTCAAAAGTAAACAAAATAATTACCATTCACTCTAAATTACACACATTTGAAATTCAATTCATTCAATTAAATTAATTGTGTCAGAGACTTAGATTTGACATGATTTATTCAGGCAGATTCCAAGAAAGAAATTACACACAAATGTCATGTGTAATAATGTTAGCGGGCTAGCGTTAGGGAGTACAGTTTGTTATATGGAAAGTCCCCATGAAATATGAAAACACAATGTGTGTGCGTGTGTGTGCATGAATCTGATCTGATCTGATAAATCATTTCAGGCAATTTGCAGTCAAAGCGGGAGGGGTGTAGTTAAAGCAAAATTTTCTTTCTGGAATACAGTCATGTGTTTGGACTTGTTAGCGCTTGGCCCCCATTGAACAAAGTGTGACCACTTCATTGTTATTTAGAGGGGTTGATGACGTTCCTTTGTTATTATCGGTTTGAATAAACACTGTGAGTGAGCGCTCTAACCATATCACGAGCAGAAATGCTGAGAGAGAAACACCATTAGCCTCTGAAAGTTGCTTATTTTGTTTTGCCTTTTTTAGGACGATAAGTAGTGAATACAGATGGGAAATGGCAGGGTACATGTACAGCATTTGAAAAAGAAAAAACTAATTAAAGAAGTTTTATAGTCTTTTATAGCATCCCTGAAATTAAAAGACACTTTGAAACGTTTCTTTTTTTAGAGTGTATTGTAATGAGTTTAAATGCAATAACGTTACTTTACACCTCTGCTTTTCATTTGTGATGGATGAATGATTTAAAGCTCATGGTCTGTGTGGAGAATGTTAATATGGGTCTGTATGGAAAAAAAGAGTGGGCATTAATGTAAGAATTGTAAGAGGTATTGAGAGTGAGAAAGAATCTGAGAAAGAGAGAGAGAGGTCTTTTATAGTCTCTCAAAAAGACTTGGTTTTAAATGCAAAACAAAGTAAACACAGAACGTTCCCGTATAGTTCCTGTTCTGGGAATGTTTTCTATTGGTTATTTTTTGGGGTTAATTTTGAAACCTAAGGAGAACATTCCCAGAACGTTCCCTGCAGGTTATTGTTTAGTAATAATTTTGTATTCATTATGTTTTTGAACAATAAATAATTTAGAAGATTATTTGTGTACAGGCATATTCGGATGTAAAGGTTAAGAGAACGTTCTCGGAATGTTCTGGGAATCTGCAGAGAATGTTCCGGGAACGTTCCCCTAACCTAAAGGGAATGTTCTATTTACTTAAAGAAAACTTTCCTGGCTAACCTACATTAGGCAACGTTCAAATTGTTTATTCTGGGAACCAGAAACTAACGTTACCATAACCAAAAATTGTTAACTGGATACCCATTACCTCAAACCTGTGAAAATACAGTATGTGCAGTGATCTGAAATGTTCTTATACATAGCTTGTTTGTTGCATCTCATCAACAGGACACTTTAAACAACAACTCATTTGCGAAGAAGTACAGCTGGCAGCAGAAAATCTCCCAGACCTTGCCGCCCCTTAAAGCAGGTGAGTATACAGAGTTTGTTATCTTAGATCTTATTGAGTCTTAGTTGGGAAGTTATCATGACAGCAACAGCAGTGTTTTCCACTTGAAACTAGTTATTTCTTGAGAAAATGAAATGGATTTAATTGTACTGAATGTGCACTTGTGCATTTCAAATCTTTACTGTAATGCCGATAATATAATAATTAAATAAAATGCCACTTAAGTGTACTTAAAGATGGTACACTTTCACAACTATGTTTAACACACTTAAGTAAATTTTTTTGAAGTAAACTATGCAATAATATCAAATTTAAGGTTTTAATTGAACCTAAATTTTAAATAATAATGTTTTAATAATCATGTGTTGTGATTTAGGGTACATTTATTTAGATGTTTATTAACAAACTAAAGCACATGAAAAGTACTTTTTAGAACTTCATAATTACAAATATATTTAAATACAAGAAATAGAAGTTTCAACAGAAATGTCAATTAGGAAATGTACTACTTAAGTGGGTCAAAAAACACTTTAACGTTCAGCTATAGCTGCATGTAATATTAATTTAAAATAAACTACAATACATTTTACTCTAGTTGGTATTAACATGCAAATAAGTGTCCGAAACTTTACATTCAGTGTTCACTTAAGTATATCATTTTAAAAGTATATAATTTCAGTGATGAGTAAGTTCATTTTGTGAGTAATTTGAAAGATAATGAGCCAACTCATCGCATGCCAAACTTCCCTAGCTCTGTTGTCTCAATGACAAAAGGTTAGCAATGTTTTGCTGCCAACTTTGCTCATGTGAATTTGATTTAGTCTAGTCATCTACAAAAACATGTTTGCATGTGCAGTCTAGCCAAACAATGGGTCACACAGGCGTACCTAACTTGTTGGTCTGTCTGTTTCAAAAACGCAAAACAAGCCATCCATCATGTTGGTACACTTATCACTTACCTCAAATAATATTTGTACTAATTAAAGTCCACTGCCATATATTTGTGTATTCTCTTATACATGATTTATGAGAATGGTTATGGTATTACAGTGTAAACCAAATGGCTTAAAACATACTATACTGTTAGTATATATATAGTACAGTAGTACCTCAAGATATGAAAGGCTCAACTTACGAAAAATCCAAGTTACGAAAGCAAAGACGAAAAATTGTACTGCTCTACATACGAAAAGTTTTCAAGATACAAAAGGTTTCTGAAAGTCCGAGATTCGCCCCATAACAATTTTGAAACTCGCGCCGCACGCCGCCATCTTAGTTATAGTAGACTCGCCACCATCCTCCAGCTCTCCCATTGGTTCCTGATGCTAGCCAAGCCATGAGATCCTTCTCTCTAATTGGACAGCATCCCTCCCATCATGCATCTTCTATACGTACAGTGGTACCTTCTATCTCGAGGTACCACTGTATATGGTATATAAATATACATTACAACTGTGGAAAGTCCCCATAAACCCCATATAACTGTGTGTTTGTGTGCGTACACATATGTATTGTATGGAAGCTTGTTTCTGTCTTGGAATAAAAATAAAAAAAAGGAAAAACTTTTTATAACAATTCAGACTTTTTGTCTAACTATTGAACATTTTTATCTCACAATTGCCAGTTATAAACTTATGATTGCAAGTTGAATTGTGAAGTCACAATTACCTTTTTTATTTTCTTATTCTGTGGCGGAAGCAAGCTTCCACAGCATTGACTTGATCTGTAATCTACCAATTCACTTTTTTGTGCTTAATCCTGCTGCAACCAGGTGAACTGACGCCATCTCGCGAGCACACATGTCTAAGCGACGAGGAGAAGCACCAAGTGGGCAGCGGTCGGAGTCGGACGCAACTGAAAGACTGTGGCACCTCTACTGACAAGCCCAAACATACTCCAGCTCCTGCCCCTTCTGCTGTACTATCTGTCCCATGTAAAGCCAGAGATGTACACAGAGAACCAGGGCATTGCGAGAAGATCCGTTATCATACGGACGTTCGGCTTGAGCCTACAGAGGAGATCTATCTGACACCAATACAACGTTGCACTGAGGTTCTGCAGAATGAGAAAGCGCCAGCTCATGCCCAGGTAATCTCAGTCAGTTCTGACAATGAAGCCCCCCCTCCGTACCATGAACAGGATCTGCAACCCCCTTCCTACTTTTCTTGTGTGGATGCTTCGGCTGCTGACAGTAGCGGGGAAGAAGCAACTGGAGCAGAAGATCTGTGTTATAGAGACTGCGGTGCTGGCGAGGCTCATGCCCATCGCGAGAGCTTGTCGGGAATGCTGAAAACTTCCTTGAGCAACTCGGATGCAAGTGGACTTTCGTACGATTCAGTCAAATACACATTAGTTGTGGATGAGCACGATCAGCTGGAGCTTGTCAGTTTGAAAGACTGTTATCGTGGCTACAGCGACGACAGTGATTCGGCCACCATCTATGATAACTGTGTTTCCTCTCCATACGTGTCAGCTTTTGGGAAAGAGTATGAGGAGGATGAGAATGAGAATGAAGACAAAGGAAGAAAACAAAGTGGGATCAAAGCTACGACGTGTCTGTCAGAAGACTCCACCCCTGAGGCCGACATGCAATTTTCTCGAAAATTTGTTAATGTTTTCATGAGTTCACGCTCCTCCAGTAAGTTTTTATTCTTTTTTTATCATTTGTACACTATTGGTCAAAACGTTTGAATAATTAAGGGAATAGCATTAAAATGTTATAAAAGATTTCTATTTTAAATAAATGCTATTCTTTTCATCAAAGAATCCTGGAAAGAAAATCATGGTTTCCACAAACATGTTTAGCAAAAGAAAAAAAGAAAAAATTTATAATAATAAGAACCATTATTAATAATTGAGCACTGATAATAATAGGACCGGGAATGTAGTAATAATGCAGAAAATTTTAACTTTGCATCACAGGAGTAAATTAAATTATTAAATATATTCAAATAGTATATTTTCAATGGTAATAATATTTCACATGTGACTTAAAACTTAAACAGTATTACTGTATTTTTGAAAATGTGCATGTGGTAAATGCAACCTATAAGAGGCTTATTTCAAAAACATTAAAAAAAAAATCATAATTATTTCAAACGTTTGATCAGTAGTTTCTTTATTTTTGTGTCAATCAAATGTCTAAGTACAAAAAACTACATTAGAAAACTAAATTTTTCCGCTGGAATGATGATAAGCGTGCATGTTTGTAAGAGATGGAACAGTAGGCTACTCTGGTTGCAGTTGTTTTTGCCAGTCACAATGTGACATGACACAATGGTTTCCTCAGTTCACAGTTTATTTATGCAGTCCTTGTATTGCTGGATGTTAGGAGCATTTTGCTGATATAATCGAAAAGCTTTAGATGAGAAAATGAAGAGAACAAAGAGAAAACAATATATATTGTAAACTGTGAGATCGGAATAGAGAAAATCACTCTTTTTGCTCAAGTCACACTGTCCAACTCCAGATTTTTTGAGTTTCTGATGCCATCTTTCAGCTCATTGTGTTCTTACTGAAGTCAAGTGAGGAATTAATGTGAGGAAGAAAAGGGGAAACAGAGACAAAATGTCAATGTTACCTGGTAGAAATAGATAAAGTGGTGGATACAGAGTAGCTAAACAATTCCCTCACTGGAATATGACCACTTTTGCTCATGCTTAAATCTAAATGAACTTCCTGGTTATCAACCAAGTTCATTTATCACTCCCGTTAAACATGAGTCATAACTGGCCCAAATCTCAGCCAAATAATAACCCATAACCAGCCCTTTTAATAGTGGCACCCAATCTCATCCTACATTACACCGTATCAAGACCATTCTTTAACCAGAAACTTCAAAACTGAGCCTTAAAAAATGCCAATCATACAATCTCAGCCATCCACAGACAATAAAACACAAATTCACACCTATAGCAATTTTAGTGTATACACATCTTTGGATAGTGAGGGAAATCAGATTTGAGGATAAGACCTTCTGGCTCAGCTGAGACTCGAACCAGGCACCTTTTTGCCGTGAGCTGACAGTGTTTCCCATTGAGCCACTGTGCTTCTCTTAATCACAGACATAAGATACAGATATATGTATACAGCATAACCCAAGTGTTTATATAATCCACACTCACAGTGTTAAAATAGTAAGTTCTGATTGAACATTATTGTTGAACACCTGCTGTCAACAAGCAGAATCGCTGAAGGAAAGATGAGCAGGAATGCAAGAATTACAACAGACTTCCAGGCTCAGATTTACACGAATCTCATCAATGGTAACAATCAATAATCAACCTTCATATTGCATTGCATGCTGGGAGCCAACAATCAAAACTCATCCATGGCTCCCAGCAATATATTATGGATAAATTATGACTCTATGCAATTGTCTTAGTATATATTTTTAATCTGTTTATCAAAAGGTTTTGATGGTCACTATTGTTGAGATTCATACACCGTAATAATCAACCTCAATAATCATTGTGTGTCTGAATATTAAAGAAGTTCAAATGTTTTGGTGTAGAAAACTACACAACTCTGTATCTGTATGATGAACACTGCTGGAACTCAAGACGTTGAATTATATAATCAATATTATAAAATGAACAAATCAGAGATTACACTCTGACGAGATTAGAATGATATTAGTGAACCAGGCCACTTGCACGATGATTATCATTATACAAACATAACCAACAACTCCTTATCATATTTTCTTTTGGTTTTTTTTGTGCTATATCAAATGTGTCTTATCAATACAATGGAACAAACTAATGGAAAAATATCCCATCTGATGTAAACATTAATATCCCTGACTTCAAACGTATCAGTCAATGAAACATCAACATCTAAACCCCTGTAATTTTCAATAAGAACTTCTGTAGACATATGACGGAAATAAAGTCAAACAGGTTAATAATAGGTGAAGCTAATGCTGTCTGTGGAGTTGTTTAATCATCCTTTGCTGAGATCTTGTGAGATTTAATGTCTGCAAATGTCTATTTGCAGTTGATTTTACTAATGCTCAATCATCACTTATTTTATCACTTAATTATCTCATTAACTTCAACACTGCTTCAGTGTTTCTCTTTAACGCTCTGTAGATTGAACCTATAAATGCTGAGCAGTGTTCAATGAGGATTTTGTGTACTGTATGTGCATTGCAGCATCTATCCAGGACCTGTAAATGTTTTCTGGTTTGTTTGTTTTACCTATGAGCATAAATACAATGTTTTTTTTAATAGTATTCAATATGTATCTGCATCTTATCTGCATCTGTCAATAAGAGGAGCACAGGACTGAGTCACAGATAAGCCAGAAGGTCTTATTTTTCCCACACTAGCTAAAGATGTGTGAATTGTGTGAATATTGAATATTCACACTAACATTTCTATGAGTAGGATGAGATTTAGAGATGAGATTGGGTATCACTATTAAAACTTGTTCTGGCCCAGTTCAGGGCTTGTTATGGATTATTATTTGGCTGAGATTTGGGTCAGTTATGGCGTATGTCTGTAGTCCAGATCTGGGCCACTCAAAGGGCCATCATTTTTTCTCTAGAGAAACTAGTCGTGGTGCCCTGGAACTGAGCCAGACCTCAATTGCTATGCAGGCAGTAGATGTATCTGAAAACCCATCCATCAGCGTTGATCAGGTTGTTAGTAGGTTTTAGAGAGCAGTTTAAACGATAAGTAATTATCTTACCTGTGCGAAAAAAGAAACATCTAAGTGCCACTTTTTTTTCTCCGTCATCATACTTTGTGTTTACGCTCGCTTTTTGTCTTTATCCAACTTTTTGTCTTTAGAGTTTTTCTTCTGCTTCGTCAGTACAGGTACCGGTAGGCTACTTCTTCTTAGGTTGGTAAAGCGCGATTAAAAAGTGTTGTCAGGGAAGTTCGTATTTACGAACTGGGAAGTCGTTTTTACGACGTCAGGTTCGTTCATGTCACTTTCATCAGAGCAAAGAACAGAGCAGAACTCCACGCGATTGTTGACCGGGGGGGGATTTATATGCATTTGTAGGCTTGTTTTTAATGGAATTTATATGCATTTGTATAGGAAATTTGGGCGGGTTTGTCATCAAAAACAAGCCCAATTTTTATCGACCAGCCCAATGCATTTTTTTCCGGTCGGACGCGACCAAAAGGAGCCCAATTGGGCGGGAACCCGCCCAATATGGCAACACTGCTTACAGAAGATGAAGAAATTGTTAATAAATGAGGGCTTATTGTAAATTAGTATCAAAACTCTTATAAGGACGTTTATTCAGCAAGCGTCAGTGTGTAGCCTACAGCATTTAGAAGTCTCTTCACAAAAACACCATTTAAGAGCGCATTATACTCGTATCTTAAAGTGCTACAGTGCTTTCTAATTTACACTGTTGGTGCAGCAGCTGAACTGTAGATCCAGCCTCACGGTTTTTAGAATTGATTAAACACAGTTTGATTATTCCAAAAGAACCTTAGCATTAGAGCTTTAGGGGTTTGTTGTATTATGTTGTTTCAGATTTCAACAGAAATCTGACAGGATTTCTACCCTGTCAGGTTTCATTTGCAGTTATTGAAATAGAGTTAAAAATAGACCAGTACGACCATAAGAATATACTGTATTTATGAAAGGGTTTTCATATGCTGTTTTTGCTGATGTCTTTAGGTACAGAATCTTTTGGCTTGTTTTCCTGCATTATTAATGGAGAGGAGAGGGAGCAGACACACAGAGCCGTCTACAGGTGAAACAGAACAGAGCATTGCAAACATGTGTAACTTAAATGCATTTGTATTTTTTTTTTAGATCATAATCATGAAGGAATGCATGGCCACTGGACACTGGGCCATTCTTTGGAAATGGCTTTGTTTGTAACTCAAACAATTTCAAAATTTATAAAAAATCATATTTGAAAAGGCAATGAACTAAAGTTTCAAGAATGTGAATTCCTAAATATAAATTGAACTATCTACAGGGAGTGCAGAATTATTAGGCAAATGAGTATTTTGACCACATCATCCTCGTTATGCATGTTGTCTTACTCCAAGCTGTATAGGCTGGAAAGCCTACTACCAATTAAGCATATTAGGTGATGTGCATCTCTGTAATGAGAAGGGGTGTGGTCTAATGACATCAACACCCTATATCAGGTGTGCATAATTATTAGGCAACTTCCTTTCCTTTGGCAAAATGGGTCAAAAGAAGGACTTGACAGGCTCAGAAAAGTCAAAAATAGTGAGATATATTGCAGAGGGATGCAGCAGTCTTAAAATAGCCAAGCTTCTGAAGCGTGATCATCGAACAATCAAGCGTTTCATTCAAAATAGTCAACAGGGTCGCAAGAAGCGTGCGGAAAAACCAAGGCGCAAAATAACTGCCCGTGAACTGAGAAAAGTCAAGCGTGCAGCTGCCAAGATGCCACTTGCCACCAGTTTGGCCATATTTCAGAGCTGCAACATCACTGGAGTGCCCAAAAGCACAAGGTGTGCAATACTCAGAGACATGGCCAAGGTAAGAAAGGCAGAAAGTCGACCACCACTGAACAAGACACACAAGCTGAAACGTCAAGACTGGGCCAAGAAATATCTCAAGACTGATTTTTCTAAGGTTTTATGGACTGATGAAATGAGAGTGAGTCTTGATGGGCCAGATGGATGGGCCCGTGGCTGGATTGGTAAAGGGCAGAGAGCTCCAGTCCGACTCAGACGCCAGCAAGGTGGAGGTGGAGTACTGGTTTGGGCTGGTATCATCAAAGATGAGCTTGTGGGGCCTTTTCGGGTTGAGGATGGAGTCAAGCTGAACTCCCAGTCCTACTGCCAGTTTCTGGAAGACACCTTCTTCAAGCAGTGGTACAGGAAGAAGTCTGCATCCTTCAAGAAAAACATGATTTTCATGCAGGACAATGCTCCATCACACGCGTCCAAGTACTCCACAGCGTGGCTGGCAAGAAATGGTATAAAAGAAGAAAATCTAATGATATGGCCTCCTTGTTCACCTGATCTGAACCCCATTGAGAACCTGTGGTCCATCATCAAATGTGCGATTTACAAGGAGGGAAAACAGTACACCTCTCTGAACAGTGTCTGGGAGGCTGTGGTTGCTGCTGCATGCAATGTTGATGGTGAACAGATCAAAACACTGACAGAATCCATGGATGGCAGGCTTTTGAGTGTCCTTGCAAAGAAAGGTGGCTATATTGGTCACTGATTTGTTTTTGTTTGGTTTTTGAATGTCAGAAATGTATATTTGTGAATGTTGAGATGTTATATTGGTTTCACTGGTACAAATAAATAATTGAAATGAGTATAAATTTGTTTTTTGTTAAGTTGCCTAATAATTATGCACAGTAATAGTCACCTGCACACACAGATATCCCCCTAAAATAGCTAAAACTAAAAACTACTTAAAATATTGATACAAAAATATTCAGCTTTGATATTAATGAGTTTGTGTTCAGTGAGAACATGGTTGTTGTTCAATAATAAAATTAATCCTCAAAAATACAACTTGCCTAATAATTCTGCACTCCCTGTATATGTTTGTTGTCATACTCCTATCTATCTGTTTGTCTGTTATCTATCTATCTGTTCATCTCTTATCCATCTATCTATCTATCTTGGAGTAAGTTCTAATCATAAGATAATCTTCCTTTTGTTGAATGTCTCATGGATGTGCTTTGCCAGATTTGTCCCTCGTCACGATGATGAGCTGGAGCTGGAGGTCAATGACCCTCTGCTGGTGGAGGTGCAGGATGAGGATTATTGGTATGAAGGATACAACATGAGAACAGGAGCACACGGGATCTTCCCTGCCTATTACGCCACGGAGGTCTTCAAGGAGCAAGAACTTACTTTAAATGGTTAAAAAAACTATCTTAATTCTTAAAAATATTTGACCTGTAGTGTTTTCAGATGACCCCACTACGTTTGAATTACTTTACAGTACTAACTGTTCATATGGTCTTCATATCTCTGTCTTGTCTTCATTAGCAAAAGGTACAGAATGGATGGAAAAATATACAATGAAATTCCTTGGCTCAGTTCAAGTACTGAATCATAAAGGCAACGATGTTCTATGTGCAGCTATGCAAAAGGTTTGTATTTACGTAACATTTCACTCACTGAATGTTTAAAAATGAAGGAAAAACATTTCTTGAAGTAATAATGCTCTATACTAAACTTGCAACGTGGCAAAATTTCCTATACTTTGATTAAAACATTGATTATGTAAAAACAAATGTAGTGATGGAATTAGATAATGGTGTTAACTGGGATCGTTTGACAACTTTATTGTCTGTACACATGAAAAATGCACCCTTAGACTGATAATGCTTCATGATTGATTCCAGATTGCGATGAACAGGAGACTGACTGTACATTACAATCCACCGTCATCCTGCATTCTGGAGATCAACGTGAAGGGACTGAAACTCACAGTGCAGGATGACTTCCACATGGTAAGAACGTTTGTTTTATGAAGAATAATAAGGAAATAATAAAGAATAATAGCGTTTATTTGTTGGATATTTAGTTCATGAAATGCACAGTAACAGAAGCCATGGACTGGGCTAGAAAAGCAGAACCAAACAGATTCAAATGACTTTTGAAAATATTCCACATAACCAGTAATTATGAATAACTAGAAAAGATAAGGGAATTAATAGGTAAAAAGTAATGGGAACAATATAGAGAAGCAATTTCAGCATGTGTCTATGGTTTGTGGACATGCAATATATTCATTTTATAAATGTGTTTCCACAGAATAGTGAATATAGTCATTTTTTCCATTTGAAAAATGTCTCATTCTGTGGCTACCATCCCAGGAACAAGAAGTAAGTCACTCATTTACCTGCATCCTTCGACTTTTCGCTGTCAATGATGATGCTTTTCTTATTATTATATTGCATTTACTACACTACTGTTCAAAAGTTGGGGTTAGTACTTTTTTATTTGAAAGAAAACACTTTTTTATTCAATAAATACAAATCTTAAATTCATTAAAAGCAACAGTAAAACTTTTATAATGTTACAAAAGATTTCTATTTCAAATAAATACTGTTCTTGAATCCTGAAAAAATAACGTATGAAGCAGCACAACTATTTTCAACATTGATAATAATAATAATAAATGTTTCTTGAGCATCAAATTAACGTCAAAATGATTTTTGAAGATTCATATGACACCGAAGACTGGAGTAATGATGATAAACGTTCCCCTAACGTTCCCATATAGTTTCCATTTGGTTCTTTTTTGGGGGGAACCAAATAAGAACACTCTGGGAACATTTTCTATTGGTTATTTTTTTGTAACCTACAGGGAATGTTCTGGGAACCTGCAGGTAAATTTTGAAACCTAAAGAGAACATTCCCACAACGTTCTCTGCAAAATCATTTTGTATTCATTCTTATGTTTTTGAACAATAAATAATTTAGAAGATGTAGTTTGTAGACTGATTATTTGTGTACAGGCATAGCAGGATGTAGAGGTGAAGAGAACGTTCTCGGAACGTTATCCTAACCTAAAGGGAACGTTCTATTTACGTAAAGAAAACTTTCCTAGCGAACCTACAGGGAACGTTCAAATATTTGTTCTGTGAACCAAAAATTGTTAACTGGGTTTATATCACAGGAATAAATTACATTTCACAATATACATTCTTTTAAATTGTAATAATATTTCGCTACTTTTACTGCATTTACTAAATCAAATAAATATAGCCTTAAGTGAGTGAGCTGAAGAGACTCCGTTTAAAACTTTTGACCAGTAGTTAACGCATTTGTATGTGAGTTTTATTTACCATCAGTATGTTATCAAATGCTATGAAATCTCCGCAGGTATTTTGGCTTTATTACAAAACATCCGGCTGATGAGAGATTCGCCTGTCACGTCTTTGTGTCGGAGAACTCCACTAAACCTCTTGCTGAGTCTGTGAGGTCAGTGCTTTTATTTGTAACGTATTGCATTTTCTACACACTCGATTTGTTTAAAAATCATTGCATCTTCTGTCTTCATTCACAGGAAAGCGTTCCACTTGTACTATAAAGAGTTTGTGGAGGTCTCATGTCCTACTGAAGACATTTACTTGGAATAATCTCTAATTACAATGAGCTGCACAGCAATGTATATAAACAGTGTATGCTAAATGAATATATGAGAAATAATAATATGTGTATATAATCAAAGACTAATATATCTGACAAAGAGGACCAAACCAGATGAAGAGACTGACGGTTTTGTGCTGGAGCTCGTCAGACGGATGTACAAGAGACGAAACCAACTAAAAATTGTACTGTATAAAAGGATGAAATTATTTTCCAGGATATTGAGGATTTTGGATGAGTGTTTCCCAGCTAACAGGGAATGTTCTCAGAACTTTGGCTAACGTTCTAACAAGGTTCTCTCAAAGTTATGAACAAACGTTCTTCCAGTAACGTCAGTAGAACGTTTCGCTCAGAGTTATCCGTCTTTAATAATGTTCTCAAAATGACAACATAAAAACATTAGCATTAGTAATACATCATTCATTTTAGCTGGATGTTCATGGACGTTAGCATAACCAAGACAAAACATTTTTAAATGCTTTGAATGTTCAGAAATAACATTTTCATAGCTTAATGCGAACGTTAGCAAAAGGTTCTTGGGATATATTTTTGTCAGCTGGGTTTCATCTGTTGCTCTGGTCTTGCTGCTGCGCTGTGGTTCTGTGTTTGCTTCAGGCTTAATAGAGGATATTTTTTCATAGCACAAAATACACAGACCATGCAAAGTAAAACTCATTAACAAATCTGCCATTTCAGCTGTTTGTGATGTCTTGATGTCTGCTGCATTTTCCAGGTATACCAGCATAATCATATACCAGGCATATCCATGAATGGTATATGGAAATTTGATCATATTAACAGTTTTAGAAAACCTTTTGGGAGTTTCTTGATCATTCACTCATAAAATTCAATGAAAATGGTTAATTGATGAATAATACTAGAAACACTTCCTGTTCGAGCTGGAGTGACTGTGAAGGACTTTGGAAGAGATATTTTGGCTTCTGTTTGAGGTCGACATGCCTTTTATTTGAAAAGAACTCCTGAGGTATTTCTTGTAAAACAAGACCTCGGTGTATCAATACGAACAAGTGATGTGCTCATTAAAGGCTTGTTCAACAAGACACATGTGTATCACTGGTTTGATTTAGATACAGATACTTCTAAATATAATGGAAATAATACTATTTATGCCTGACTGGCTCAAACTTCATACGTGCTTCATTTATGTAGTAACCTATTTTTTATTTTAAAGCAACAACAAAAAGGATTCATCTTTGTCAGCTAAAAGAGTTTATTGAAATTTGTCATTGATTACTCGCACTCATGTTGATCCAAACCGGCAAGACTTTAGTTCATCTTCGGAACGCAAATGAAGATATTTCAATAAATTCTGAGCGATTTCTGTCCCTCCATTGACAGTCCACACAACTCCCACTTTGAAGCTTCAAAAAGTTCATAAAGCATTTTTATACACAAAATAAGCAGCTCAACCGAACCTGTTTGACGCTCAAAAACAAACCTTATTGGTTTTTGCGGAAGCTCAAACACGCTGAGTAACACGAAAATAAACCTCATTCAATCATGCTTGAGCTTCCGTTTACCTCAACTGATGTGTTGATCAATGTTCATATGCAAATAAAAGCCTCATATAAAGCACTCTTTAAAGATTTTGGACTATTCCAATCAAATCAAATGGACTAGTTTCCAATATTTTAATACACTTTTTGAAGTGTCAGTTGTGTAGCCGTCAATGGAGGGACAAAAAGCACTCGGATTTCATCAAAAAGATCTTCATTTGTTTTCTGAAAATGAACAAAAGTCTTACGGGTTTGGAACATCAGATGATGACAATTTTCGTTTTTGAGTGAACTATCCCTTTAAAACTAAAAATATTTTCAAAATATTGTTTTAACGCAATAAAACATGCAAAACGAATAAAATAAAGTTGAACAAAATACACATTTTTAAATGACAAACTAATTTCCACCTCTAGGTTTACCAATAAATGACAGCGAACAGTGTGAAACTCAGTGTGGCTGAGACCCTGAATGAGGTCTATTTCAATAAATCTGTTCACTTCTTCAGAAAGCTTTAATCATCCTCTACACGTCTGAACCGCTCAACAGGATCAAGGATCAATTCCAGGGCTATGACGCAAACATTTATTGTGACACAATAGATAAATACAGTCATATGCAACAACTCGCTGCTCAAGACAATTTTTACGAAAAGAAAAAACAAAGACAATTTGAAAACTATTTACATGGTCTTCAACGTGAAACCTGAACAATCATTTCTGATTCACAGAAACAGCACGTTTCTACTTTCAGATGGATCTGGTTAAAACAGTCTTGGTGACACATCAATGGTGTTGATCCGAAGTACGGTCTGGGGTTGAATAATGACTGTAAAAAAGAAGAGAAAAGTAAAATAACACCCTAAAGAACAATATCAAACAATAACACTAACAATTGATTTGTGTAGATGTTTTGCATTAAATATTCCACATACTCCTCTTTCTTTGGAATCGATGCCTCTTCCAGAATCTCATGTGAACCATCGGCCAGGACTCCGTCTTCTCAATGACTGTAGCGTGAACTTGAGCTAAATCACAGCTGAGGACCAAAAGAACTCACTTCAATATTCCACAGGGTTTCATAGCTTTAAGAGCTTTTTAAGACACACTGCACCAACAGACGGCTATATGAAGTTATTCTGCTGAACACAAAGATATTTTGAAAAATATGGATAGTAATACCTTTTTTCAGACTATGGAAGTCAAAGCGACCCATCAACTGTTCTATACCCATATTCTTGAGAGCGAGTAAATGACAGAATCTTCATTTTTGGGCGAACCATCCCTTGACGTGAAACGCAACGAGTCATCTTAGCAACAATTCAACTTCCGACCTGGATGACTTTAATTCATGTTACAAAAAATAGCTTACGGCTTGAATCGCTCTGGTCTCAACCAGATATCTGCTTTTTTTAAAGGTGTAAACTCACTTGATTTTATTCAGCTTATCTGAAAACAAGACTTCATATCTTCACTTTGCATCTCAAATATGCTTAGATATTTGAATCGGATAATTTAATTGCTATAATTTAAGATCTTAAGGCCTTAATACACAGACATCCTCTGAAATGTGCAGTTATTACCACAGAAAATAAGAGCTGTTTGTAAAAACAAACAAAAGTGTCTTGGCAGTAATGTGCAGTGGGAAGAAAAAGAAAGAAAAGAAATCAGATCTACTAAAACCTATGAAAGAATAAAGGTGACCCCTAAAGAAAATAAAAAATAATGATAATAAAAGATACACCTGTTCAAAAGTTTAGGGTCGGTAAGATTTGTTTATACTTTTTTAGAGACGTCTCATTAAAATATGCTTTTATTTGATCAAAAACACAGTAACCGTGTGAAATATTACACATGGTTTTCAGTTGTAATATATTTTAATGCTCTTATTTTTTCAGAAATTATACTAATTTGTCATTTCTGATTATTATCAATGTTATCAACCAGATATGCCGCTTCATATGTGTCAAAACCATGAGACATTTGTCCCCAGTTCTTTAATTAATAGAAAGTTCAAAAGAACACAATACATTTGAAATAGAATCTTTTTCAGTCACTTTTGATAATCGTTCACAACTGATCCCAAACTTTTGAACAGTAGTGTACAATAGTTATTACAGTAGTTTGATAAATCCCAGTTTAAAGTAATATTATAAGAATATACTGGACAGGTTAATCAAAGCACAACAAGGAAAATTAAAGATGCACCAAACTCTTTCCATTCTATACCATAAACAATGTCAACATTTGTAAAACTCAAACCAGATATGTGCCGACTTTATAACTTTATTTCCAGCAAGAATACAATGAGAGTCATCATAAGTGCATTTCTGTACACATATTTTGTTTGTTTTGTTGAAAACTGACGTCAAAACAATTATGATCTGGTTTCACAGACAAGGTTTACTTTAGATTAAGCCAGGATTAAGTCTTAGTTCAATTATTACACCTTTATACCATTTTTTCCTTAGAAGATAATTGAATAAACTTCATATCTGTTTCAAACGAGAAGTTTTTTTTATTTATATATCTTACCCAAGAAGCGGCTTTCCAATAAGAGTGAAGTCATTTCCTCCAACTAATAACACCTGCAAAAAGAAAGCATTAGCACTATGAAATCATCCCACATATGTGGCATTACTACAGAAATACTGAATGTTGCATGTGCGTGAAAGCTAACAAAAACCAAATGAAATATAGAAGTTGCAGAGTAATGTCATTTAGTTTTCCATAAAATGTGTGGGTTTCAACTGAGAAATTCAAGTAAAATAAAAGCCAAAGTTGAATTTTCCTATGGATTTCACAGCTAGGCTACTGTAGATTCAAACGGGACACATTAGAAACTGTTACAAAGTCTTGATTTTAGTGTCGACAACGAATGTCCAATGGACGACTAATAATACTCTGAAACAATATTTGCATCTCTAGAACAGAAATCTGTGTGAACATCTGAACGCAGTGTATGAATGTCAAACCTTCTCCAGTCTTATCCTATCGCCACAAGCTGCATCGATGTGGTTTTCGATGAGGATCAGGTCTTCGTTGGTCACCTTCCACTGACGGGCAGCAAAGTGAACTACAGCAAACAAGCGGCCGTACTCGCCCTTCTCAATCAGGTCCTTTACCTTCTGTACGACCACTGTGAAAACAAGGAAGAAGAGAGACGTTCATGAGGAAATCACAAACAAAATATCCCATCTTAATCAGGATGTCTGAAGGTAATCGTTTTTATTAATTTAGGATTAATTAAATTGATCAAAGGTGACAGTAAAGACTATTGATCTGATGTTTTACAAAATTTATTTAAAATAAACACTTCTCTTTTGAACTTTCTGTTCATAAAAAATGATCATGGTTTTGACATGATGCAGAACGGTTTTCAACATTAGTAATAAGAAATGTTTTTAGTATCAAATCATCATCATATAGTTTTCTGGAGTAATGATGCTGAAAATACAGCTTTGATCACAGGAATAAATTACATTTTTCAATATTACAATAGAAAACAGTTATTTTAAACTGTAATATTTCACAATACTGCTGTTCTTACTGTAGTTTGATCGAATGTAGCCTTTCTGAGCTTAAACAAACCTTTTAAAAAATATTCATTTTTCTTTTTGCTGCCCCAAAATGATCTTATTTAATTTAGTATTTAAATTCTGCCTTAATCAGTTTATCTATATATTTGACAACTAAATTTAAGACCTTCTAATGTTTAATAAAATAAGAATGAAAGCAATATAATAATAATATAGTGATGTCTTAGTATTTAGCATATCAAAGACAAACCGATACTTGACTTTCACTTAAGTCATTTATAAGTGTTGAATACACTGATGTTTAACTTGTAAAAAAAAAGCGCTGTGTATTTACGTGGTGGAAAACTGTGTTAGTCAGGCTTACGCTCAAACTGGAAAAGCGTATTCATTAAGAAAATGTAGTTCTAGTTAGTTTATCTAGTGAACACCAGCCTCAAAGTTGTTGTACCATTGTGTGGTTATAAAGGGATATATATATATGTGTGTGTGTGTGTGTGTGTGTGTGTGTGTGTGTGTGTGTGTGTGTGCGTGTGTGTGTATGAAGGCATTCTGTTGTCAAATTTAAGACCTCTACAAATGACTAAGGATATCTTATTAATATAAATTGAAAGCATTACTGAACATAGAAGATAATTTTTTTTTACCAAAGGTAAAAACCAAACACTTTAAATATTAAACTTAAGTTCAGCCCACTTGCCTTGATGCTTTTTCCGCTCTTCTTCAGGATCGAGCGCTGTCAGCTCGGGCCACGGCGGTCTGGACAGTGACGTCGGCGGCACATAACTGAAAACACAAGCAACAAGATCAGCGTACAGCATCATTCAAAACAACAGTACAGAACATGAATTACACACCATCCTGTAGAATATTACGCTATCAAAATATCAGCGCTATTCAACTTCAAGTCAAATTAATTTAATTATTCTTTGTGGAACGTAGACCGAACCAGAACATTGTCAATGAAAAGCGGCCATTAAAAAAAGATTTAACCTATAGAGCGTGCCCGATCGTGACGTAGTTTTACGACAGCCGCCATTTTGGGGGACAACTTCTAATCGATGTCATGGGGGAAGCGACGTTAAAGCCAGTGTTATCGCAGAAAAAAAACGTTTTATGTAAATCTAGGGAGAAGAGTTAGCATAAGACTCAAACTAAATATAGAGATGGACTTGAGAATTTTGAAAGAGACAGGTACGAGGCAAAAATAGCGTTAATAAAGGGACAGGATCTGTATGAAATTGTGACCTGGTCTACGGACGTCAGTCTTCTACCGAACACAACATACATTAATGTTCTCAACTATCTGGTTTTCACCCCAAGTCCTTATACAGCCGAAGATCTTCAGTGTTACAAAGGACTTGACGCTTACAATCAGCTAGTGCAGGGCTCGCGAGCCATATATGGCTCTTTTGATGGCTGCATATGGCTCTTTTGACGCCGCCGATCGCTCGCTCCGTTACTTCCGCGTTCGGAGGAAAGGCAGATCACTCAAAAACCCCAAACAGAGGTCAGGTATTGTTACATATATTATTGGCAAACTGTTGGATACCACCTTTAAGCAGGCACATAATATACATGGATATAATGCTTTATAATTGCAGCGCTTTGTGGGTGTCAGACCATTACTCGCATCGTCTGAGTGTCGTGATCAGGTTTTCTGGTTTCTTTTAAAATACCAACGGGCAGTATCATGCATGAAAGCTTTATCTAGCTTAGCTGTGGGAAGCAGAACATGTTAACTGGTGGGACTGATATTTTTGTGTACTTGTATAATGTAGCAGAGGGTTTAGAAGTTTTTGTCTTTGATGCATGTTTTTATGTAACAATGTTCGTATGTGCTTTAATTAATAATACAAATACATAAATAAAAATAGAGGGTGTGCTTTGGGTACATGCAGAAGGCTTAGACAAAGTGTTCATGAAATGTTATGGTTTTTATTTAGAAAAATTATTTTCTCCAGTCTTTGGAGAAAGGCGACTGGAGAAAGGTTTTTTTTCTTTTTTACTATTTCGCCAGCTTTAGAGAACATTCTCTCGCATGGAACAGATAATACAGGAGTACACAAAAACAGTTTAGAAAGCTGATATAAATGGGGATATATTGCTTTGAATATACAACACTGAAATAAACTCAATCCACTCTCCTCAACATTAACGCAAATGCAAACACCGTCTACTACAACCCACGGTTTGGTTTCACTTTTATAAGAAATACAGCCGCCAGGTTTCAAACCCGTCAACACTGACCGGGCTGTCAGATCAGTCAGGCGTTTCACTGCCGGAGTGAAGCAGTGTGTTTGCTTCAAACGTCATTTTCACGTGACTAGTGACGTAATGACACAAGCTCCGAAGCAGTGGTTCATTGCAAGGACCGTTCGAGTTTGAAGCAAGCTTCGGAGCGTCGGTGTCAGACGTAACATCACTACAGACGCGCACCATTGCCGCTTGCAGCCGCTCAAAATATGTTTTTTAGAAAAATTAGGTGAAATTGAATAATTTTCCGCGGCACACCTGACGATCTCTCACGGCACACTAGTGTGCCGCGGAACACTGGTTGAAAAACACTGCCTTAGGCAGCCTAAAAAATGACTGTTTCACATCGGTGCACGCTGTATCCAGCTCTACTTGTCCCCCAACATGGCGGCGGCGGTGCGCGTGACGTCATACGGGCACGCTCTATATATATATATATATATATATAACCCTATAGCAAACAACAGTGCATAAGCTCTCTCTCTTTCATATATATATACACACATAAATACGTGTGTGTGTTGAATAGGCCTGTGTTTCATATTTAAGGACCTAAAAGGACATGAAATGGCAGATTTTTTTTACCTTGAAGGATAAATGATGCTTGGCGAGCTTTGGAAACGGGTCAGTGCAGGAACCAAACCACCTGAAAGTTACCATGATTATTTAGTCAGTTATACTTGAAAGCATTGCCACATGACGTAGATACTCGCTTAATATGCACACACACTAAATAAAAACTTCTCCAGACTCTTTTATGGTAATATCATTAGAAATTGATACTGTTTTAATTCTATATTACACAAAAACAGCATGAGTGCATTTAAAGTATGCAGTGTTATAATCAGATTAACCATTCTGCACAGTTACTGTTGTGTGACTTTTCTATATTATTTCTGTAAAATTACAATAAGCACTTGAACTCAGCCGAGGAAAAACTCAACATTCCCTTCTAAAGAAACCGGTTTAAATGTTTTTCCCCTCCACAAAACAAAGTTGAACTGAAGAAACAACGCTTCACACGGCACACTGCGTGAACATTAACAGCACCAAATAAAGCTCTGCGCTAACAGTATATCTACATTTATAAAAGCATACAGACATGTGGCCGTGGCTCGTGATAGACGCGCTCCAGCGGCGCGGAGGAGACGCAGGGTCCTCGCCGCATTCACTCGACTCAAAGTCATCGCCATGGCGAGAAAGTGCCGGAAGCACAACGCGAGCGATGGAAATACCTTCCCCGCCAAACACAGCAGCAGAGCGCAAAGGTTCCTAGACGGACATTCTTCTTTGGTCGTTTGAGTGACGCTGGACAATCCAAATAGGCGCGTGTCCGCCACCTGCAGGACTGGAGTGTGAAGCGCTTGAAGAAACAGCCCAGAAGCTTTCAAACAGGCCTAATTTATTAATATACTTTGATTAGGGCTGTTAATAAAAATAACCCGGCGTGATATATTGTGGAAAATCTCCACAAGTTCCCTGTATTAATTGAACGCGTTCCTTTTTCATATGCAAAATAGTTTAACAGGCTAAATATATATAATTATCTACATTATTATAAATACCAGTATTCAGAATTTATTTTATCTATCTACCCATCTATCTATATTATATCCATCCATCATCTAGATTCTATCCATTCAGAATCAATCAATATCCATCTATCGATCCATCCATCTAGATTCTATCCATACATCTATCCATCCAGAATCAATCAATCTATCTATATTCTATCTATCCATCGTATATCTATCATCCATCGATCTATATTATATCTATCCATCCAGAATCAATCTATATCCATCTAGATTCTATCCATCGATCTATATTATATCTATCCATCTACCCATCCATCCAGAATCAATCTATCTATCTATCCATCCATCCAGATTATATCTATCCATCTTATATCTATCATCCATCTATCTATATATCCATCTAGATTCTATCCATTCAGAATCAATCAATCAATCTATATCCATCTATCCATCCATTCATCTAGATTCTATCCATACATCTATCCATCCATCTAGATTCTATCCATCTAGAATCAATCTATGCATCCATCTAGAGTCTATCCATCTCTCTGTCCATCCATCTAGATTCTATCAATCCATCTAATTATATCCATCCATCCAGAATCAATCTATATCCATCTTATATCTATCATCCATCCATCTATCTATATTCTATCCATCCATCTTTTAGTGATAAATAGGATAAGATTATTTATTTAGAACATTTGCTTTGACAGATGAAATATGCAGAAATGTAGGAAATGAGTTGAATGAATCCTTGAATTAGGATAAATCTCAAGACACCATAAAAGCTCGTTTCTGCCACTGAATAATAAAAAGTGTCATTATGACTTTATACCAAAACTCTGACTTCATAACTCTCAACTGCAAAAAATAAAGAGCAGAAAAATTAAACCGGCTGCTTCAAAACCAAAGTATCAATCAGGAAGAAATATAATGTAAAATGCTATTGGTTGATCAGCAGTTTGACATAAGACAGAGAAAGCCACTGTTCTGTAATACATCAATTTTATTTTTGTGACACAGAAACTCCTGAACACCTCTGTAGATTCATTCACACATCAGTGTTACGTTCCATATGCGCAGAGGTAAGACTGGATAAAGTTAATGCAGTCATAAATAATTGTAATAAATATCAAGTAAATGTACAACACATATTTCACTGCATTCAGCTTTTTGTGCGGATGTCTTTTCATAGACTTCTACTCCTCTCCAAAAAACAGCAAAAAAAATGAAGAGACTACTTTGATAGCAGCAGTTGACCATATCAAAAAAAAAAAAAAATTAATAAAAAAAATTAAATACACACACACACCCACAAAACCCTATTATAGTGCTGAAATGCTGATATCTCCAATAAAGTACATCTATAGTAGCATCAAGTGTGTTTGTAATGATGGCTAGAAATTACAGAACTCATAACGCAATTAAATGGTTCACTAGAAATATTACAACTGATTTCCAAGAAAGATTAGGAAATCCTATAAAGAACATCCAATTTATGTTTCAATTTCCAAACCGTGTTGTTATCTTTAAATACACAGAAAAGATATTTAAAAATAAAATTAAAACAGCTTTTTAAGAAACATTTTCCCTTTGGGAGAGGATGGTGTAAAATATAGACCTTCCCCAAAAAAAAGAAAAACCAAAACGACTCCAAACTAAAGCAACGAGATCGTAAATGTTGGGTATCTCCAATAGAAATGTTCATGCACTAGAGTATTGGGTGCAAAATCTTCCCTCAAAAGCAATAAAACTAGCTGGATTGCAACCGTGCAATTGGGTAACGCAGTTGGCAACCTAAAAGTATTCAAGGAATGAATGTCGTTTTGGCAAACAAGACCATAAACTTAGCACCACTCCAAACCTAAGAGCATGGCAGGTAGGATCTTGCATTCAGTTTACAGCAAACGTTCTCCGCATCAGAAACCACTCAAAAATGAAAAGGGATACGATTCACTGCTCTTTATATTACTAAATAGTTTGTTTCTGAACATGACTTATGTCAGATACAGACCTGAACAGCATATGCACCTTTAATAATATTAGGCAGATATTTGTGTCATAAAGCAATCTTGCCGTTTATAGTTCAGATTCTTAAATATGTTCGACCACATGCGTACTTTTAGATCCTGGACAGAGCCTGCAGCATCAAAATTTCCATGAAATATTTGAATCGTCGAGGGCATAAACCCTTTCAAGCCTCTAAAATGGGTGAATCTCACAAAATCGGTCAAGAACATATTCTGGCATAAAGAAAAAGCAGCGTAATTTAAGATCATTTGGAATTTTGTGGCATTACATTCATGTAGATTGATTAATTGTAACACCAAATTACAGATTGATTGCAACAAAACGCTTTTAATTTAGAAAAAAAAAAAGCTCAGGGTAATGGGGGGGAAAAAAGGGAAAAAATTAAAAAGGCACATTTAGGGTAATGATAATCGAACGAAAATGCAAAATAAATTTATATATATATATATATATATATAAATAATAAGAATGCAAAAAAAGAAAAGAAAAAAAGGACAAAAAATTCCTGGTGCATTAGGTTAATGAGAATGGGGGGGATGGGGAGACAATGCAAAAAAAACAAAACATTCTTTTGGCAAAATATAATTTCATGAATTATAACATGGACATGTTCTTGACTGGATTCATGAGATGCACCGAAAATGTTATTATTGAAAGATGCAAGTATAACTTTGAGCCGCAAGTCTTCTGCAAAGCTAAAATCAGCATCTCTCTAAATGAATGTGCGTCAACAATCACTGTCACTAACAGAGAGAAGGCAGTGGTTGAGGCACACAGGGAATGCAAGGATGAAAGACTGGTTAAATGAGAGGAAGAAAGAGATTAAATGTTTAAAAAGGGAGAAAAGCAGTTGCAGTGCCACTTCCTTCAAATTTGTTGATGAACAGATGAACGGTACATCATTTTAGAAAAGTATGGTGTAATCTCTGCCACCACGAGCCGCTGTCAAACTCACCGCCCTCCATTGAAACACGCAAAAGCGCTAGTCTTTGTAAAGGCAAATTGGTCTGGGCTGTTCAAGTTCCTTCATGACTGTTTGTTTTTCCTTTCTTGAAAAAGAACAGAGGACTGATGTAATCACTTAAGGTTACGTGGTGACAGTCTCAGACGTGGCCGACGGGGACTCTGAGAAATCACAGGTGGGTTGACTAGCAGGTGAAATTTAACCGCTGAGAGGATCCTCACGATAGTGGATGGCATAGCGCAACTTCTCCAGCATGACGTCAAGGGAAGAGTACTGGGGCAGCTTGACCATGAACATGCAGGTCTCCACACGAATGTAACGCAAATCCGGTGAGCCTATGACACATTGAAACAAAAAAACTTCATTACAGTTTTCATCCGCTACAAGTACAGTAATACCTTGAGATATGAGCAGAATTTGTTCCAGGAGGAGCTCGTAACTCAAGCTGCTCGTATGGCAAATCATTTGTTCCCATAAGAAATAACAGAAAAAAAATTAATCCGTTCCAGCCCTCTAAAATACTCCCTTATTAGTGCTAATAACAAAAGAAAAAATATGTTTATTATTGCCACAGAGACATACACACACAAAAAAGTATAGTAAAAAGGATTCCTGTGATATAAAATTTGTTTTTTTGAGTTGTTACCTTCAAGACAGACGATAAAGTAGCGGGTAATGGCGGCATTTGCGGAGGAGGAGGGAGGGATAACGTCGATTACGTAGATAACGCAAACACAATACGACTATGGCAGTAAATCCATGGCAAAAAGAAACTAGTGCAAAACCGATGTAAATTACATAACAGATCTGCACGTGAAAAAACGGGAACCCGTGAGCTAATTTTAATTCCCCATGCACGCATGACATCTCATCGCACGCGTGCACTCGATCTTCTCTCGACTGCTGTTTTTGCTTGCATGAACACTTTTAAGTTAACACTTAATTTTAAGTCGACGAACATGTGAACATGCTCTGAGTGCTTGAACACCTAACGTCGACGTCTGCAAGCGTGCTTGTATCTCAAATCGTTACAGTAATCCCTCGTTTATCGCGGTTAATGTGGACCGGAACCCCCCGCGATAGGTGAAAATCTGCGAAGTAGGATCAGCCAATCAGCTCATGGGATATATCTACTCGTGCTCTCATTCGTCGATCTCGCGCCGGGAACCAATCACGTGTCTTGTCTGAATGTCTGTGGGTGTGTACAAAGCCTCAGAGAGTTTCTCTCTTTGTCTGGCATCCTAGGAAACAGTTTCTCTCGTGCATAACGATAAAACAACGCTGCCGATATGGCGGTATTTTTTAACTTTTATTTTCCGATTAATATTTTTGAAAAATCCGTGATGCACTGAGGGCGCGAAACTTAGCCAAAATAGGCTGGAATTAAGCTAATTTGTTGCATTGTTAGGTAGTCTTAGTTCATTTCTCACACATGACCTCTCTACAATCCAACTGATGGATTGGATTGTGGATGTTCTCCATCACAGCAATGGAGAACTTAAATCCCTTTTTGGAACACTTACCCACGGCCCCATCTGGAGGGGCGATCTTCATGGGATAGGGGGGCACATGAGCGGTGTCCGGACCGCCGTCTTTACAAGGGCAGGTGAAGGGAATACGCTCCTGGTTGCAAGCAAACTTGATGAATTTGCTGAGCTCCTCCTGCGTGAACATCTCGAGCGCGGCCCAGAAGAACTCAATGTGCTGGTCGGTCTCCATCAGTCCTACCTGGTACATGGTGTGAGCCTAGATGAACATGACGAGGAGGATGGGTTTGGTGAGTCAGTTTTATGTAGTATACAAACAAATTCTGCAGTCAAATATTTCTGTGTAATGAGTGTGAATGATCATTCCAAAAGATTTTATATAGCTGGGTTAGTTTGGTATCTTTCATGACAAATTGTTTAGTTGCTAAACAACCATGTAACTTGCACAAAAGGAAAAGTGCACATTCAGTACAATTAAGCACGAGTCTCAAGTCTAAGACAAAGGCAAGATAAATAAAAAAAAAAGACAAAGTAGAGGAGCACGAGTTCAGCAGTTCACAGGGATTTCACCTTGAGGAACTCCAGGTTGATGTCTGGGAGGCCGCAGGTGCGCAGCTCCATCTCTGCAGGGCTCAGTAAGGTCAGGAGCTGCAGTGGTATGATGGAGCCCAGACCAGCACGCACAGCCGACATGCACTCCACATTCTGCAGCTCTCGCAGGCGTAAATCACACACTGCTCGCACGTACACATCTTTATTCTCCCAGCTGAACAAACACACATATTGTATATGTATTCGATTTTTTGGTCCATCACTAGTTCTTGATTCAGCAACCAAATATAAACGTAAGCTTCGTGAAAAGTCGATAATCAACAGCTCCTACCTGACAGCGATGTCACGACCACCATGGCACAGCTCCACCTCCTCTCCAGTCATAGTGATGTAGGTGAACGTGCAGCAGGGACGATTTGGTGAATCAGGACTCTCACCCAAGTGGCTTTGTGACGATACATCAGCACATAGTGCTTCCAGCTCCGCCTCATCCGCCAACTGTAAAGACAATAGAATAAAGTTAAAGTGGAAGGTGAAAAATAAGAATTTATTACAGAAATAATAGCATTTAAAGGAATATAGTAGGGTGAAAGCTGAATGCAATATTTTCAGACAGCTGACTGCATGTTAAGAGCAGTTAAATGAAAATATATTATAGTTTTTATTCATATTTTATGCAAAAAAGCTGAAATTTATATTTTTTTGCATGTTAATTGTAATGAAATTTAAGGTAGTTCACCCAAAAATAAAAATCTCATTCAAAACTTAACTTAATTTTTTATGAAATCTCAGACATCATCACTTTATATTATTATTTTATGATTGAGTAAAAAAATATTCACTTAAAGAAATTACAGGCTATTCATTGTATAATAAGTGATAAATTTACATTCTCAAACTTCTTAATGTGGCTGTATGTGAGCAGGTCCGCTTCTCGAAAATCAGAGTCTGGGTCCAGTGCTTCACCGACAAGACCCTTCCAGAAGGAGCCGAGCAGATCCAAAGGCAGAGGAACATCTGCCCGGATAGCAATACCAAGCAGTTGGCCAAAGAAATTCAGTAGCTGCTCTTCAGCATAAGTGATGGGACAAGGTGTCAGGATGTACTTCCCCTGCAACAAATCCACAACTAAAGTCAAGTGTGTGCACATGTGCCAGCATCCTGTAGCACATAAAGGAAGGTGGAAAAAATGTTTTAAAAATTCAACAGTTCAAACATGCAAGCAAACCTTATTGCGATTCGCTGCAGCACTGGGGCAAGGGAGGAGCAGAGAGAGCGCTGAACTTTGCAGCTCCTTACAGACTTGCCACAAGAAATGCCTGAATGATCCACCTGAGAATATATGAGGCATGTCAGTGTTTTTAACTAAAACTTAAAAACGCTGAAATGGAACAAAAAAAGAATCAAGTACTCAAATTATTAAAATAAAACACTGATATACATTTTTGAAATACTAAAACAATAATTGAAATCAAATAGAAATGTTAAAAACTTAAACAACTAAACTTGCCTTTGCAACTAACTGAAATAAAACCGGTTAAAAGTACTAAAACTACAACTGAATTCAAATAAAGACAGATAAAAATCCTTAAAAGAAAAGCTAAATTTTATTATTTCTATGACTCACAACAGCGTTGTATGACAGATGCATCGATTTTATTTAGTTTTTCCTTTTTCCATTACAAATATTCACAAACTTAACTATGAACTATCCGATTCTCAAATATGTATAAATGAATGTGTTTTTCCCTTTAAAAACCTTTATAAATGATATTATTAGTTAAATCTATAATGCACGATGGGGCCGCCAAGTTATTTTGGGCCACAATTCAGAGAATTCTGTTTTTTTAATGTGTGAATTCATCAATTTCGCGCGCTCTCCTCCGACACCTCAGCTCCAGGCGCCGCAACGTCGCGCACATTTTGCGCATGCGCCAATACGCTCTTCCTTGCGCGGCCGGCCCGGTATCATAGTGGGGGGTTGGGGACCACTGGTGTAAACTATAGTTACCTACACAACATGTACCACATAGTCAAATTACAATTGAAAGAATTATTGCTGCTTGCATCAATATCAGTGTGTAGTACTTGTGTATTTAATCTGTCTGAAACCTTGTGGTTAAAAACACTTAATAGTTGTGATATGAGAGTCATACAAAGCACATCCATCTCTGACTCCGCTGCAGCCAAAGCGCGCAAGCATGTGGTTTACTGAATGTTATTTATTGTATAGAAAAAACAGTAAAATAGCACTATCCTCAACTAGTCACGTCCATGTAAGAAAACCAAAAAACAGCAATACTGTATAACACACAATAGGAACGGTTTAGTGATGATTCAGTGTTTGCATGAAAGTAGCCTGTGACTGACTGGTTCCATGGACCTCCTCCCCAGTGAAACGGATGTTGAAAGCATAGGTTGGGTCTCCTCCACTGGCGATCCGTACACACAGCTGAGACGACGGGACACATGACAGCTGCCGTGCAGCCTGGCAGAAGTATGTGTTCTCTGCTGCACGCATCTCACCTTTAATACAGAGGTGTGAGTGTGAAGAACTGATAGTGCAAACCATCTTCTGTGTGAGTGATGCTTCATTCGGTTTACCTCCCACTATCTCCAGTGGATCGAGCGTGATCTCAGGGGCAGCGTGGTCTGCAGTCCGCTGCACTGTTGCATTCAGCACCCGGTTCATAACAGTCACTTTGGTGTCGTAAAATATTAGACCTACAAAAGAAAAAAGATTTACACTTTAACACACTTAAGTACACTTTGCTAATTCAAATTTGTACTTAGTAGTACATTTTAAATGATTTAAACAAGGTTACTCTTAATGATACTTTAAAAAAATTTGTATGTGTTCACTAACATACTAAAGCACAAACAAAGAACTGGATTGTAATTTTAACGGTGGTGTGCCATTAAATATTATATTTCAAGGTAATATACATTTTTAAATGTTCTAGATTGCAACAATAAAAATATATTAAGTTTGATATTAAAGTACACTTTAGTTTACCATAAATACTTGTCAGTACATTAAGTAATGCATCATATCATATTGCACATTCAATATAAAATGAGATGCATTTGCATTTACTTGCATTACATTCATTTTACACTTAAGTATTTTATTTCTGTAATAAGTACTGACATGCACATCCGGATCTTGTGCATTATTTTCTGCGCGAGATACTAATCTTGGTAAATATTGTCGTAAACAAAGTTGTTTGTGTCTTAAGTAGAAAGGAAATGGATGCATATAATATTGGATCTCGTTCTTAAAGTGACAGCAACATATGCAGGCTTTCTTTTTCACAAGCCTGCCATATTCACAATGGTGCTTCATTTCAATCAACTTCAACTTTTTGGTTCTTTTCTAATTGAGTACTTAACAAATGTGTACCCGTTTATTTCATGACTGACCTTTGGCTTCGCACAGAAGGTTCGCTATGCTGTTTTGATAGGTTTGCGTCAGCCTTAGCTCTACTAATGGCAGGAAGAAGCTCTCCAATGTACTGTTGAGTGACTGCAGTAAAGCAAACCGCAGTCGCAAACTCTCAACTGGAACACCTGTGCAGTAAGAATTACATTCAATGTATATCAGAGTTAAAAACCGGTTGACTAGCCAATCTGTAATTGCATGAAATCATCTCATAATCCACATCTAACAGCATAACGTAGAACGGAGAAGAACTTGCCTAATAAGCATGTGACTTGGGGATCAACAGCATCCTTAGCATCGACATAAACCTCATGTGGATGTAGCCGGGCAGGTGTGATGGCCAGATGGCGGCATAGCCGGTTCACAAACTGGACCAGTGCAAAGTCCATCTCGAAAGTCCATTTTCTACTGGCTTTTTGAGCATGACGCGAGTCGATGCATGTGCATCTAAAACAAAAAGTATTGTTATGTTATATTGACACCACTGAGATCTTCTAGTCATTTAAAAAGACTATTACAAAACTCCATTCTTAGTTTAATCAGAAAATAGAATAAGAGAGACCTGTAGAAACATATACAGAGTAGTATGGAAAAAAAAAAAACTTCTTAAAGTGGCCGTATTATGCTTTTTTTGGATCTTATTTTTCATATACAGTAATGCCTCGATTTACGAATGACTTCGTATACGAGCAAATCGGTGTACGAGAAAAATATTCCCTCGCCCACACGCATTTTTACTGGAAATATCCTAACGACAGCCTCTCACCCCTTAACTCATTCATTCTCTCAGTGTCGCTCGGTTTGGTTGCATCATTCAGTAAATTGTCAAGTATTTTTTTTTTGTTTGTCAATTATTAATTAGATTTATATGAGATCTTAATTTTAACTAATTAATAGGGTAAAACCCCAAAAATATTTACAATGGGCATTTATGGTCATGTGGAACGAATCGAGTGATTTTTAGTGCATTCTTATGGGGAAAATTGTTTTGGTGTACGAGAATTTTGAGTTACGAGCTCGCTCTAGGAACGAATTAGACTCGTAAACCGAGGTATTACTGTAGTGTATACTACAGCTGTTTGCGAATGTAAAAGGTCTGCAAAGTTTCTAAGATCAAAGTGGACCAGTCATTGGCTGCATCTAAAATCACATACTTCCCTCCAAAAATAGTAACAGTGACAAGAGAAGTATGGCAAAACTGACAGTACTTGTACAGGAGTGGGCAGTACTTCTTCCAGCATATTCTTTAGTGTGCATACAACAGACACTTTACTATCCCATGAGGCCACAGGAGAGGAATTATCAATGGCAGTGAAGCAACGTAACAGGCTTGCACTGATTTGGTAAAACACACCATTGTTACTTTTGCATCACTGTCTATACAAGTGCAGAGGAAGCTCTAGAGCTGAAATTCCAATATGGTAATGGTTATCTAAAGAAATTACTTAACTTATTTCTTAAGAAAATGTTCTGGCTCATTGTCTATTAAAGCAGCTCTGTGAGAATACAAACCTTTCAAAGTGGAGGTCATAACCGCATGCCAGGATTGCACGCCAAACACTGCGAATATCCTGCTTGGCTCTGTCTAGAGTAAACTTGTGGAAACCTTCCAGGGTCAAAAACTTCTCTTCTGGTACTACTGTGATAGAGGACAAGTAAAATATTATAAGAGATATGAGAGATAATCAAAGAGCTTAAAGGGATAGAAAGACGTTAACGTACATTAGAAACAAAAAACTGAACTTAGCACTTCTGACCCACTTAAGTAGGACTTTAGAACATATTTATGTGCAATTTGATAATTACCTAGCAGTTAGTTACTATTGAATGTATTGGCAAGCATTTATGGTAAACTAAAATACCCTTCAATGTTACTTCCAATGAAACTTGTATTTACCTTATGTTTTAATTATGTAATGGTGAAATCAAATTTAGTGCATTCAAAATATACTGAATAACAAAAACCTTAAATTCTACATGCTTTACAAATTCTATAGTATGTTCAAAATAAGTGTATTTTAAAGCATGACAAAAATTCATTAAAAGATAATGATTTGAAAGTATACTTGTGTGTAAAGAAACAGTCATGAAGGTGTTCTCTTTTTCAAGTACACTTAAGTGGCCTTTTAATTTATATTATCTGCAAGAACAGTTTATTACAAGTATTCTTTTATTCAATACTGTTAAGTGCAGTTATTTTCATAAGATAACCATGTACTAGACTTATTTTAATTTGTATAGAAACCAACTCAGAAATCAAGAATGGTATAGTAGTAACCTTCAAGCTTTTTAGCAGGAGACTTTTCAGGATCTTTTTCATCAGGCTTGGTCTTCTCTGGAGATTTTGGCTTGAGGACCGTTTTTTTCTCACTAAGCACAGTTCTGGAGAAACACCAATTACAATGTTGTGAGAACCATGAAATTGTTTAATCGTAACTCCATACTTTTAGTTAAGGGATGCTTGCATTAGATAAAACAGTTGAAATGTTAAATAAATGCCCTATAACTAGTTTTTTTTGGTAGCTTTTACCAAGTCAGTAATACAATCAAACTGAGTAGTTGAACCAAATATTAGTACTCACCTAACACTGTTAAGCATGGACTTCTCTTTGGTCGGGGGTTTGGTGATGGGTCTTTTTGTGCTGACCACTTTGCCTTGGTGCTGCTCTTTGCCTGCCTTGCTATGCTTGTTCTTGTTGGGCTTTACCGTGCCATATTTACGGAGAATCTGCATACACAATTACCAAGCTTTTAACAATTTATACTTTGGCCCTTGTCAAGAATTTTGTCTGTTCAACGGTTTCTTAAAACTGATGTACTAGTATAACAACACAAAGGTGTGAAGTACAAGTTCACAAAACAGACTGTTTAATTATAGTAATATGTTCATGCCTCTTAGAAATTAATGCAAATAAAAATATAACCAACAGAAAAAGTTAATAGTACACTCTCACATGTGTGTCGATTACATTTAAGTATGTCAATTTTCAGTAATTTTAATTACAATTATCATTAAAATATAACAAAATGCATGTGGAAGACTAACCATATAAATGTAGCAGAGTTTATATGTATAAAATGTTTTTATTTTATACGTATATATACACATACACACATATACATACATGCATGTATGTATATGTTTTATACATATAAAATCTGCTAGATGCATATGGTTAGTCTTCCACATGCATTTATATTTTTTATAATTATATATATATATATATATATATATATATATATATATATATATATATATATATATATATATATATATATATATATATATATATATATAAAAAATTACTATTCTGAGGACATCACCTGTGTTAGCTGGTCATCAAGCACCTTCTTGGGAGGCCGTACATGTGTAAAAAACACATGCAGCAGGTTTCCTGGTGTCTGAGAGTTGATCTGCTCTTTGCTGAGATAAATGTCCGATACTTTCACAGGTTTTGTTGGTATTGGGCTCAGCACCTGCTCTGCATATATGCAGCTCTTAAAGATGTCTGTTAGCACATCACGTGCCCCAGGAACCAGTTTGTCTCCTACAAGTACAAAAACTAATAAAAAACCTAGCAAACTTGATATCAAGTTAAAGCAAACCCTGGCAAAAAGAATCACAGAATGAAAGTTTAAAATAACACAATTATAAAGAAAGCAACAAACCTCTGATAGATTTATCAAGGAAGTACTCTTCAAGGGCAGAACTCCCCTGAGTGTCAAATAAACTCTGATTTACACTTGAGACTGTGAGGATCTCCTCACTGGTCATCTCCATTAGCTCTTCCTCCCTTTCAAGATTGGAAAGGCCAATGAGATCACTGCTGTTGAAAAGACTGGCCCGAATCTTCTCTACCTGGGCCCGTGCCCTAACCTGTACAAAAAAAAAATCAAAAGCAAGAACAATAAAACTATTGGATATCCAATTAATTTTTTGAAATGCTGTGAGCAAGATGGATTAGAAATGGGAAATTAAGCATATCTCTCTTAAACTATTATGCTTTCTCGAATATTACCTATCATGCATTGTGAAATATAGCTTTCTGTGAATATAAATGGCCTGCAAAGAAAGAAAGAAAGAATAGACTCTGAACCATCTAAATAGCATCAGGAATACCAGTCTCACTTCCATGACCTGCATACATAACACTAACTCATTTGCATAATGCTCTTTATTGTTTGAGGACGGGACGATCGACGTTGAAGACCACTGTAGCTGGTTCGTGTTGTGTACATGTGGAGTAGACACTGTTTCCTGCTCTGCAAAAACAAATTCTCTTTCTTAACACTTCCAAAGAGTGAGCATATAAAGAGTCCGTGATTAAAATGACCACAGCAGTATAATTTTTGATGACTGTTTCTCAAAACTTTGTGAGGTCTAAATGGGATTTAAAAAAATGCTTATCCATCCATCCAACCTGCACCTGGACACGAGCACAGCACTGCCCTGAAGTGTCTGCGGAGACCGTGACTCTACTAGACCCTCCCCTGTGACGATCATAAACCCATCTCCAACGGGAGCAAACTGGACTTAATATTGGACTTGAAATGTTGTCAATATAATAATCATGTACTGTTTGGCTGTTGGCCAGAGGAGAACTGGTCCATATATGCATCCTTGCCGCTGTCGCCTATGGCTTGCTCAGTTGGGGAAACTTAACACTTAATATTCATCGCCTTAATGTATTGATATTAGTATTAATTCGTCTGCTCTTTTAAGGCTGCTGTTCAGCCAAACAAACTTTATTTATATTGCTTTTCCTGTGACCACTGTAAAGCTGCTTTGAAACAATCTGTATTGTAAAAAGCGCTATATAAATAAAGGTGACTTGACTTAAAGATGGAACAATAGCCACATTTTTTGGACCAACTTGCTGCTAAGACCACAATCATCGGACTTGCGCTCGAACTGATATGGTAAAATCAACGCAACTGTTATGGTTACCATGCCTCCAGAAGATTCCCTCCAGAGCTGAAATTAACTTATGGTAACGACATTTTGTTTCCGACACTCACTGTAAGTGGTAGACCAATAACAATAGACTGGGCCATTTGACCATTTGGGCCATTATCAGATCAGAATAGGCTCATGGAAAGGAGGGATATAGAGAGATTGAATCTTTGGATGAGTCGTTTTAGAATCATTGGAAAATGTGGTGAAATGATCACATAGTAATACCTCGAGATACGAGCGTCTGGGATGCACGAGTGTAGTTGACTACACGGTACAGGGTGCTACTAGTCGACACAGAAAACACTAGTCGACTACACAAGAAAAAAAAACACAAGATTTTATTGTTCAAATGACGTTTTAATCTTAAATGTAACCCTCTGACGCGTGCGATCGCACGTGGGATTAGAACGATCAGTGCGTCTCGTGATCAATTGCCAAATTCAAACGCGAGGGACGCGCTCAGTGTTTGTCATACATCACAGCTATTCAGTTTTCAACCATGTACCTTTATTTTAGGTTTCAGACGTTTAAGTACGCTGGACACTCACTGTCATGTATTTCGAGAGAAGGGACTGAATTTACTATAAATCCGAGCGATGAACTGTGAACTGTGGTGCCTGTCGCGCATCAGCTGACATGATCATTATAAAGGCTTTTAAGCGACAAAACGCATTCACTTCCACATATTTGAGAATTGGAATATCAGGTAATTGATATTTCACAAGTGTGTGAATATTTTGAATAAATAAGCAAAACCAAATAAATGAGATACATCTGTCATCCGAGCAGAAACTAAATCTTTACGCAGATCTCCCATGCGTTTTGTTTATATCAGTCGCGGCAGGTTTAATAATGACCACTGAAAAATAACCATATTATTCACAGACACAGAAATGTTTGGAGAGATGAGCCGAAACAGCCACATCATTGCATCATTTACTACACTGTGATCACGTTCAGCTGAAAGAAATATATATACTTTTTTATTTTTTACCTGTTTATTGAACTCATTGTCACGGGCATCACCATGGAAACCGACACACATGCCTCTCGCTACATACAGCTGCAGTTTTGAGACTTATTTCTAGCGGCATTACTTTTAGACTAGTTGACTACAAAATTTTCGTTTAAACGACAAACAAATTAGTCGAAAAGCACATCCCTAGTCTCGACATACGAGTATTCTAAGATACAAGCAAACCTTCGGGCAGATTTTTGCTTCTAGATACGAGTAAATATTCGAGATACGAGCACGCATACTGACGCCGATGCACGTTCACAGACTTCTGTAAGCATCGCCCGCGAGTAGCTTATTTCCTCTATTTTGAGTTCTAAGAAAGTGAGTGGTAAGCATGGTAGTGAGAAGAAGAAATGCATGATGACCATTGAAATGAAGCATGGAATTGTATGGAACCGGAGGAAAACATTTCTACAAGTGAAATTAAGGAAGTGATGGCTATGTGGCAGAAGGTTTTTAAAGGTAGACAGAAACAAATCTCCCTCGATAGGTATTTTGTTAAAAGGTCTGCGCCAAGTGAAAGTGAGGGTAGTCAGGTGAAAAAAGATGAGAAAAGGTACGAAAATAAATTGAAAAAAGCAAAACAATAACATACAATAGAAGAGTAAAAAAACAACAACAACATAAGCTAAGTTCAGTTATGTTAATTTAAGTTACGTAGTGTTCGTGTAAGGTACGATACGGAATCAAGTGTGTCTGCGTACCATAAACGGATTATGCTCGTATCTCGAGGTATTACTGTACTAATAAAGCTCCAAATTAACTATGAACAATAGTAATACTGATGCTTGCAAGAAACATTCATACTATCACTGCTGGTGTTTTATAAAAGCAAATGACCCACCCACCTCTATGACAGCATAACCTTTGATCGGTCGCGTCACACTGGCATGGATGTCTGGCGAGGCAACAGTGTACATGGAGCTCCCATCTGAGACTGACGTTGCACCACTATCCAGCTGCTCCCCAAGGCTGCCGAGACTACCTTGACTTCCTGTGCTACAAAGAGACACATCCAGACTCTCCTGACTGGACACCGTGTGGGGATCTTGTGGCTGGGAAGGTGCTGTTTGAGAAGTCACCAAGTCTAGGTTTACCAGCAGCTCCCCAGCAGCCCTGGAGGCTCCTTGTAAAGATGTCTGACTTGCTGAAGCTGAGGCACTCGTGCTCATTGCTGGTGTTAAACTGTTGCTATTTGGGCTTCCTGCAGTGCAATCTCTCTTTGCATCTTGGGGAATACCTGGAATTTCAACTTTGGCTTTTTTAGGGTCTTCCTCCTGAACTGGAATAAAGATCTCATCCTTGAAGAGACCACCATGCGCATTGCAAGCCCTTCGAATAGCATTGCGAACCACGGATTCCTCCAAGTGAGTTGGGATTCCTGAGAGAACGAGCAAACGGCTATGAGCAGTGGAGCCAACCAAGGCTTGGCATGCATCTGCAACGGCATCTCCAGTGACGCCCAGACCTTGTGGGTCTTTGTTAGCAAGGTGGCGTAAAATCAAGAGTAAAGTCAACCCACGGTGAAACCACAACATGTCTTCTGGCTTCCCTCCAGCCATGTTTAATAGAGCATTATCACATTCTGATGATCTTGCGCCATTTCCGTAACCATGTTTCCCTGAGACAGTAGTTGCCGAAGCAACAGTGACTGGTGTCCGTTCGCGCTTTAGCTTCACTTTTTTGCGTTTTGAAAGCAAACTTGGACTTTGTGGCGTCTGGCCTGGAGAGGATGAGGAAGAGGATGAGGAATCACTACAGTTGGCGGTGCTTGTTGACGAAGGGGCACCTACTACTGATGTTCCTGCACCTGTACTGAGTGGCAGGGTCACTTCAGCGACTGCTAGGCACACCTCCATCAGGGCATGGAAGTACGTCGAGAAGCGGCTCCGCTCCGCAGAGAGCGCTCCACCGCTACCCGTTGCGGAAGTGCAGGAACCGCCGCTAACTAACCCCCAACTTTGGGTCTCATGGTCATAAAGCTTTCGTAGTTCAGTTTGAAGAACCATGAGGACTGTTAGGCAGGGGTTGAGAAGCAGTGTAATGTGGCTGGACAGGCCTGAAGGTGTCTTACGCCGCTCAAAGGCGTGGATCTTGCGGAGAAGCTCTGCAAGCAGGTGGAAGATCAGCTCCTTGATACACGGAGCAAGATCGGTGGTCCACAAAAGGCCACCTAAAAGATAAAGCAAGTGTGTCACACAAACAATGGCATCGGCAAGTTTATTTATTTAAAATAAACAATTGTACAGCTAATACCCATTTCTCAATACTTAAGCCACTTTTTAAAAACTCTTCACACAGTTCTCCTAATCAACTTTCAGCTTGGCAAATTGTGGTCTTATTCCGTTTTGCATTATGTAAAGATGCAAATTTTAGATTTTTTCATTTTAGATGCAAATTTGTCCATGTTAGGGTTAGATATTTGTATACAGATATTTGACATGGTGGTGTCCAAGTGAGAAAATAATGTAATCTGAATTTTTTTTTGACAAAACACAGTCTACCCATATAAACTGCTTCTGTGCTGTACCTTTAAAAAAATTAAAAATACAGATTATTTAAAAATTATTGATCTTAAAGCTTGTTCACACCAAGAACGATACCTATAAAGATAACCATAACGATAACTCTACTAGCACCCACACCAATGAACGTTAATGTGCTGTAGGTTTGAAGCGATCGTCATTGGAGCTTGAAAGTACGCAAGTCTTGTTTACATACTTAGTTCTGTTGCATCGCAGTAGTTGTTAGTACAACAAACAATAACAAATAGAGATTCGAAAAGATTTCTCCTGGCTGTGTCGTGGACTTGGCTCGTGGATCGTTTTCGTTTCGATCAGCCTAGTTTGTCTTGTGTGGCTTTTGTATTTTATTGTACTTGAGTTATAGGGGTGTGAAGTTGTGGGAGTGGCAATCTGAGACCATAAACCGATATAAACGAGTGAAATTCAGGAAAGTTAGGAGTAATGTTTGAAACTTTGTATTGTAAGCACTCTTGAGTTCTTTTGCATCTTCAGGATGGGATCCTCGGAGCATTGCTTTCTGCATTCCTCAAATTGTAAGCCGTTTGGATAAAAGCATCTGCTAAATGAATAAATGTAAGTGTTTGTCGTTTTAAACTATATCTCCATCACTATCCTTATACATTGTCTTTGGTGTGAACAGGTCTTTATCAATTGCAAAACAAAAACGGCAATAATAGGTTTCCTGGGATCCTCGGAGCAAAATAAACATTTCTCACCAAGCAACTCTACAACCTGCATTAGCACAGAAGTGGGCACAGTGTCCAGCTCATCCTCAGAGCGGTCAATCGTTTCTCCAATGGTGTAGGTTAGCAGCTGTTCAGCAAAGGCCATAGCCAAGGGAAACTCAAGAGGCAACGAGTGCAACACCAGCACTGCACCAGGAGGAGGAGATACACCTGCTGACGGGACCAGAATATGAATTAAAGTCGGCATGAAATATAAATTCACCTTCGTCAGAGGATTTTGATAGACTAGACTTCTACGGACATTGCAATGGTCTTAATATGGTGTCGCAGTCGGAGTGTAGAAATGTGACTAGTAAGAAGTTTAAAAATGCCAAAATATTCAATCTTTACCACTTAAAATAGCATCCCTTGTGAAAAATAAAACACACTTTAGCATACTTTTTAAAAAGAGTTCATCTAGAGTACTGAAGAACATACTTGAATGCACGATAACTGAAATAATGCATTATAGTTTACATTTATGTTCAAATTTCCAGGCACACTCAAGTATTACATCTTAATATGCAATTTCATAATTACAAAATACAAGGCTAAATTTACTGACAAGATTTTATGGCACACAAAAATAAACTTTAAAGTAATTTTTATTGAAACTAGTATGTTATACATTTAGTTATAGTTAAATATAGTTATATTAAAATATATTTATGTCAAATGTAACGTTGACAGTACAGTGAAAATTATAAATCGAGTACTTTACATCTGTTTTAGCCGTCAAAACATTAAACTTTAAAAGAGGATTTAAAATGTACTCGAAAAAACTGTTGTAGTACCAATAAAACATTAGGCGTGTTAAGAAACATTGCACTTTAATAAGAAACAACTAAGCACACTATTTTTATTTTACAAGGGATACCTTAGATTAAATGAAAGCATTTCTTTAAAAGAGGATTTAAAATGTACTCGAAAAAACTGTTGTAAGTACTCAATAAAAAAAAAAAAATTATTACTAGGTCAATTTTATACTCAAGTGTATTAGGCGTGTTAAGAAACATTACAAGTGCACTTTAATACAACTAAGCACACTATTTTTATTTTACAAGGGATACCTTAGATGCTGATTTAATTTGCTTACCATTGTACATTAGTTCAAATTTTTTTGTGTGTTTATTGTGCACACCCTTATGATTAGCTGAAATCCAAAAAAAGTATTTAATAATGTAACATGTTTTTGACATGCCTAGTTTGACATGCACTTTGTCAGTGGGGATGATGATGCTGGGATACTGGTTGGCTGTGGGTGGAGGGGTGAGTCCTGTGTTAGACGGGGAGGCGTTCAGCGGGTAGCACACTGCTTCCATCAGATTCAGCTGGCCGTTTCGTCGCACCTTGTGACCAAGTCCGTACACCATTACACGAGTCCAAGGGGCCTTGTATAGAGAGGAACTAATAAAAACATAGATGAGATTTTAAAAATAAGCAGTTTTACACAAAAATGCTCCCTGTAATGAAAGTAAGACAAAAACAGGTCATTCAGAAAGAATATTATCACTAACTAATAAATATGAACTCACTCTTTGCGGCAACTGACTTGGCTCTCTTTGCAAGAGACGAGCACAAATGCAGCACCGGGAAAGTTCACGTCCATGCTGAGCTTGGACTCAGTGATGGGAAACTCTTCCAGTGTAAACTGTTCAGGAGCACTCTGAATTATCAGCAGCAAAAAAACAAGTTTTAATAATAACTATGGTTCAGTGTTGAAAAGTTAGTGTCATTACGTTATAGTAAAGTACATTTTACATAATTATGTTTTAATTATGGCTAATAACTAATAATATAATCACAGAACACAGATTTATGTTTAGTGCACTCATTGTGTTTGATTTGTTACCGTGTTTATTTTATTACCAAACTCACTGCATTGAGATATTTTATGTCTTGATATTTTATCCATTTATGTCTTTCTAATAAAAACCAAAAAAGTTGTACTTTTTGTGCAAACTTTGGATTTCTTTTTTTCCCTCTACATTCTGCCTATTGCTTATCGCATACAAATTGTGATATTAAGAATAATATACTTTATCCACTGGAGAAAAATGGCCAAAATGTGGGCGCAAATAAGTTAACATAAGTACCTGAAGGAAACAGCAGATCTGTTTAGTGAGCTCGAGAAGGCTGTCTTCGCCCTGGTGCAGAGCTCTGCTGATGGCCACCGTTAACCATTCACGGATGGTTTGCGCGTTTCCCTGATAGAAGAGCTCGGTTGGGGAGCAGCTCTTGCCCTGCAGCTCGTGGAGAACAGACTGAGCCAGCAGAATAGAGTTAGAACTGATTCTGCCATCTACACAAGACAAAGGGAGAGGACAAAATACCACAGTTTAATGAAAAATGTCTTCCTAGCATGTATTAGGTAACACTTTACAATAAGGTTGCATAAAAAAAAGCGTTCTAAAGCATTTATTAATCAGGTTCATTTCAATATTTACCAAAACTAATAAAATTATTAAAATCAAAAGTTGTATTTGTTAATACAGTAATACCTTGAGATACGAGCGTCGCAACATACGAGTATTCCGAGATACAAGCAAGCCTTCGAGCAAATGTTTGCTTTGAGATACGAGTAAATATTTGGCACGAGCAGCTTACAGATGCCGACGCTAGGTGATTGGGGTAATTGCATATGATCTCCACTAGAGGGCTTGGTTTTACAGCGGGAGGTTACCGGGGGTGACGAGTGATTCATGAATATTATGCTGGGAGCAGCACAAGTTATGCGTGTTCAATAATAATAAATATAAATAAAAATTCCTGTGTGTCTCTAAAGCAATTAAAAACATGTTTTTTCCATTGTTATTAGCACTAACAAGGGAGTATTTTAGAGGGCTGGAAAAGATATTATTTATAGATATTATTAAAAGAAGTTATTTCTAATGGGAAAAATGATTTGAGTTACGAGCTCAGTCCTGTAACGAATTATGCTTGTATCTCAAGGTACTACTGTATTATGTAATGGAACTGAGCAGACATGAACTAACAATGAACAGTTGTATTTTTATGCACTTTTGTTAAAGATTATTATATATAGTACCATATGTATTGCACTTGAAGTTGCACAAATGGGACCTTATTGTAAAGTGTTACTATGAATTAAAATATAAAACTGGAATTCGGACCAAACAAGCTGGCACATAAGTTGTCAGTGTTGGGAAAGTTACATTTAAAAGTAATGCATAACAATATTGAGTAAAAAGTAAATAATTATGTTATATTATGTTATCTTTTTGTGGAAATTTGTGGAAAGTAATGTGTTGTTACTTTACCCACACCTGGCTGAGACTCGATCTCTTCTGGGTCTTTGTTTTTTTCCCGTAATAATGTATAGCCTACATAACATACACCTTCTCTTTTAAAAATATTTAGAATATTATTATATTCTCAGCACAGCTATAAAAGCCATAAAAAAATCGTAACTTTATAGGTTATATTACCAACTTTACAACTCTTTTTTATTGAAAGCTGAAAGTAATTGGTTTTTAAATAAGGTTTACTTTTGTACTTTTTGACAGTTCTTGCAACTACATTATAAAGCAGAGAGAGAATTTTAATTCAATAGTAGTAATAGCAAATTAATTAAACTGAAAAGTAATGTGCATTAATTTTTTTAATGCAAACTTAAGGTAAAGCATTACTTAATGCGTTACCTGCAACACTAAATTATCACTTATGCAAATTCATATCTGAACCAGTGTCCCTCAAAATATTCGTATGACATCACCTGGCAAAGGCGGAGCCAGCAGCTGATTGGACAAGAGCTGTAGGTGCTCAAGCGTGATGTCCCGCACAGCAGGAATGTGGAACAGATTGGACAAGAGCTGTAGGTGCTCAAGCTCTTGGGAGCGAAGTGTGAGGGCTCTTGGGATGTTGAGCAATGCCATGCGGCAGTACAGCCGCGCGAGAGCACTTTCACAACGCAGCAGCTCCCTGAAACACAAGCCAACAGCACTGAACGTTAAGCTTTGATGTTACGATTGAAATATGATGCTTAACAGGTGAACGCTTTCAGAAAAATCTCTCTAAAAAGTGCGTTACCGATGAATTTGGATGTTGCTGCTGTCCAGAGACACCAGGCCATTTGCCGCAGCCCTGCGAGACCCTGCTGGCGGCCTCTCTAGCATCTCAATGGGGTACCAGTATCGGACCAACACACCCTCACTACGGAGATATGTCTCCACCTGGACCAGCTCATTGGTCTGAATACACACAAATGAAGACATTTTAGTGACAAATAGTGACATTTCAGATTTGTTGCATTTTTAAACAAGTGCATTTAGAAGAGGATCAAATGCTAGTCTATATAACAATGAATATCATAGTCTGTATATGTATATCACAGTCAAAATATGTATGGGCTACTTTTATTAAAAGAATAATGCAGTTTATATTGTTTGAAATGTAAAGCATTACACATATCATCCCTTAATCATGAAAGTATTGTGCTTCTTTATAATGATTTCGTTAAGGGACATTTTTTTGTGTGTGTTGGATCCAGATGATTCTGGTCAAAGCTATCAGTCAAAATTGACTTTTTAATAAAAATTAAGAATAATACATCAAGGTGCATAGAGTCAATTGTCACGAACGTACAAATACAACATAAATAAGGGTTAATTTTCTCTATGCTAAATAAAATTCAGTTTTTGCTTTTTGTTGATGCTGATCCTGTAAAACAGTCCGATTTGGAAACTGCAACTTGACTGATGTAGATACTCACAGAGTCTACATCAAGCACGACACCATGCAAACAAAAAGTCTTCAGCATGCCCCGGATGGCAAACTTCGGTAAGGCTGTGCCACCTGTGCTGCTACAAGTGTTGTTTCCCTCTGGGCAGCGAATGCCCACTGTCAAGCCTGTGGGGAAAATGGACTTATCAGTGCATCTCATCTCATCAATGCAAATCTGACACGAGCAATTACAAAATAGAGCATTTATATGTATATGCATGTACAGAGTCAATGTATACATAGGGATCTCCGCAAGAGCCCAAACAAAGGTAAGTGCATTGACGCTCTGCTTTCACACAAACCTTTTCGGACTTTGTCAATGGTGAACTTATTAGCTTCATCTTTGATGTCCTCGATGGTTGGAAGGTAGAGGTCACGAGGAATACCTCCATTCTCTTCATACAGGAACTCCACAGTCTGACGTGCAATGTCCACCATTCCTGCCAGGAATAAAGTCATTACCATAGTAAATTCAGAGGAAAACCTGCAGCGCACATCAAATTTGAAAAGCATTCTTCAGATAAATATCTAGTTCAGTCATCTAGAGCAGTGGTTTTTAATATTAATATATGCAAGTTAAAATCATAGTCTATATATGAAAGGAATACATTTTCTAAATATATTTGACTTGACTTGGATTAACAAAACCCAAAAAAAGAAAAAGAAAAAGTATATGCTGATGAGTTTGGTTCAACTTTGTAAGGAGTGGCGAACCACAAACAAGTTCACAGAAAAAAAACAGATGACAGAGAGGATCGTCCTGTTTGTTTTATTTAATTTACAAAAACACAATTTTCTGTTGAATTGTGTGTGCACACAAAAGTAAACACTTTGCACTTTCGAATGGTGTCTTATTCTTATCTGTATGACCAAAATTACTTACGTTTCGTCTGTTCGATTGTGTAGGCGCCTTAAGCACATTTCAGCATTGCAAACTTGATATCGCAGTTCATTCTCAAAATAAAATGCAGTCAACCAAACATGAAAAGTTACACTGGACAGTTTAAATAGTCCAATAGTACAATTTGTGCAGTTCAGCGTAAGCAGCAAGTGCCAAGCACATTTCTGCAACATCGGTTACTTTCTTCGGCTTGTTTAGAGCTACTTATAGCCTATTTTTTTCATTCTTTTTTTAGTCCTTAACATTCAGAATATAACTGCATTCAGAAATAGATGTCATATAAGTCACATTTTACATTTGTTTTCTCTCTCTCAATACCAAACATTTCGGTTACTTTCTTCGGCTTGTTTAGAGCATGGCATATGTTAAGCGTGCAGCAAATTAAATTAGGCTATTAATCGGTTAAGTGTTTAATAGTATCCCTACATATATATATATATATATATATATATATATATATATATACACATACACATATATACATATACATAAAAAAAAATTAGTGCAGAATCAACTTTGTGTCACGATTACGTCAAGGATCTTATTTTCCACTTGCATCAAAAACGGTTAGGAAAAGTGCATCAAATGCACCTTTAGCCCCGTTGTATACTGCTTGAGTTGATTTTTATGGGTCGCGTCAATTAAAGAAGAAAAAAAAGGTCACTCTTAAATAAATAAAAACTCTGATCTAAAGGAAGCAGGCTGATAGGTCATTTAACATGCAATCTGCAAGAATCACATCACAGCATGGCACAAGCTTATTGCCCTCTGCTGATCCTGCAGTTCCATGATCCATGGGATTGCTTGCTCAACACTTAAATCAGGAATGGGCAACTTCAGTCCTGGAGCGCCACTCTCCAGCAGAATTTACCTCCAACCTTAATCAAATACACCCGAACAAGCCTAATCAGTATCTTCAGAATTACTAGAAAGCCCTCCAGAAGCAAAGTTGCCCATCTCCACTTTAAATAGTCTGGTTCAGTGTTTGTTACCTAGTTAGGCAGTGCTGTGATTATGAAACTACATAAAAGATGTACTTAAGTCAGCCAAATCTTTTGAATATAAAACATCATTCATTCACACTTTTTTTATACTCCCTTTTTAAATGCATACATATACAAAATTTGCTTCGTATATATACACACACACACAAAAAAAAAGAAGTCCATTCTGTTTACAAGTACAATTTTTTCAGTGTAGAGTAACGTGTGATACACACACACACACACACACACAGTGGGTAAGGAAAGTATTCAGAGCCCTTTCAATTTTTCACTTTTTGTTATATTGCAGCCATTTGCTAAAATCGTTTAAGTTCAATTTTTTTTCTCCTCAATTTACACACAGCACCCATATTGACAGAAAAACAGAATTGTTGAAATGTTTGCAGATTTATAAAAATTTGAGATACGAGCACGTACATGGGACTATGTGATATTTCAGTTTTTTTTATATTTACTTGCATCTCAAAGCAAAAAATGCTAGAAAGATTGCTCGTATCTCAGAATATGTCAGGACGCACATATCTCAAGGCATTATTTTTTGTGTGTGTGTGTGTGTATATATATATATATATATATATATATATATATATATATATATATATATATATATATATATATATATATATATATATATATATATATATATATATATATATATATATATATATATATATATATAAAAATAATAAAAAAAACATATATAAAGACATTTACCGAGTTGAAGGGCCCCTTTAATCTGATCCAGACCCGACTTCCTCTCTGCTTCATTCCTGAAACGACGGCGAATGGTTGGAAAAACTTTGGTTTCCCACGCTTTCACTACCGAGTCCACACTTCCTCTCTGCTTCAGGCGTAATGATCCTCCTTTAAAACGAGACGGTGAGAGAAAATAACATGATTTCTTTGAAAAAACAGTTTGCTGACACTTCATTAGAAGTGCAACTTGCAAATTGCTTTAAAGAAAATGAAGGGCCTAGTTTTGAGATCTCCATACCCTAGGAATGTCTTCATCATCTTCATCATCACTCTCATCATCAGCTATCAGTGGCGGGTGGGCGCTAGGCCCCGATACGACCAGATTCTCATAGCTCAGTTCTACCTTGTAGTGACAAGAGGCATCACTATTGTATTCTAGAAATAAAAGAAGACCATAAGAACCAGTTTAACACACATGAAGCTGCATCAAATCTAAATGAATCTTCATTACGGATTCAGACAGACAGTTTTATTTAGAAGAGGGAGGGATAACATTCAAAAGCAATCAAACCTCATGTACAGAACATGCATTTCACTTATTAATATTAGTTAATATCCGAGTCGATACTCACGTTGTTGTGCCGCAATCAAACCTCATGTCACGACCGCAGCAATGCGGCACGGAGGACCATGAGAACCAGAGTCAGACGCCACACTAGTGCCGGCATCATTGTCGCTGTCGGAGGCCATGGCAAAGGGCAGAGCCTCAAAGTTGGCACTGATCTCCTCCGAGAGGTCCATGCAGAGGTCGGCAGCGTTTCGGTGAGCCTGCCCCTCTGCGTACGCAAACAACCGGCAGCCAAAGTTTGCGTGGATCTTTGTATTCTGAGAATACAGAATGAAGAATCATCATTATACAATTAAAACATTTATAAAACAGGACTGAAGAGCAAAAAAGAAAACCAGCGTACAATAAGACAACATTTATCAAGAACATACATAAGCAACAGTATCCTCAAAGTGGTTTTGGATGCTTAAACCATACATAATGTCTGTCTATCACAAAACCATGGAAAATAATCGATTCCTTTTTACTAATTTCAACATTTACTAGGATTTTTTTTTTGCATTCGTTAACATTGCACCAACATGAACAATTACAGCAATAAAAACAACCATTTTTATTAATAAACAATGTGAAAAATATATTCACTCAGGAACAAATCAGTGTCTCAGTTTACGTTTACGAACAAGAACTTAGTTTGTCAATTGAAAAAATATGAAATGCAAACTTAAACTGATAATGAAAATGACTAAAACTGAAATGTATAGAAGAAAAGTTAAATAGAAACAAACAAAACTTACTCAAACGTAAACTTAAATTAAAACCGAAAACATATCTATTATTTTAATTATTTAGTAATAATATTATTGCTTTCTACAACCCCTCGTGCAGGGACATTTTTCCCTTCAAAAACATACCCAATAAACCTATAAATGGACTGAAATCATTAATTTTTTTTTTGAACTTTATGCGCACCATTGATGTGCTTATAATTGATCATTTGTTTGCAAACCTTCTTCTGAATGTGGACTACAGGCCACATCCCTCCAGCCACGTCCTCCAGATAAGGAGAGAGACGTTGACCACAATAAGTGAAGTAAA